>CM066911.1:2083787-2106287 GCA_033964015.1 Scolanthus callimorphus
CCAGAGTTATAAGCGAAAAAGGAAAAATTTGCATATTTTGCAGAATTGTCGAATATCTCGTAAAATATTAGCTATATCGAGAAACTAAAGCGACCTCCAGTGCTTTTCGTGAAAAGTACCAAAGGGGGGAAGCGGGGGTTTGGTCTCTCCGCTAAGCGTTTTCTCGCTTTTTGCGTTTGAAAGTCTTGACCCCAAGTCTACACCATCGCGTTCTAACGAGAAAGTTTACCATTGTTATAACGGGATGGTGTAGAACGTTGGTTCTAACACGATGGTGTAGAACACGATGGTGTAGAACGACATGGTGTAGAACATTGGTTCAAACGCGATGGTGTAGAACACGTTGGTGTATAACGGTATGGTGTAGAACATTGGTTTTAACGCGATGGTGTAGAACATTGGCTCTAACGCAATGGTGTAGAACATTGGTTCTGACGCGATGGTGTAGAACATTGGTTTTGACGCGATGGTGTAGAACAGGATGGTGTAGAGCGGGATGGCGTAAAAGCAATGGTTCTAGCGGGATGGTGTAGAACATTGGTTGTTCTACACCATCGCATTAGTCACGTCACCTATTGAGGGTGTCAATAAGTACAATCTACATCAATGCGTTTGCGCTTGTTTTACAATGCTCTTTTTAGTTCATTAATTATTCTGTTTTTCCCACCATCCACCCCAAACGCCTCTTTTTGTTTGATTACAGTTTTTCTGATCTTACTCGTAAAGGATCTGGTGTTTTCTACCTAATGACAACAATATCTGCGAAATCTTAAGCAGCAGATCCGTACTTCGCGGCAGTGGGGCTACCGTTGTTTCATTTATTTGATTCTTTCTCATCATCTTCCCAAATTTGGTCTTTTAGTAACGTCATTTTAGGATCCAGTTTGATTGGTACAAATGAGTAGCGAAATATCTTTTAATTTAAGCATTGTATCGTTCCACAGTAATAGCTTTTACTGTGTTTCAAAATGTTCTAATGCAGTCTGAGTGACAAATTTGTATTATTCGGTATCAGTTCACTTTAAGCTCTTTTTGCGTTAAACAGCTGTTCTCGCTTTGTTTGACAATGTATTTTTCTGATACTAAACATGCACTAAAAATAGAGACGAGATGTGATCTAAAGGTGTTTGATTGTCACGAGAAATAGTGTATTTTTCGCATTAAAATGCAGAGATTTCAGCTTAAATAAACAGATTTTAGTACGAAAATTATTAACTCGTTTTCTTTCACCAACTACCCTACTTGCGTTAAACAGCTGTTCCCGCTTTGTTTGACAATGTTGTTTCCAGCTCATTAATTATTCTGTTTTCCCACCATCCACCCCGATCGCCTCTTTATGCGATGCTTGTAACGGTATGGCGTAGAACAGTAATGCAACGACGGCAATGTACGGTAATTTATATTGACACATGTTAAACACCATATATGTTGTGCCGTCTTTATAGTTTGAGACTTGAAGATTGCTTTTAAAGAGCAATGGTTGTAACGGTACGGTAGAGAATATTGATGTTAACGGATGCTTTTAACGCGTTGATTTGCGATATTAAAAGTAAAAAATTTGTAGTACTTGAGATTTAAGTTTGCAGTTCTTTGATATATCTTATTCTCTTTCAGCTTCTACCGAAATCACATCTTTTGGTTGAAATCCTTCATTTTGGGCTCCATTTGGATTTTCAAGATGTAAAAAAAACCCAGTTTTCTTCATGTAAATTTAAATACGGTAATGTCATCGTGTTACGGTTAACCAATTACGTAATAATCGGACTTTGCGGTCTCTTCAATTGAAAAAAAAAAAAGATTTGGCTTCACAGAGATTTGAACCCTCCATAGAACTCATAGTACTATTTACAGAGCACCCGCTTTAACCACTGTGCCACGGAGTGATTCGGTTAGATGGTGGCGCTTTTTACAAGTATTTATGTATTGTTACGTCAGCATTTTAGTAAAAATGCATGTATATGTCGAGCCCGTGGCGTACACGAATGATTATCGATCCAATTTTATTTTCCTGACAAATGGAGTACTTGTCATTTTAAGAATATCGATATGTCACTTTGAATCACAATGTTTTCCTGAAAAATAGATGAAATTTCAGCTGAAATTTGATCACTTTCCTTGAGAATCTCTAATTTTAATCGAAAATTTTGAAAGTATAGCTTAAATTAATTCGCTTTTAGTACCTAAGAAATAAAATGCGTTTTCCTTTTTCCACCTGACTCGCCTTTCTACTATGTAAATCAGTTGCATAAAATTGCATATTTCTAAGGTTTCTTTGATTGTCATACTGGCATGCACTGTTTATACACAGTGATGGTGGTATTCGGTTAAGCGGTTATCACGAGGAATTGAGTTGTTTTCACGCAAAAATGTGTAATGTCCAGCTTAAATCAACCGAGTTTTCTACAAAAGCGAGTATCTGCATTGTTGACCATTCATCCAGTTATGCTGTTGATTATGTAACTTTATTGCATAGATTTCCTAGATGTTGTTTCTGGGTTTTTCTGTGGTTACGCCATAGCCGACAATAGTCTTGCTTGAATGTTGACATCTTCTATTCATACACATTTGTAGTGCTATTTAGTTGACACATTTGCATTCCAAATAGACTAGTTTGCACAGAAAAATTTAGAAATTTCAACTTAGTTCAACTCAGCTTAAATCAACTGATTTCAAAGTCATTGTTTTTATTTCACCTTTATCCAACTTTTGCTTTTGTTATGTAACTTGATTGCCGAAATTACGTAGCTGTTGTTTCTAGGTTTTCTGTGGTTACGACATACTTGTTAATAGTGTCGTTGAAATTTTCACGAGTCTCTTATTTAAATGCAGTTGTGGTGCTATTCGAGTCATCAGTTGAAATCTACTTCCATCGGAGTTTCAGCGAGTTCTTTTCTCCATTGAATTCTACAGGTATGTTCATTTGCTGTTTAATTGCTGCACCAGTTTTGGTCATAAGTCTGAGAGAGTGCTATTCTGAAACGCCAAATTTTCTACCGATTTCGCTGTGGTTACTGGACACTCGTCATCAGTGTTGGTCCAATTTTAACGGTATTTCTTATTTCTCAACAGTGAAAACTACATTTCAAGCTTGATCGACGCTTCAGAGTTCTTTCTTACATTGAGCAGCAAAGGTATGTTCATTGGCTCTTTAATAACATTGGTGTACTAGGTTTTGGTCATTATTTTGAAAAAAGTATTATCCTACTGAAAATGACTTCAAAATCTAGAAGTTTGTGCTGAAATCACGGAATTTCCATCGTAAATTAACTAGTATTTAGCTATTTTCATGAGAAATGGAGTAATTTCTACTTAAAAGTGTCTTCTTGTTTATCTACAATCAGCAGTTTTCGTGGTACTTGAACCAAATGTGAGCTGCAAATTGAGCATTTTTCATAAGAACTCTTAGCTTTAATCAACTGGTTTTAGTATGTAAGTTCTTAATACTCTTGCTGAAATGTTGACGACAGCTATTTTTAAACGAGCGGTTTCCTGTGGTTACTATGTATTCGGTCCAATTTTAACGTCATAGAGTGGTTTTCACTTAAAATTGTCAACCGTTTGTTTACATCACGCGATTTTGTTTGTACTTAGACCAATTGTGAGCTGCAAATTGAGCGATTTTCATATAAAATGCAATTTGAACAGAGACATGTAGAAATTTCAGCTTAAATCTACCGATTTTAGTACAGAACTGATCAAATGTTTGACTGTTCACCTTATTCGTTTGTTTATTTTTTAAATGAACTGCATAAATTGCATAGTTGTGCTTTGTAGGTTTTCTGTTGTAAAGCCAAATTCATTAAAATCTCGCTGAAACTTTGACAAGATCTATTTGGAAACAATGGGGGGCTAGCTGTGGTTACTTAATATTCTACCCAATTTGAACGGTATATTCTATTTCTAAACAGTTGTGGTACTTCATCAGCGCTTGACAGATTTGTTGTTTCCATTGAGCAGCACAGGTATGTAAATTAGCACTTAAAACTACTTTTCAAGAAAGGCGTCATGAAAAATATTGAATTGTCAAATGTTGTTGTGATCTAAAAAAAAGAAAGCGATTTTACGACTTTGTTCTAAAAAGTATGTGATCTGAAAATATCGCCATTTTCATCGGAGGTAGTCAGATTTCTTCTTAGAAATATTAGTTTACTTAGCTTGTTTTCCATCATTAATTCATTCAAAATTGAGATAAAATTGTAGAGGTTTTCCCGAGAAACGTAGCAGTTTCTACTCCAAAAGGCCTGATTTTGATCTTTAATTAATCCGCTTTTCATCGTGATTACACCAGATGTGAACTTTTTTTCCGTAGACGTAGAATAATTTCTTCCTAACTATTTAGAAAATTCAACTACAAATATCAGTTTTTTCATCCAACATTGAGCCATCAATGAAAGATTTAGGCATCTCATCTAAAATTTGAGCTGTAAATGTCGACTTTCACATGAGAAATAGAGGTACTTCCTTTTAGAAATGTAGAAATTTGAGTTTCAATCAATTGATTTTCTATTGACTATTGATCAGACTTGAGCTAAAATATTTTCATGAGAATTACAGTAGTTTCAACTCGTCCACTGCAAAATTTATAGATTTCATTCAACTTTATTGAGAATATACATGCTTATCTTGTCTTTTTGTTTCAGATTCTTTCCTGCCACTTCAGAAGTAGGGCTAATAAAGTTGTTTCTTTTTACCATCTTCGCTTGTATAACCAGGTACGTATGTTGTGCCATCTTTAATGAATGACTAAGAATCCGAAATACTTCTCTTGTTCTAAAAATGAAATATATTGACTAACTAATTGGCTTGAGCTCAAAACATATCTTACAAGTTGAAGTGTGTAACTAATTGGATTAACACAAAAAAGTTAAATTAAATTGGTGTTGCTTATTGGCTTAATTTCGAAAAGATCATAGTCTCTTTTTCCAAAAACGTGTTCTGTTGTGTAACTAATTGGCAGAAGTACTAGAAAAAAATAATTCAATTGTGTAGCTAATTGGAATATATTCTAAAATGGAATTGTCTCTTGTTACAAGTGTTCTATTGTGTAACTAATTGGCATAACATCGAAAAAAATACCATAACATTGTATTTTGTGCGCATTGGCATACATTCTATAATATAATTGTCTGTAGCTGCAAAAACGTTTCATTAGAAAAATAATAAGAATTCAATTGTGTAGCTAATTGGAATCATTTCTAAAATAGAATTGTCTCTTGTTACAAGTGTTCTATTGTCTAACTAATTGGAATAACATCTAAAAAATACATTAAGATTGCATTTTGTACGTATTGGCATACGTTCTATAATATAATTGTCTCTAGTTGCAAAACTTATGAAAAATACATATCAAAATTATATTGCGTAGCTAATTGGAATAAAATATAAAACAGAATTATCTCTTGTTACATGTTTTCTATTGTGTAACTAATTGGCTGAAGTACTCGAAAAATAATAATAATTCAATTGTGTAGCTAATTGGAATAAGTTCTAAAATAGAATTGTCTCTTGTTACAAGTGTTCTATTGTCTAACTAATTGGAAAAACATTGAAAAAATACCATAACATTTTATTTTGTTGGCATTGGCATACATTCTATAATATAATTGTCTCTAGTTGAAAAAATGTTGCACTAGAAAAATAATAATAATAATTCAATTGAGTAGCTAATTGGAATAACGTCTAAAAAATACAATAAGATTTTATTTTGTGCGCATTGGCATACATTCTATAATATAATTGTCTCTAGTTGCAAAACTTCCAAAAAATACATCTAAAATGATATTGTGTAGCTAATTGGAATAAAATATAAAACAGAATTCTCTCTTGTCACATGTCTTCTATTGTGTAACTAATTGGCTGAAGTACTAGAAAAAAAAAATAATTCAATTGTGTAGCTAATTGGAATAAGTTCTAAAATCGAATTGTCTCTTGTTACAAGTGTTCTGTTGTGTAACTAATTGAAATAACCTCGAAAAAATGCCATTACATTTTATTTGGCTCGCATTGGCATACATTCTATAATATAATTGTCTCTAGTTGCAAAAATGTTGCATTCGAAAAATACTAACATAGGTATGTTCATAAGCCATGAGTAGCAGAGCTATTTCCACTGACAAAGGCAAAAATTTCACTTTAAATCAACCGATTTGCATTCTTATTTGACCCTATGCGAATTGAAAAATTCGAAATACAGTGGATTTGCTGTGGTTACGTCATGCTCGTTACTAGCCTCGTTCCAATTATGCCGGTTTCCTATTTGTACTTAGTTTTTTGGCAATATCAACTCCGTTCGCCTTTGTTATGTAAATCATTTGCACGAATTACAAAGGTTATGTCATACTCGTTAATAGGTTTGTTAAAATATTGACTGTATCTCTTAGTTTTCCATAGTTGTGGTGCTATTCAGAGTAGAAATTTGAATCTACCCGAGCTTCAGACACTTTGTTGTACATTAAGCTGTACAGGTATGTGAATTTTTCCTTAGATGGAATGATTTTCTTTTAAAATTTGCACTCACAAAGTCCAACGTTCGCCTCAATTTAATACATTTTCGTGAAAAATAGATAATACGAGAGCTTTGAAATCGATCGAAATTAATCTAATTTTCACATAAAAACGCTGAAATTTCTGCTTAAATCAACTTATTTCCATCATACATAGACCAAAGTGGAGCTTCAAATCTGAAGAATTTCAGAATACAAAGGAAATTTCATTTTAAATAAACAGATTACATTACGGAAATAGTTCCTTCGTTGTCCATCATATTCGCCTATATTATGTAACCGAGTTGCATAATTTGCATAGTTGTTGTTTCTAGGTTTTCTTTGGTTATCTCATACTCATAAATAGTTGCAATGAAATTTTGTCAATTTAGCCATACATAGCTGTGATGCTATTCAGTTGAGCAATTGTCACGGGAAATAGTGTATTTTTCGCATAAAAATGCAGATATTTCAGCTTAAATAAACAGATTTTAGTACGAAAATTATTAACTGGTTTTCTTTCACCACTTACCCTACTTGCGTTTATTATGTAACTGAATTGCGTAAATCGCATAATTGTTGTTTTAGGTTTTCATTGGTTACGTAATACTCGTTAATACTCTCGTTGCAATTTTCACGATATCTCCTATTTATACACAGTTCTGATGCTATTCCAGTCAGAGTAGACATCTGCTTTCATCGGAGGTTCAGCGCTATATTCTCCATGAGCTTTACAGGTATGTTCATTAACCGTTTAATAATATTGTTAAAACAGTAAATGAAGTGCTATCCGAAATCAAAATACTGAATTGTCAAGTTTTGAAACGTAATATTGTGCACCAGTGTCGGTCATTGCTGTATACAATATCGTTAGTAGCCTCAATGAAATTGTGACGTTCTTTTCTATTTCTACAGAGTTGAGGCGCTTTCATTCAAGAGTGGATATCTGCTTTCATAGACTTTACAATCTGCAACATAGGTATGTTCATAAGCCATCTAATGACATTGGTATACTAGATTTCACCTTCTTTTTAAGGATATGCCATCTGTTGTGAGCTGAAAATAAGCGATTTTCATGAGTAGCAGAGCTATTTCCACTGACCAAGGCAAAAATTTCACTTTAAATCAATCGATTTGCATTCTAATTTGACCATATGCGAATTGAAAAAGTAGAAATACAGTAGTTTTAAAAAAGTCAAAATTTTACTATATCTTTATGGGATTTGCTGTGGTTACGTCATGCTCGTTACTAGCCTCGTTCCAATTATGCCGGTTTCCTATTTGTACTTAGTTTTTTTGGCAATATAAACTCCGTTCGTCTTTGTTATGTAAATCATTTGCACGAATTACAAAGGTTATGTCATACTCGTCAATAGGTTTGTTAAAATATTGACGGTATCTCTTAGTTTTCCATAGTTGTGGTGCTATTCAGAGTAGAAATCTGAATCTACCCGAGCTTCACAAAGTCTAACGTTCGCCTCAATTAAAAACATTTTCGTGAAAAAATAGACAATACGAGAGCTTTGAAAATAATCTAATTTTCACATAAAAAAGCTGAAACTTCTGCTTAAATCAACTTATTTCCATCATACATAGACCAAAGTGGAGCTACAAATCTGAAGAATTTCAGGAGTAATTAAACGAATTGCAACCAAAGTCGTTGATATTTCAACATTTTTACCGCAAATAGAATATATTTAAACTGAAATCCACTTAATTTCCATTATTGAAAGATAAAATTTGAGCTACAAATCTGTTGAATTTCACGAGTAATTGACCAATTCCAACGAAAAACGTTGATATTAAACGATTTTCAACGAATAAATTTAAGTTTGAAATTGCGAGATCACTGGTTATATCACTTAATTTTCGACGAAAATAGAACAGGAAATTTGCTAAAAATGCTTGAATTTCATGAGAATTGTAGTAATTTCCACGCGAAACGTGTATAATCCCGTTTAATTTATTATATTTTCATGGATGTTTCATGGATGTAGACAATATATGAGCTGTCAATCGAGTAATTTTGATGAGAAATCAATGTATTTTTACTACAAAAACGTTTAAAATAGCAGCTAAAATCAGCCGATTTGCGCGATTTTCATGAGAAATAAACGAATTAATTTAAAATAACGTATTAAGGAGACTAATTGTGAGCTAAATATTGATTGAATTTCACGAGGAATTCATTAATTTCCCGATAAAAACGTCGAAAGTAGTGTTTATATCAATTAATTTTCCTTTGCTTAAAAGTGCTTGATTTTCATGAGAAATGAATTACTTTCCGCTCAAAAACGTGAATATTTTACGATTTTCATTGAAAATACAACAAATTTGTTGTGAAATTTCGCGATTTTCACAAGAAATTAACGAATTTATTTCAAATAATGTATTAATTTAATGAACTTTAATCGAAATAGAGTAAATGTGAGTTATGAATCGATTTGATTTCACGATAGATTCAATAATTGTCACACAAAAATGTCTATAGTTGTGATTATATGACTTAATTTTCGACGAAAATATACAAGGATATTACCTTAAATTGCTTGATTTTCATGAGGAATGTAGTAATTTGCACGCAAAAACGTGAATAACCTCGCTTTTACCCTATTTTCATGGAAATAGACAATACGTTATTTGTTATTCAAGTGATTTTAATGAGAAATATTGTCTTTTTACTACAAAAAAACTTTGAAATTTCATCTAAAATAAGCCGATTTTCATTATAGACCAAATATGAGCTAAAAATAGATTGAATTTCACGAGAAATGAAATAATATTCCACAAAAAAACGTGGATATTTAAAGTTGTATTTACTCGTCGAGATAAGGCCAAATTTGAGTTGAAAACTGCGCGATTTTAAATTGTTAAAACGCCGTATTCTACATCAGTGTAGCTTATTGTACACTATATTCCTGTGTCTCATTATGATAACGTCATACTCAGTACTATCCTCGTTGATATTGTGCCTTCCTCTTGTATTGATACACTTAAATTTGACTTAACATGTCTCTATTTTCCTCAAAAATAATCCAAATTTGAGCTTATAATTTAGTGACTTTCATTTGATTTGAGCGATTTTGTACTTAAATCAGCTTATTTTCATGTTCAATAGGCCAACTCTGAGCGATTTTAATGAGAAAATCACTCGTTTTTATAGAAATTAGATCAGATCTTTTCTAAAAATTCCTTGATTTTTATTAAAAATGAAGTAACTTTAATGAAAAACGTCTAAATTACTGCTTAACTCAATTTTACCTCAAGTCAAATCGCGTTCTAATGGGATGGCGTAGAATCAATGGTTCTAACAGGATGGTATAGAGCACTGGTTCTAACGTGAATCTGAGCTATATATCGATTGAATTACACGAATAATTCAGTAATTTACAGATCAAAACGTCGATAATTGCGGTAATATCACTTAATTTAAGACGAAAATAGACCAGGATGTTTGATGAAAATTGCTTGATTTTCATGAGAAATGTAGTAATTCTCACTCAAAATCGTGGATAATCCCGCTCAATTTACCCTATTTTCATGGAAATAGACACTACGTTCATTCAAGTGATTTAATGAGAAGTATTGTATTTTTACTACAAAAACGTTGAAATTTCAGCTAAAGTAAGCCGATTTCCATTATAGACCAAATATGAGCTTAAAATGGATTGAATTTCACGACAATTGAAATAATATTTCGCATAATAATGTGGATATTTAAAGTTGTATTTACTCGACTTTCGTCGAAAATTTGAGTTGAAAACTGCGCGATTTGGAATTGTTAAACGCCGTATTCTACATCAGTGTAGCTTATTGTACACTATATCCCTGTGTCTCATTATGGTAACGTCATACTCAGTACTATCGTCGTTGATATTGTGCCTTTCTATTGTATTGATACACTTAAATTTGACTTAACATGTCTCTATTTTCCTCAAAAATAATCCAAATTTTAGCTTTAAATTTTTTGATTTTCATTTGATTTTTATTAGAAATTAAGTAATTTCTAATGAAAAACGTCTAAATTACTGCTGAACTCAATTTTACCCCAAGTTTACACTATCGCGTTCTAATGGGATGGCGTAGAAGCAATTGTTGAACGGGATGGTGTAGAACATTGGTTCTAACGCGATGGCGTAGAACATTGTTTCTAACGCGATGGTGTTGAACACTGGTTCTAACGCGATGGTGTAGAACACCGGTTCTAACACGATGGCGTGGAACACCGGTTTTTAAGCGATGGTGTAGAATATTGGAGATAACGCGATGGTGTAGAACAGCTATTCTAACACGATGGCGTACATTACAGGTTCTTAAGCGATGGTGTAGAACATTGGTTCTAACACGATGGTGTACAACATTGGTTCTAATGCGATGGTGTAGAACATTCGTCTACACCATAGCGTTACTGACGCCATCTTTTCAGTATGTTTTTTTTTCTTTTTTACACTATCTCGTTACTAACCTTTCTAACAGCGTTAATATCTAGTTTCTGCACTAATGCGTTTACGCTTGGATGCTTCTAACGGGATAGTGTAGAACCTTGGTTCTAACAGGATGGTGTAGACTTTTGCTTCTAAAGTTATGCTACTAACTGCATTGTGTAGAATATTGGTTCTAAAGCTATGGTTCTACACCATTGCGTTACTAGGCACGTTTTTAAGAGCTTTACGGACTAGCTTCTACATCAATGTGTTTGCAGTTTAATTGACAATGATGTTTCTACAAGGCAGTAGGGTTTCCGCTTTCTTATTTATTTCATTCTTTCCCACCGTCCTCTCAAATTGCCTCTTTTAGTTTAGATAAGTCATTTTCGGATTCAGGTTGTTTGTTACAAATGGGTAACGAAATTCCGTTATAATTGTTGGATTATATGCTAGTTAAATTTGTTTAGCAAAATGTATTATAAAGCGTTAATTATCTCGAAAATATGTTTGTTTGGTATCATGTAACTTCGGTTTATCAATAATTTATCTGTTTATCCTATCATCCACCCCAATCGCCTTTTTAGGTTTAGGTCAGCATTATTATGTTCCACTTTGATTACAATATCCACTTTTATTACAATATGCTATCAAAATTTGTTTATCAAAAAGTTTATCAAACCTGATACTCATATCGAAAATATCAATTGATTATATGACCCTTTTTCCGTTTATTGATTTATCTGTTTTTCCCACCATCCACCCCAATCGCCTCTTTAGGTTGAAGTCAGTATCATTGTTCCAATTTGATTATAATAAACTTTGTTAAATTTTGCGATGAATTATAAAGTTTAACAGAAAAATATTTTATATTTTACTATAGAACGACTTAACTGAATTAAATGAATTGCAGAAAATAGTTGCTGTTATATTTTATTACGGAGTTTTAGCGGATTCTCCTATTTTTCATCAGTTGTGGTGCATCATTCAAGAGTATAAATATTGGTTCATTCACGTGTTCGAGATCTTCTCTACAGTGAGCTGCATCGGTATGTTCCTTAAAAATTCTCTAACATTGCTACAATAGGTTTCGTCATCATTTGCTATTACTATCTTTGCTCGAATTTCTCATTTTTTTTCTCCGTTTTGTACACAGGTATTTTGCTATTCAGTTCAAAGTAATAATCGGTTTCCATTGGCCCTTCAGCGAGTTCTTTTCTACATATAGCCGCACACATATGTTTATTAGCAATTTAATAATATTACTACACAAAGTTGTTTATCAAAAATTGTACCAAGTTTTATTAACTTTTTATATCATTCATGAAAACCATCCAACTGGCTCATTTGAAAATACTATAGAACGACTTAACTGAATTAAATGAATTGCAGAGAATAGTTGTGGTTATATTTTATTACCGAGTTTGAGTGGATTGTCCTATTTTTCATCAGTTGTGGTGCATCATTCAAGACTATAAATATTGGTTCATTCACGTGTTCGAGATCTTCTCTACAGTGAGCTGCATCGGTATGTTCCTTAAGCATTCTTTAACATTGCTACAATAGTTTTCGTCATCGTTTGCTATTACTATGTTTCCTCGAATTTCTCATTTTTTTTCTCCGTTTTGTACACAGATATTTTGCTATTCAGTTCAAAGTGATAATCGGTTTCCATTGGCCCTTCAGCGAGTTCTTTTCTACATATAGCCGCACAGGTATGTTTATTAGCAATTTAATAATATTACTACACAAAGTTGTTTATCAAAAATTGTACCAAGTTTTATTAACTTTTTATATCATTCATGAAAACCATCCAACTGGCTCATTTGAAAATACTATAGAACGACTTAACTGAATTAAATGAATTGCAGAGAATAGTTGTGGTTATATTTTATTACCGAGTTTTAGTGGATTGTCCTATTTTTCATCAGTTGTGGTGCATCATTCAAGACTATAAATATTGGTTCATTCACGTGTTCGAGATCTTCTCTACAGTGAGCTGCATCGGTATGTTCCTTAAGCATTCTTTAACATTGCTACAATAGTTTTCGTCATCGTTTGCTATTACTATGTTTCCTCGAATTTCTCATTTTTTTCTCCGTTTTGTACACAGGTATTTTGCTATTCAGTTCAAAGTGATAATCGGTTTCCATTGGCCCTTCAGCGAGTTCTTTCTACATATAGCCGCACAGGTATGTTTATTAGCAATTTAATAATATTACTACACAAAGTTGTTTATCAAAATCGTACCAAGTTTTATTAATTTTGTATATCATTCATGAAAACCATTCAACTGGCTCATTTGAAAATACTATAGAACGACTTAACTGAATTAATTGAATTGCAGAGAATAGTTGCTGTTATATTTTATTACGGAATTTTAGTGGATTCTCCTATTTTTCATCAGTTGTGGTGCATCATTCAAGAGTATAAATATTGGTTCATTCACGTGTTCGAGATCTTCTCTACAGTGAGCTGCCTCGGTATGTTCCTTAAGCATTCTCCAACATTGCTACAATAGTTTTCGGCATCCTTTGCTATTACTATCTTTGCTCGAATTTATCATTTTTTTTCTCCGTTTTGTACACAGGTATTTTGCTATTCAGTTCAAAATAATAATCAGTTTCCATTGGTCCTTCAGCGAGTTCATTTCTAGATATAGCCGCACAGGTATGTTTTTTAGCAATTTAATAACATTGCTACACAAAGTTGTTTATCTTAATTTTTTTATATCATTCATGAAAACCATCCAACTGGCTCATTTGAAAATACTATATATTGTTAGGGAGCTACTTGTGTTAACGTTATACTCGTTACTAGCTTTGCTCCAACCTTGACGGCATCTCCTTTTTGTACAAATGTGTTTTTCAGGTGATTGCCTTTGATTAAGAGTAGAGATGTATCATATTGACGCTGCATTGAGTTCTTCATAACATTAAACTGCACAGGTATGTTCATTAGGCATCTATTAACAATTGTCAGCACTACTTTATTACTTATAAAAAACGGTCAATGGTCAATTTTTCGAAGGACATGTTTCATGCTGCTCTCGGTTAACATTCTACACTATATTGTAGGATTGTGCTTTGTCAAAACACTGATACAATGATATACAGATACTTAATTTTATATTTTTATCTTAGGTGAATGCGAAAATACTGCTATTGCTGCTTTTGAGTTTTCTTTGGTAAGTACCAAATTCAATTGATTTATCATTTAATACATAGTGTATCGAACCGGTTAGATCTTCAATGTTGTACCTTTTTTACGAAAAAGGGCAATAAATAGTTTTGTTTCATTTTACATTGACAATAATCCTTTTTGAAATAGTATAAAACGTTTCTTAAAAGTTATATAATCGGCTTTTTCGAGTAGTATTCTGATTGTTGTCTTGATCAGTATTATTATAGTGTGATTGCTATGCACAAAAATTAGGTACCTAATTTCTCAATTTGGCTAAAAATATATTAAGATATTTACAGGAGCTTCATTAGCACTGAATATTGAATACATCTGGAAGATATTTCTGTTTCATTAATGCCAACTAGTTTTTATAGCAATTATAATAGAGTTTTTTGGTTAACTAGTATGCCAAGACGTGAAACAGAAACATGGCGCACCCGAAAAAGAAGTCTGAAGCTCTTCTGGTATGGCCGCCCAAGCTTTCAAGTAATGCATTTAACACGTCTAGCAAAATGTAAAGAACAAAGGTTAAACGATCAGGAACGGCGCCAGAGGCAAAGAAGGTGCAAATTTGATGCATTTCGGCAACAGTATACAGAAGACGACCAGATTGTGGATAAATGGCATACAAAAGATGCCCAATCAATACAGCATTGGTGTTTGTACAAATCATGGTCCTATTGTCCTTTATGTAAATCGTTAGTTTCTCGTAAAATGACCAATGCATTTGACAATGATAAAGTTCAAACAACCACCTGTAACTGCAAGAAAAATCGTTATGTCATACCTCAAATAAGTGTTATTCCTTTGGCATTAAGAGAACTAACATCACAGGATATTATTACATTGAGACCACTAGTAATCCATCAAGGAGACTACATTCGCCTCGAGCACGGGTATAGGAAAAAGCATAAATTCACGCGCTGTACTTGGTCACCATTAAGTGTCACTCAGAAAATCGATAGTATAACAGACGAGCAACAAAAACAACGTTGTGCCATAGCATACTACTACTTGATGAACTCAGAATCATCCAGATATCGAGAATTTGTGGAACTTAGAGAAGAAGATTTGGCTAATGGAAAGGAGTTTAACCTATACAACTACCATTACAATATTGGCGTAGAGTGCGCATTGTGGCCTTCCTTGTATCCATTTACGTCATGGTGTGAATCTGCGCTTCCACAAGATGGAACAAAAAGATCGGTCAAGCGTGGATTTCTTTTGAAAATTCAATCCGAGATAATAGATTACAGTCTATCATATGAGTTGCTCCAATTTCAATATGACCGATGGCTATTTAAAACTGTATCTGGTGCAATATCTGCTGGTATTCGAAAAATCTGTTGCCCGAGTAGATCGCTGGAGACAAAAGTTTTCTCGCCCGAGTATTGGAAATGGCAGCACCTCTTTCTTGTCGATTCCGTTCGTCAATACGGATATCCTACAATGTTTATTACCATTAGTCCATATGAATGGACATTTCCATTTCCTCAACTTTTAAACAAAGTAAGACTTGATACAGGGAAAGGACCAACACAACTTCCTTGTCTGGAAACGATCATGATCGCTCATGTTCTTGAGCAACTTGTGCGAGGTTATATCACTGGTACCAATTCCTCCAAATGGAAAAGACATTTGCTACGAAGTGTTTCGAATGAAAGTTCCATTGTGAACAATTACTTTTATCGCCTTGAATTTCAACAACGAGGAACATGTCATGTTCACATCCTTCTATGGTTAAATCAGTTGGATGACATACCTATTGAACATTTTCGCGGAGATGTTCCAGTGAACAATGTTAACAATGCTTTCTTAGTGTATGATCTCCAAAGAAGTAGCCGAAATGATCTTCCATTAAATGATGGTTTAACAAAAGTGCAGACATCGAATGGAAAGCAAAGTCTTGTTCTCAGTCATCCACAAGATGCGGTTTATCAAGGCATTCGAGGCTATATTGATTCAATTATTGAAGCTCTCAAGTGTCGAATGGATGTCCAGATCACCGACAATCGTAACCTTATTTTAAGATATGTAACAAGCTATGTCACAAAAAGAGAAGACGAAGACATTCGTAGCTCTATGTTCAGCAAGAACGTCCGCCATATCTAAACGCGTATCGCCATCTAACGTCTATATGTCCTAGTGAGCCAGAGATGGTACTTCAACTAACTAACATTAAACAAGGATGGTGCCTTAGGAGCACAAGTAAAGTGATTCCCCCAAAGCCGGAAAACTACGAGAAACATAAAATGATACAAAAGTACATCCTACGAAGTGCCGAAGAGGAAGACCTTACGGCTCTGCAATGGGCGAGATGGTATACATGGGAGAACCAGAATGTGAAGAAACGTGACAAACCCGCACTGATTGGTGTTCGCTATAACTCCATGTTAATCCAATATACTTTTTCCAGTATCTGTCAATGAATTATCCACACAGATGCAAAATTGATCTCTTTCATCCGCAACACGAACATTTACCAAGTCAACTCAAACACTTTGCAGCAGCATTACAATTTCAACCAGATACTTGGAATAACGACAAGGTAATCCAAGATTTTCTTGAGGCAGGTTGTAACAAGGATACGTATGTTGAAACAATTTTGCATTATATTCATGGTTTGAAAGAGATGTTGTCTGCATTGTTGAATGAGCAGATTGCCTTTTTAATGCTTTGTAAACAAATGCTTGCACAAAGACGTAGACACTATGACTCAGTGCATTGTTTTAGTGGTATAATAGACTCAACTGCTCTATCATTTCCATGGTGGCGACCACTTATTTTAGATGGCAAGCCTGGAACTGGGAAAACACATACGCTGAAAGCTGTGATACAATCGGCAATTGAAGAAGGATGTCAAGTTCGCATATCTGCTCCTACAGGACTTCTTGTCACATCTTATAAGAGTGTCTTTTTCGATGATATCGAAGCAGATACTGTTCATAGTACATTTTTTATACCAGTTAACGAAGAGGAAGAGAGGAAAGTGAACAGAAACTTATCCAAGGACGATCTTCTCATTATTGATGAAATGTCAATGATTCCCTGTGACATTGTTCGACATATATTGTACACAATAATGTGTTTAGAAGTAAGACCTGTGACATTGCTTACAGGTGACCCTTATCAACAACAACCGATAAAAACGATCGAGGGAAAGACCGTTGAAGTCGCCAATGCGTTTTGTGATTCAAGTGTGATGGACATGACATCTAAATTTACGTTTACATCTCAACACAGAGCAACCGACATGGAGTTACTCGATCTTCTAGATCGTGTTCGTCATGGGATTATTGATGATGATATCTTGCATAGACTATGTTCCGGAAGAATAATTTGCCCTCATGGATTTGATTCTGTTACATTTATTAACTTTATTCAGGAAAATCCACAGATAACTACGCTATGCGTTAGTCGTAAAGCTGCTCAAGAAATCAACGAACTAATCGCTCATCACATTTATCGAGACTCCACTCCTTTAGCAATACCAAATCTTGAGGAAGGACCACAACCACTGTACTCTAAAATGCGAGTAATGATTACGAGAAATCTGAACAAAGCCAATGGCGTAGTGAACGGTTTAATTGGAACAGTTTCTTATGTTAAAACAGGGGCAATTTTTATTACTATTTCAAATGGAAAAACTGTCCTTGTACATCCAACCGTCGAATATTTGGACGAGACACTAAAAGAACGTTCTATCCCTTAACAAAGGCATATGCACTGACTATATGCAAAAGTCAGGGACAGACTTTATCTAGGCTTGCAGTGTATTTTGATGTACCAACTGTACCAAGGGGAACAGGATATGTTGCCATTTCAAGAATAAGGAGACTGCAGGATTTACATTTGTTACCCCACCACAACGACATCATTTAAAACCAGTCACTTTTAATTAGCATGGTAAATATTTAAAGTATTTTCGAATATGTAATAACGTAATACCGTACTGATATAACTATAGTGTGCTATTATTTAATTTACGTAGGAGCTAATAAATCTTCGTTTTCGACAGTTCGGCAATATGAACCGAAGACCAAGACCTCGGACTCGACAGAGCAGTAATCAAGCTGTCTTGAACGAAGGCTCTCAGCGTCCAATGGAAGCTTATGCGCCATTATATCCCCAGCAATATCCACAACCATACGGTAGTCCTTATGGAATCCAACCTCCCTTTCCAGCGACACAGCAATATCAAAAACCTATGTTCTCCCTAACATCTTCTAAAAAGCCGGAAATACCGAAAAAATATAACCATTTTCCGCATCGATTCATCAAGCAGTACGGAGGCCCTTTACCACAAGAAGATGACGAGAAAGTTTTAGACAAGCTAGAAGGCTGGAACTGCGAGTGGTTTGGCCGTCCGCATATGGCAATGTCATTTATGGCGCAAACTCTTCGAGAAAGTATGCCAGTAATGGACGAATATAGAGACACAGTATTTAACCCTGAAGCAGTTGACTTTTTCATCGATACGTTAGAGCCCATCCAAGAATCGTTATCAAGAGTAAATAACATGGAAAGGGAACGTCGAAATGTACTGAAGACGACATTTATGACTTGTTGCAGTTTCTTTTTAAATAAGATCAGCTGTTAGACACAAACATAGATGTTTGCCTTGAAGCAGCAGGTGCGTTGTTCAACACAATGGTTCATCTAAAGGTGGCAAGGTGCCTTATGAGAAACTTACCTTTTTATGCGCAAAAGGTATCTTCAAGAGACGGCTTACACTCAGAATTCCAGCAACGTGCTGATGTTCCATCATTTCAGAATTGGATAACGAGTTGTATTCTCCCGCAGACATGGACAAGTCAGCAAGTGCCTAACCCTGAACGTTTATTACAACGGAGAAGACAAGGAAGAACAGGTACCCATACACAAGTAAGAGAAACTCGTAATCAAGAGGGAATGAGGGACCGAAGAAGAACTTCAACAGTTCCAGAGAGGAGCTCAACAACAGTACGAAGACGACAGGGACAATTGAATGAAGAAGATAATTTTGACACTTTGCGAAGACCACAATTTATTTCAAGGATAGAACAGGAGGTAGAACAGGAAGAGGACGGAACAGACATTGATGAAGAAGAAGACTTCTTTCTTTCAGGAAGGCGGAGACGACATGGAGCTCAAAGAACAGTACAAAATGAAGTTGAGAATGCTCCTCCTAGAAGACCACAGTTTCAGTCGAGGAGCATTGTATCTCGAACAAGACAAGAACGTCGAAGAACTGGTGTAAATAACGATAACTCTGATCCTCCTACTGAACCAATAGAACATAGAATACGTCCTATAACACGAAGAAGCTCATTTCGCACACAACAGAACGAGGAAAGAACAGATGATGACGAGGAATATCAGTTTACTGGGATGGCTGAAGAGGATGAAGAAGTTCAAGACATTGAACAGAGAACTCCGATTCAGGCTCGATCGAGAAGACATACCTCAAGCAGCTCAGATGAAGCTATAGTAGAAGTACCAGAAACGAGTAGCAACTTGGAATCTGCGGAACAAAGATCTGGGAAAACCAGAAAGAGAAAAGGAAAGGAGTGAAAAGCAACAGACAAACCAAAAAAAAAAAAAAAAGAGACTACAGTCCAAAGCAGCGGGTAAAAAAGTAATCAAAACAGGTACGACACTAAAGGAAGTTGTCAACCAGCTTCAACAAAAACGCAAAAAGAGGGTTGAACCAGCTGAGGAAGAAGAACACAACCCATCTCGAAGTGTAATAGAAGAACCGAATAAAAAGTCTGCAAAAGATAAGTATGCGGCTAAACCAAAGACTGTACAACTGAGTGATAAGAACCTTGCACAAAAAATGAAACGCAGAAAAAACACATTAAGAAGATCTCATGTGTTCTTCGCAAGTCAATAGAGTTCAATTGTTGGAAAATGCATATTATTTAAGTTAAACATATTGCGTTATAGTTCTTCCAGAAATAAACAAGTATTGTTTTCCAATTCATATATATTCCATTTAGTCTGAAGAAGTTCCAAATTGACTTTGTTGTCGATAAGTACATTGTTTAGATTAAACAACAGATAACATTGTTTAAATCTGAAAATGAATTAGATGTACGCATTTAGTAATAACAAACATTGGAAATTTAATAAAGCACATATTGTTGTATTCCAAATTGACTTTGTTGTCGATAAGTACATTGTTTAGATTAAAACAACAGATAACATTGTTTAAATCTGAAAATGAATTAGATGTACGCATTTAGTAATAACAAACATTGGAAATTTAATAAAGCACATATTGTTATATTTGAAATGGATTGATATGAGCAACTGTAGCTACGATATAAATGTTTTATAAAATAAAGAAAGTTATTCACACAGTGGTGAAACAAAAACTTTGTCTTTGTCGTTTATTTACGTCATATAACAATTTATGGGAGGTTTGCACTAACGCTCACCTGAAGGTTGCAAAATAATTTCTTTTCTTTCATCAAAAGGGTTTTGGTCACAGTCTCGAACGGTATAAACTTTAGATCCGTCGGATTTTATTTTCGTCAAACGGCACGAACATCGCTTTTAGAGCGTGATTTTAGCGTTTCTACAAAAATACTTAAATTTCCAGCTGTGGTGGCAAACAAATTTCAGAACCGAAAAGCAGACATAATTTCGAACATATGGAGTAGTTTTGTATGATCGTAAGACAATCAAAGAACATTTAACACATTTTTTAATATTTACATGTTTTTCCGTTGTTACACAAGGCCCAAGTTCGACGAGCTATTTCGCCAAGGTTACATGGAAAACAAGATAAGTAATTATATAACGGTGAAGTGTAATACTCCTCATCTAAAAATATCAAAACAGTTTTTTCGAGTAGTTTAAATTGGAGGCTGTTACAGTCTAAAACATAAGTCCAATTTCAGCACAAATTTAGCGGTCTTTAGAGACAAACAAGCGATATTACTTACAGTAGATCACGTTTATTCCACTTAACTCTCGTGATGACCTCCTGAGCTGTTTTCTAATAATTAGAGTAGGCCTTTATGTCATCTGGAAGAAATGTGAGTCGTTATTGAAATCCTGAAAGTGATCGATGACCTTGTGTTGCAGCCTAGAACAATATTTCCTTTTAGTACTGCCTTAAAGGATTTGATATTGGCATTAATATCCATCTCGTGATGTGATTGTTTCAACACATGACGGCGGCAAAACAAGGTCATCGATCGCTATTATGGCTTCAAAAACGACTCAAAATTATTCCAGAAGACCTAAAGGTCTACCCTGTTATTGGAGAGCATGTCAAGAAGATTATTTCGAGAGTTCAGTAGAATTAACGTGATCTACAGTAAGTAATATCACTTATTTGCTCTCAAAAGACCCCTAAATTTGTGCTGAAATTGGGATCATGTTTCCGACTGTAGCAGCCTCCAATTTAAATTACCCAAAAAACTACTTTGATATTTTTAGATAAGAAGCATTACACATCACCGTTATATAATTATATATCTTATTTTCCGTGTAACCTTGGCGAAATAGCCGTCGATTTGGGCCTTGTGAAACAATGGGGAAACATGTAAATATGAAAAATCTGTAAAAGATCTTTGTTAGTTTTACGATCATACAAAACTACTCCATATGTTCGAAATTATGTCTGCTTTTGGGTTGTCACATTTGTTTGCCACCACGAGCTGGAAATTTAGGTATTTTTTTGTATTTTTGTGGGAACGACAAAATCACAGTCTAAAACCGCAAGTTGGATACATTTGCGATGTTCGTGACGAAAATAAAAATCTAAAACTTATATCTTTCGAGGCTGTGACCAAAAACCTTTTTGATAAGCCAATTTTTAGAGATTGGAAAAAATACTTTGCAACCTTTAGGTGATCGCACTGCAAATCTCTCTTAAACAAAACGTAAATATCCGTTAACTATATTCACGAAAAACACCGTGAACTGGCAGGAATTGTTGTAAAATCGTTCATGGGTACTCACTTTTAACTTTGGGTTCCGCTGCTGCTGCAATCACTACCGACTACCGCTGTAACTATCGCTCCATCGTTTTAACAGCATTGAAGTGATCCAGTAAAACGATGGTGTATACAATATTTAAAAACGTAGCGCAATCGTAACACTTGGAGATCAAGCGATTGTTTTTTAATCGAAAAACGATGGCGTAGACAATATTCTGATAAACAAACAAAAGTGTCTGTAGCTGCACAACCCGAACAATTTTACAAAAGAAAAATAAACAGTGTAGAAAATGGCAGTAACATACTGCAGTGGGAAAATGTGGATGTTCAAGACGGAAAGGCGTAGACAATTTTCTGATAAACAAAAGAAGATTCAATTGAGAAACCAAGATCGATTTCATAGATAAAGAATAAACAATGCAATAAAGCGTGACGAGAAGGAAACGAATTCATTTAATCATTTACTTTTTCCTGGTT
>CM066911.1:2121287-2133787 GCA_033964015.1 Scolanthus callimorphus
CATGGTGAAATATCGATGGTAGAGACCGTTGTGCGAAGGCAAAATAAAAATGCCAACTTACACGGATATAACCTGATGAAAGGATGGTGAAGAAAGGATGGTGGAGACGGTACACACAGATACAACAGATACACACACACATACACACACGCATATACACTGAGGAAATGATGGTGGAGACCCTTGTGTGCGAGGAAAAAAAAAAAAGCGGCCACGCGCTGGCGTGGCCATGTGTTCAATGCAAACTTACACAGATGCACACATACGAACTGACGAAAGGATGGTGTAGACGATATCCAGATGAAAAAAAAGGACAAATCGTAGAACAAAGGCTTAATCTCAGAAGATCGTAGCAACAAGGCTACTCTACAACTTACAATACCCCGTTCTTTATTTAAGTCGTCTGCAAAGGATTTATCTCCAGAAATTTTAAACTTTCGTATACTTTAGTGCCTTGAGGGCTGTTGTCCCTCTTGGCACATTGGGACGCAGGAGACCGGCAAGCCGACCTCTATCCTTGTTCGCCTAAGATTCTCTGGAGGTAATTATCGTTGCGTTCTAGCACGGATTCTGACTTAGAGGCGTTCAGTCATAATCCAACAGATGGTAGCTTCGCACCATTGGCTTTTCAGCCAAGTGCAAATGCCAATTGTCTGAATCTGCGGTTCCTCTCGTACTGAGCAGAATTACTATTGCAACAACACTTCATCAGTAGGGTAAAACTAACCTGTCTCACGACGGTCTAAACCCAGCTCACGTTCCCTATTAGTGGGTGAACAATCCAACACTTGGCGAATTCTGCTTCGCAATGATAGGAAGAGCCGACATCGAAGGATCAAAAAGCAACGTCGCTATGAACGCTTGGCTGCCACAAGCCAGTTATTAACCCCCACACATGGACATCTGTCACCTGGACGATTGAAAAGCACCATGAATTCCCATACTTAACAAGTATTACATGCACATGTCTTCTTTATATGTATGGTAACTTTTTTGACACCAAGACATTTTTTTATTGTTTGCGAGCATCTCGATGCGATACATGTTCTCTGAAAATTTGAACGAAATCGGAGCAAAGGAAGTTGTCGAATTTTGTGTCCAAAGTTCGAGTTTTCCCCATGTTCTCTGTATTTTTTTCGCGGTTTTTTTAAATCAATTTTGCCAATTTTGAAATGCTCGTATCTCCGCCGGATTACATCCGATTTGAAATCTGTTTGCAGCTGAGAGGTAGAGCATGAAAAGTTCCAAAAGGGGAAAACGGGGTTTTGCCGCCCCCGATTAGCGTTATCCCTTAAAATAGCCGAGTTATTTAAAAAAAAACGCATTTTTTGGCATATTTTCAATATTTTTACTCATAACTTTGTAACATGAAGTCTGCTTTAAATTCTGATTACACCATCGTGTTCAGCGTCAAAATTTCCATTAAACAAATTGTTTGAATTGAAGTGTTCCGGATTTTTGCGGTTCTCATTCAAAAAGTTTTGTAATTGTCGATATTCGTTTTGACCCCCCTAAGGTTTACAAAATGTCCAAAAACATCTCTGCAAATGCACAAATAACACTGTAATATAAGCTCATTGTAACAAGCGGTAAATTTTGAATAAAGTCGCAAAGTTTCAGCTCCATCCAATGAAAGCCAAAGGAGTTATAGTCATTTAAAGTGCCAAAAAATCGCCAAGTGCAAGGAAAATGCATCATGCCCAAAAATCGATTTTTTTTAGATTCATCCGATTTCCTCGTACATAGGCTCATTAGAAAGCTTGCGAAAAATAAAATCAGCGCTGACCACTTTATTTTCCTCGAAAAGATTTACCTGCGAAGATATCGACAAAAAATCGAGGGAAGAAATGCAATTTTTAGAAATTTTAAAATACAACATTTCTTTCTCATTTCATTCTGTTCAAAAATTGTTTACAGTATACCTTTCTTATACTTCGGCCAATGTTTAGGCAGCATTTCAAGGAGATCAGAAGCAAAAAATATATTTTCGTCTGAGAAAGCATTTTTTTCTGAATTTTTCCAAAAAAAATTTTCCATATCTCAGCGAGATTACATCCGATTTGAAATCTGATTGCACCAGCGTGTTCAGAGTACCCGATTCAGTTCGTTGTTTTCTATTTTCTAGCCGATTTAGCGAAATCTGAGCGAGTTATGGCCAAAAAAGTGATTTTCCCCATAAATACACTATATTTTCGCAAAATAAGATTTTTTGGACATAGACAATTTAGAAAAAATAGCAACTTTAAACATGTTCCATTTGTGTACCTATTTTTACACAGGCTTCCCGCTGTAAAGATATGTCAGTTCAGCGGTTTACAATTTCGCGCATGCGTTCTCGCTCTTTCTTCTGACGGCCATTTTGTTTTCATGTCACGCTTTCTATAGCTCTTGGATTTCGGCAATTCTGCGCTTAAATCTTACTAGGTATGGCAAAACAAACTCAGAACATGTTGTTTAGTGTTCATTGTATCTACAGAGGTGATTTTTAAATACTTTTCTCGGTTATGCTTTGATTTTAAAGCGATTTTGTTTTCGATGAAAATGCTAACATAATACTACGATGTTTCAACCGAAATATGCTATTTTTGCACGATTCTTATTGTTGCTTTCTTTTTTATAGACTCGATCACCTGCAACGACACTCGGTAAGTTGTAGTTTAGCGATTTTCATTTAATCAACTCGTAATTGTCTTTATGATTTGTGGAATACGCATTGTTACGTAACTTACACAATAATCAAAGCCACCATGAAGCAAACGTGTGAACAACAACACATAAATTGAATTTTTAGATGCATTGACGCAATATCCATCGCGCACACTTAATTTATTGTTTTTCGATTAAAATTATGTTCAATTAATACAACATGATTATTATTACGTAACTTCAGACAAAATGAAAGGCACCACGGAGCCAACTCGTGAACTATAATTAAAGAACAAAAAGTGAAAAAATCGCGTTTTTGTCATTAACACGATTATAGATATTTCTTTTACATTTTTTAATCTGTTAACGGCTAAGCGGTACCTCATGAAAAAAATATATAAAACGATGCAGACTTTATGTGACACGTGAAACTGTGACATACACATCGCGTTTATTTACTTTGGATTTAATTTTAGTTGACATATTCAATTTACAATAGTGTTTTTGCTGACATGCTCTCAATTTGTTTCAGGTTTTAAATATCTTTAAAGAGTGTACCTCTTGCATAATGTAAGTACATTGATGAGTATTGCAGTTTAAAATCGATCAATTCTCTTCCAAGTAAATGACTTTGTGATTTAGAGCGTTATATACAATTCAATCGCTTTTCAAAAAGTATCACTGTTCAACAGTGGTATTATATTCAATAAGAAACATTGTATTCTTTCTTTCAAATGTGAGACCAATAACAGGTCTATTGGAATTACATTTATTTGCAAGTACAGTTACTGTAAATCCTGACCTTCGAACAGCCTTTTCCACATTTTGGTGACTTTTTTATACAATGGTTGATTTGTAACTTTACATCTGATTTACTGTTGATTATTGCATTAGTTGATATTAGTTTGCAAATTTATGATAACAATGTATTAAATTACAATAAATACATTATAATCATTGACTAAACTATCAATTCTGTTAACATATAAAACATTTTAAACTTTCAACTTCTATATTACAATATGTGATTAACTTTTAGAAATTAGAAGTAGAAAAATAGCAAAAATACAATTAGCATTTGTTCCAAAACGTTCTCAACATGTAGCTATCGTAAACAAACTTTTTCTAAAACCATGAGTGAGCATCCCTCTTCAGTACGGGATGTAAAGGTCCTGTGGTGTCAGCGTCCTGTTTTCAAAGTTAACAACTATCCCCAAATTGAATCGTGGCGTAACAACCGTTTACGTAGAATTGATCATCAGAAAAATCAAAGAGCTACTAAATTTGAACAATTTCGCCAGAATTTTCAATGTACTGATCACGAAGAAGGCATTGATTGGCCAAACAAAGAACAAGATGAAATACTCAGCTGGTGTAAATACACATCCTGGAATTTTTGCTCAATTTGTAAAAGCATTCGACCAAATAAAATGACTAAATCTTTTGGAAGAACATTTAGATTGCAACAAAGTGGAAATGTATGTTCATGTAAAGGGGAGAGATACATTATCCCACGCTATCAAGACATTCCATATCCTTTACGTAGTCTCACTCCGTCCGATATTCTTGTGTTGAGACCTTTAGTTCTCCACCAAGGGGATTACTGTCGACTACCTCATGGTTATCGTAAAAAAAACAATCTCTCAAGATGTTCGTGGTCAGAGAAATCAGTCATCGAAAAGATCACAAGTTTGGAAGACGAAAACTCGAAAATGCGCTGTTTTACAGCGTATCAATACCTGATGACATCTTCTCATTCGAGTTATAAGGATTTTGTTCAATTAAGAGAAACACAACTTTCAAATGGCCAATCTTTCAACATGTACGATTATCGTCTGAACTACGGCATTGAGTGTGCGTTATGGCCATCTCTTTATCCCTTCAGTGCTTGGTGTGAGTCATCAATGCAAAGAGATAACACGAAACGCTCTGCCAAGCAATGTTATTCTCTTAAAATTAAATCAGAGATAATTGACTACAGTCTCTCTTACGACCTTTTGCAATTTCAGTATGATAGATGGTTGTTCAGGACAGTGTCCGGCGCCATAAGCACTGGCATTTCATTGAATTGTTCTCCTAGTCGTTCCTTAGAAGAGAAAGTCTTCTCACCACAGTTCTGGAAGTGGCAGCATTTGTATCTTGTTGATTCTGTTTTGCAATATGGTTACCCTAACATCTTCATAACCCTGAATCCATATGAATGGACATTTCCTTTTCCTGAATTTCTAAATAAGATACGTATAGATACTGGAAAAGGTCCGACTGAATTGGCGTCCTTGGAATCTCTTATGATAGCACATGTATTAGAACAGGTAGTACGTGGATATCTCACAGGATGTAATAGGTCTGGATGGAACAGGCACCTTTTCAGAGATATCAACGACAACACTAAAAGGATCATGAGTAACTACTTCTACAGATTGGAATTTCAGCAGAGAGGTACTTGTCATGTGCATATTTTAATTTGGCTTTCAAGTTTACAAAATATGCCTTTTCAGCATATCAGAGGTGATGTACCTACCAATGACATTGACAATGCTTTCCTTGTCCATGACTTACAAAAGAGTCACAGAAACGACCTACCTCTCCATGATGGGCCTACTCTAGTAACTAATATCAATCAGAAAGAGGAGCTCATTATTTCTCATCCCATGGACGCTCTTTTGAGTAACATAAGAGGATACATAGATACGCTCTTAGGTTCTCTTAAATGTAGAATGGATGTACAAGTTTCTGACAACAAAGCACTTATTTTAAGATACGTGACTAGCTACGTCTCGAAGGCAGAAGATCATGACCTTAGCAGTGTGATGTTTTCTAATGTATTAACACCATATCTTAACGCGTACAGGCATCTGAGGAACATCTGCCCATGTGAACCAGAGATGGTTCTTCAAATGAGCAGCATTAAACTTGCTTGGTCATACAGAGCAACCAAGAAAATAGTTCCACCTAATCCCGATACATATGATGATCACGTGCTAATGAAGAAGTATGCATTAAGGAGTCCGGAAGAGGAGGAAATGACAGCACTAGAATGGGCTCGGTTGTACGATTTTCAGAAACCAACACCTAAGAAACACAAAGAACCTGTTCTAGTAGGTGTTCGATATAACTCTCTCTACAAGGACAAATACTTCTTTCAATATCTCGCAATGAATGCAGCGCACCGGAAAAAGGAAGACCTCATTCATGCTAAACACAATGATTTACCGGAAGAATTTCGGTATTTTGCATCAGCTCTTCAGCTAAGACCTGACGTTTGGTCTGATGACGCTGCCATAAAAACCTTTCTGCAGCTCACATGTAACAAAGACGTCTACATAGACAATGTTATCCACTATGTAAACGGATTAAGAGATATGTTGCGTGCAAGTGATAGTACTCACATTCCTAATAACCAAACTACAATTGCACAATCTCACACACTGAAAAACGAGCAGCTCGCAGTTTTCAATAAAGTTTTAAGCTTTTTGAAACAAAGACAGCAACACTATGAGACTATTGACTGCCTTTCAGGTGTCCAGCACGATCCTTTCTCGAACATAGAAAACAATCCGAGCGTTTCATGGTTCACACCTGTTTTCTTGAATGGCAAACCCGGTACAGGTAAAACAAAAACCTTGCATGCCTTAATTCAGTGGACGATCGACAATGGGGAAAAAGTTCTAATAGCTGCCCCAACTGGACTACTAGTAAGTTCCTTTAAATCTATATTCCAGAATGATGTTGATGCAGAAACAGTGCACTCTGCATTTCATATCCCAGTAGAAGAACACCATTCCTTAACTGTTAATTCATCTTTGACGAGGTATGATTTCATCGTTGTAGACGAGATAGGAATGGTGCCTGCACATGTGGTGCAGCACATTCTATTCACTATGCAATGCCTAGAAATTAGACCTGTTCTTCTTCTCACTGGCGATCCAGCTCAACAAAATCCTATTCAAACTGTTCAAGGAAAGACTGTAGAAGCGCCAAGTGCTTTTCAGACTGAACAATTCAGAAATAGTACAACTTGTCTAACACTTTACACCCAGCATCGATGTGTTGATGAGCATTTTGGACAACTCATGGATACCATCCGTAACGAAATCCCTTCTTGTCAGCTACTGGAGCAACTTACAGATGGTAGGGTGATCTGTACACAATCCTTTGAAGAGCAAACGTTCCTCGCGTTCTTTTTGAACAACTTAAACACAACGGTACTTTGTGTAAGCAGACGTGCAGTTGAACGAGTTAACAGTCTTTTAATCCAATGTCTTTTTACAAATAAATCACCGTTGGTTGTAGTTGACATTGATTCACAGCAAGAAAGTGTACCACTATATCATGATATGAAGGTGATGGTTACGAGAAACGTCAGTAAACAAAAGAATGTAGTTAATGGACAAATAGGCACCATTTATATGGTAAAGAACAAAACGATCTTCTTGAAGTTGCTTAACGGGAATACTATTTTCGTCCATCCATTGACAGAGATTGTAAGCAACACCAAAAAAACTTTCTATCCCCTCCAGATTGCATATGCAATGACAATATGTAAAGCCCAAGGGCAAACGTTGAAAAAAGCAGCAGTCTTTTTCGATGTAGACACAGTTCCGAAGGGAACGGGGTATACAGCAATATCTAGAGTAAAACGACGAGATGACTTATATTTTGTAACACCTCCGAAACCCATCCATTTCATTCCAGTGACGAAAATGTAATATCAACTAAACGTCGGACAGAAACCTCAAATACACGTATTCACCAACTATTACCGTAGTAATTACCGTCTTTTTATCTAGTATAAAAGTAAACCTAAATTTAAATGACTTGTTAAAATAAGACGTTAACAAATAAGCAGTGAAGAATTCGTGATTTAACGGGCACCTACAGTCTTATTAAACAATGACAAAACGTTGTTTACATAGTGTTAAAATAAAAATAAAATGTTACCTTTTTCAGACAAGATGCACCAGCAACGCAGGCGTCGGTTTACACAGCAAACGGGGCAAACACAGCAAAGTGTAGCGCAAGGCACTCCACAACAGATGCCTAATGTGACGCCCCAAGCTGGGTTACCCCAACAGTACCAGCCACCTCAACAGTACCAGATATCCCAACAGTACCAGGTACCCTTACAGTATCAAGGATACCAGCAGCCTGGGCAGTTTTATTCTCCTTACCCGCCTCAGTATTCACCGAGCCCTCTCTATGTACCCAGTCCCAAAAAGAATGATAATCCTCAGAAATGGCAAATGTTTCCCCATCGATGGGTTAAGACATATGGTGCACCGTTTCCACCTGAGGATGATAACGATGTCCTTGACAAACTGCAAACATGGAACTGTGAGTGGTACAAAAGACCACATTACGCGATGTCGGAGATGGCACAAACGATCAGACAGTGCCTCCCAATAATGGAAGACTACTCAGGAAATGTGTTCCACAAAGATTCCGTAAATTACTTCAAATCAGTTTTGGAACCAGTTTGGGAGACGTTAGGTCGCCTAAATAACAAGGAGGAAGAAGAAAAGCCAACGGAAGAAGACGTATTTCAAGCCCTCGCATTTCTGCTGGAGGATGATGACGTTCTGGAAGCCAACATTGATGCATCCTTGGAAGCAAGCATGGCCATGTTTAATCTAACTGTACAGCTGAAAGCTGCGAGAACGTTGATGAGGAACCCAGACGTGTACGCCAAACAAACACGATCAGATAACGGCCTGCATCTTGACTTTCAAAGAGCACAGGATGTCCCAACAGTGCAAAAATGGATAACAGCGTGCGTTTTCCCGCCAAGAACACAGAGGCGAGGAGGAAGAAATCTCACACAACAGCTCACGCCTACTTCCACTAACACAGGACGTCGAACACCCGTAAGACGTACCGAGGAAATACAGCCTATCAGACAGAGAGGGTTCCAGATGCCACAAGCACAAACCGAACAGGACGACTGCGAGGACGACGACAATACTGATGAACTGCCACAACAAAGAAAACGACGACGACAACCTTCATTCAGTGAAGACGACGAAGAAGGCTTCGTAACCAAACCTAAACAAAAAGGAAATCGCCGACGCAACGCAGTGACAGAAGAAGATGAAGAAACAGAACAAGAAACGGAAACTCCTAACACCACAAGGAAACATAAACTGCACACAAAAAAACAACGAACAAAGACAAACGAATCCAGCAACAACGATGACGACGAACGAAATGTCGACCAGCTGCGCACGGATACACAAAACCGGGCAACAAATGTAAAGACAAGACGACCGCGCATCAAAACCCAAGCAAAACGGGGGAGGAAAGTAAAAATAAACTCCAAGAATCTTATGCAAAGGATGAAACGAAAACCAAGTCAGACATCTAATACGAGAATCGTCTTTCAAGATTCACAAGATGTCTGATTGCTCGAGGTTATCTTGCCCAGCAGGAGAGATCCCTTATGTTGAAAGTTAAAAGGACAAAAAGGACAATGTCCTTCAACGATATTGACATTGAATATGGTTACAGATAAATGACGTATTCTAACGTTGAGTTAAAAAAAATACAGGTAAAATATACAAAAAAATATAATATACAGGTAAAACAACAAAAATAGAGAATATCCACGTAAAAGAAAAGAAGACATATCACAGAGCTTACTTAAAGCAATAACCGTCCAAGTGCATTCAACTTACGTTTATTAATTTCAAGGAAATCAAAGGACAAACATAAAAACTATGTTCTTAAAGCTATTGACACAGAATATAGTGACACATCAATTTAGAATTAAAACGTGGACGGTAAAGACGTATCGGGCATTCGTTTCCAGCAGAGGATTATCACGATGCCCTTGACAAACTGAAAACCTTGAATTGTAAGTCGCACAAGACCACATTTGGCGATGTATGTATGGGCGGAGATGGCACAAACAATCACACCGTGACTGCAAATAATGGAAGTCCTTTGATTGACACTGAATATAGTGACACAAATGTAGAGTTATACCGTTGACTTTTAAATAAGAAATACAGGAAAAATACCAGAAATACACGTACAAGATGACCCAACAATGCACAAATAGATAACGGCATTCATATATAATCTCTCACGTTGAGTTTAAATAAAAATACAGCATATTTGTACAAACAATTATATTCCATGTGTTTTCTCGCGCTGTACGTAACAAGTATCGAAAGTTATGACAATCTACACCGGTTTTACAATAGCGAATTGTTTAATTTAATCAATTTCTTTCAAAATAGCCTTTAGTTAGTATAGCTCAAAGCGCTTTACAGATGTTTCACATGTCCAATTCCTAATATGCGGAAGGCAGTTTTTACAGTGCAGTTTACAATCATGAGTACTTACATATTACATTGTGTAGCCCAGTGAATTTCTTACATCCCTCATATTTGCTTGAGTGTACTGAAATGCACTGTGTGGCTATTCCAATGTATTTGTCGCGCCAAACTACCCCACCCATTCCATCTCTCAGTTCAGGAGAGATGGTAATGGGTGGGGGAGTTTGGCCGCAGAACGTGGATAAGCTCGTATATACGCTCGCCACAAACCGTTATGTAAATTACGGTAACTTAAGTACACACGTACATCGTTGTACCTATCACTTAGGAGGTATTGGAATTTCAGTCAAACAAAAATGGGTATTCGATTACATCTTGAGTTAGGTGTGGGCGGGATGGGTCCTTCGCACCTTGTTAGCTCTACATACCATGGAACCAAGTGAAAGTCATCCCTGTGGTAACTTTTCTGACACCTCTAGCTTAAAACTCCTAAAGACTAAAGGATCGATAGGCCATGCTTTCACAGTTTGTATTCATACTGAAAATCAAAATCAAGTGAGCTTTTACCCTTTTGTTCTACATGAGATTTCGGTTCTCATTGAGCTCACCTTAGGACACCTGCGTTATCATTTGACAGATGTGCCGCCCCAGCCAAACTCCCAACCTGACAGTGTCTTCGACACGGATCGGCCTGCGTGAATGAGACCTTAAATCCAGAACGTGAACCTTGCGGTTCGCCTCCGCTTCATCGAATAAGTAAAAAAACGATAAGAGTAGTGGTATTTCACCGGCGTATTGCTACTCCCACTTATTCTACACCTCTCATGTCTTTTCACAGAGTCAGACTAGAGTCAAGCTCAACAGGGTCTTCTTTCCCCGCTGATTCTGCCAAGCCCGTTCCCTTGGCTGTGGTTTCGCTAGATAGTAGATAGGGACAGTGGGAATCTCGTTAATCCATTCATGCGCGTCACTAATTAGATGACGAGGCATTTGGCTATTTACCGGTGCCGCCGTGCACGTGACGCAATGCAATCCCTACGGATGGTTAAAAGATGGTTAAAACGGTGTGGTCCTAAAAAGCACACAAAGCAACAAACAAAAGAGAATTAAAAGAAACACAAAGACGACCACACCACACAGCGGCAGCTTTTGGGCCAGAGTTTATGTCCTGCCCTGGGGACGGTTTTTGAGTCTAACGCCGGCAGGGTCATCGCTCGGGGCTACCGACGGTCATTAGACCCGGTCCGCCCGTGAATCAGCCGATACCTACCCGAGCCCAAGCCCGGGTGGTACATTTCTTGAAGTGCGACCACGTACCGTGGCCGCCTTCCAGCACCCTCACTGCCAGCAATGAAACATCTCTGTCCGACAAACCTAGATGCTTCAGGAACGAGTAGGTCCTTGGTTCGACTACCCCTCGCCAAGAGGCCACTACAGCCGTCACCTTCGGGACAAGACCGCACTGACTAACCACCCAGTCGCGGACTTCAGCAACCCCGTATTTGGCAACCTTCCTATCGTACGCTGGAGCTAGCGGTACGTGGTCGGCTATGATGCTAACGTCAGTGACGAAAGCATCGTTTGCGTTCCAAAACGCCAAATCGGGCTTTAAATTCCCGGCAGTGCAGGGAATAATTGGCTCCTCCTGCACATGCCAGCCTCGCGACTTGAGTCTCTTCACGACCAGGTTAGCAACGTCGTTGTGGCGCCTAATGCGTGGACCATGAGTCCTAGGGCACGTCTGTAAGATGTGTCCCAGAGACTCGATGGAACGTGGTCCACAGCAATCACATGCTGCATTGGCACCAATCCGCCCCCTTGCTCCCCTAGCCGCGGTTTCTAGAGAGGCCCCGCGCACCTTCAGCGCCCCGATGAACTGGGAACCGGACTGGAGTCCACTAGTGTCCTTCACCCACGAATGGGCTTTGGACACCAGCGGACATTCGGCTAAGCCTCGCCCGTCTGCCGAAGTCACAAGAGCCTCCCGCCAGAGCGCTCTCAAGGTGGCCTTGGAATCCACCCTCTGACCCAGGATCGTCGTCGCCGTACTCTGGATCCCCAGCTCCCTTCTAAACTCAGAGGTCTTAACAACCTCCAGCACATGACGGTCGAGAGAACAACACATCTTCTCGAGTCGCTTCCTTTTCAGGAGGCGCAGACCATGGTACAGATTTACAATACCAAGGCCCCCATCGGCCGGATCGGAATAGAAGAAGGAAACCGGGACGTCCTTCGGCAACTTAAGCCAACCCCGGACAGAGCTGCGGACCGCAGCATCAATCCCTTTCAGGTACCCTCCCGAACAGCGGGAAAGTACAAGCTCGTGAAAGCAGGCCGGCAGCAGATGAACGTTCAAAAGGTACAGCCTTTGCTGCGGCTTAAGCGGAGCATGAGTCACGTTCTTCAAAAACTCCTTGATCTTATCGAACCCCGTTGCCCTTACCCCTGTGGCTCCTATTTGCACTCCTAGGTACTTGTATGACTCCTTGGCCGAGATGGATCGTATACTCTGGCCGTCGACGTTGAGGAATGGGTTAGGGTTCACAACCCACCTCTTCGCCTTGCCATCGACCTCTA
>CM066911.1:2141287-2151287 GCA_033964015.1 Scolanthus callimorphus
CTATGAACGCTTGGCTGCCACAAGCCAGTTATTAACCCCCACACATGGACATCTGTCACCTGGACGATTGAAAAGCACCATGAATTCCCATACTTAACAAGTATTACATGCACATGTCTTCTTTATATGTATGGTAACTTTTTTGACACCAAGACATTTTTTTATTGTTTGCGAGCATCTCGATGCGATACATGTTCTCTGAAAATTTGAACGAAATCGGAGCAAAGGAAGTTGTCGAATTTTGTGTCCAAAGTTCGAGTTTTCCCCATGTTCTCTGTATTTTTTTTCGCGGTTTTTTTAAATCAATTTTGCCAATTTTGAAATGCTCGTATCTCCGCCGGATTACATCCGATTTGAAATCTGTTTGCAGCTGAGAGGTAGAGCATGAAAAGTTCCAAAAGGGGAAAACGGGGTTTTGCCGCCCCCGATTAGCGTTATCCCTTAAAATAGCCGAGTTATTTAAAAAAAACGCATTTTTTGGCATATTTTCAATATTTTTACTCATAACTTTGTAACATGAAGTCTGCTTTAAATTCTGATTACACCATCGTGTTCAGCGTCAAAATTTCCATTAAACAAATTGTTTGAATTGAAGTGTTCCGGATTTTTGCGGTTCTCATTCAAAAAGTTTTGTAATTGTCGATATTCGTTTTGACCCCCCTAAGGTTTACAAAATGTCCAAAAACATCTCTGCAAATGCACAAATAACACTGTAATATAAGCTCATTGTAACAAGCGGTAAATTTTGAATAAAGTCGCAAAGTTTCAGCTCCATCCAATGAAAGCCAAAGGAGTTATAGTCATTTAAAGTGCCAAAAAATCGCCAAGTGCAAGGAAAATGCATCATGCCCAAAAATCGATTTTTTTTTAGATTCATCCGATTTCCTCGTACATAGGCTCATTAGAAAGCTTGCGAAAAATAAAATCAGCGCTGACCACTTTATTTCCTCGAAAAGATTTACCTGCGAAGATATCGACAAAAAATCGAGGGAAGAAATGCAATTTTTAAATTTTAAAATACAACATTTCTTTCTCATTTCATTCTGTTCAAAAATTGTTTACAGTATACCTTTCTTATACTTCGGCCAATGTTTAGGCAGCATTTCAAGGAGATCAGAAGCAAAAAATATATTTTCGTCTGAGAAAGCATTTTTTTCTGAATTTTTCCAAAAAAAATTTTCCATATCTCAGCGAGATTACATCCGATTTGAAATCTGATTGCACCAGCGTGTTCAGAGTACCCGATTCAGTTCGTTGTTTTCTATTTTCTATTTCTAGCCGATTTAGCGAAATCTGAGCGAGTTATGGCCAAAAAAGTGATTTTCCCCATAAATACACTATATTTTCGCAAAATAAGATTTTTTGGACATAGACAATTTAGAAAAATAGCAACTTTAAACATGTTCCATTTGTGTACCTATTTTTACACAGGCTTCCCGCTGTAAAGATATGTCAGTTCAGCGGTTTACAATTTCGCGCATGCGTTCTCGCTCTTTCTTCTGACGGCCATTTTGTTTTCATGTCACGCTTTCTATAGCTCTTGGATTTCGGCAATTCTGCGCTTAAATCTTACTAGGTATGGCAAAACAAACTCAGAACATGTTGTTTAGTGTTCATTGTATCTACAGAGGTGATTTTTAAATACTTTTCTCGGTTATGCTTTGATTTTAAAGCGATTTTGTTTTCGATGAAAATGCTAACATAATACTACGATGTTTCAACCGAAATATGCTATTTTTGCACGATTCTTATTGTTGCTTTCTTTTTTATAGACTCGATCACCTGCAACGACACTCGGTAAGTTGTAGTTTAGCGATTTTCATTTAATCAACTCGTAATTGTCTTTATGATTTGTGGAATACGCATTGTTACGTAACTTACACAATAATCAAAGCCACCATGAAGCAAACGTGTGAACAACAACACATAAATTGAATTTTTAGATGCATTGACGCAATATCCATCGCGCACACTTAATTTATTGTTTTTCGATTAAAATTATGTTCAATTAATACAACATGATTATTATTACGTAACTTCAGACAAAATGAAAGGCACCACGGAGCCAACTCGTGAACTATAATTAAAGAACAAAAAGTGAAAAATCGCGTTTTTGTCATTAACACGATTATAGATATTTCTTTTACATTTTTTAATCTGTTAACGGCTAAGCGGTACCTCATGAAAAAAATATATAAAACGATGCAGACTTTATGTGACACGTGAAACTGTGACATACACATCGCGTTTATTTACTTTGGATTTATTTTAGTTGACATATTCAATTTACAATAGTGTTTTTGCTGACATGCTCTCAATTTGTTTCAGGTTTTAAATATCTTTAAAGAGTGTACCTCTTGCATAATGTAAGTACATTGATGAGTATTGCAGTTTAAAATCGATCAATTCTCTTCCAAGTAAATGACTTTGTGATTTAGAGCGTTATATACAATTCAATCGCTTTTCAAAAAGTATCACTGTTCAACAGTGGTATTATATTCAATAAGAAACATTGTATTCTTTCTTTCAAATGTGAGACCAATAACAGGTCTATTGGAATTACATTTATTTGCAAGTACAGTTACTGTAAATCCTGACCTTCGAACAGCCTTTTCCACATTTTGGTGACTTTTTTATACAATGGTTGATTTGTAACTTTACATCTGATTTACTGTTGATTATTGCATTAGTTGATATTAGTTTGCAAATTTATGATAACAATGTATTAAATTACAATAAATACATTATAATCATTGACTAAACTATCAATTCTGTTAACATATAAAACATTTTAAACTTTCAACTTCTATATTACAATATGTGATTAACTTTTAGAAATTAGAAGTAGAAAAATAGCAAAAATACAATTAGCATTTGTTCCAAAACGTTCTCAACATGTAGCTATCGTAAAACAAACTTTTTCTAAACCATGAGTGAGCATCCCTCTTCAGTACGGGATGTAAAGGTCCTGTGGTGTCAGCGTCCTGTTTTCAAAGTTAACAACTATCCCCAAATTGAATCGTGGCGTAACAACCGTTTACGTAGAATTGATCATCAGAAAAATCAAAGAGCTACTAAATTTGAACAATTTCGCCAGAATTTTCAATGTACTGATCACGAAGAAGGCATTGATTGGCCAAACAAAGAACAAGATGAAATACTCAGCTGGTGTAAATACACATCCTGGAATTTTTGCTCAATTTGTAAAAGCATTCGACCAAATAAAATGACTAAATCTTTTGGAAGAACATTTAGATTGCAACAAAGTGGAAATGTATGTTCATGTAAAGGGGAGAGATACATTATCCCACGCTATCAAGACATTCCATATCCTTTACGTAGTCTCACTCCGTCCGATATTCTTGTGTTGAGACCTTTAGTTCTCCACCAAGGGGATTACTGTCGACTACCTCATGGTTATCGTAAAAAAAAACAATCTCTCAAGATGTTCGTGGTCAGAGAAATCAGTCATCGAAAAGATCACAAGTTTGGAAGACGAAAACTCGAAAATGCGCTGTTTTACAGCGTATCAATACCTGATGACATCTTCTCATTCGAGTTATAAGGATTTTGTTCAATTAAGAGAAACACAACTTTCAAATGGCCAATCTTTCAACATGTACGATTATCGTCTGAACTACGGCATTGAGTGTGCGTTATGGCCATCTCTTTATCCCTTCAGTGCTTGGTGTGAGTCATCAATGCAAAGAGATAACACGAAACGCTCTGCCAAGCAATGTTATTCTCTTAAAATTAAATCAGAGATAATTGACTACAGTCTCTCTTACGACCTTTTGCAATTTCAGTATGATAGATGGTTGTTCAGGACAGTGTCCGGCGCCATAAGCACTGGCATTTCATTGAATTGTTCTCCTAGTCGTTCCTTAGAAGAGAAAGTCTTCTCACCACAGTTCTGGAAGTGGCAGCATTTGTATCTTGTTGATTCTGTTTTGCAATATGGTTACCCTAACATCTTCATAACCCTGAATCCATATGAATGGACATTTCCTTTTCCTGAATTTCTAAATAAGATACGTATAGATACTGGAAAAGGTCCGACTGAATTGGCGTCCTTGGAATCTCTTATGATAGCACATGTATTAGAACAGGTAGTACGTGGATATCTCACAGGATGTAATAGGTCTGGATGGAACAGGCACCTTTTCAGAGATATCAACGACAACACTAAAAGGATCATGAGTAACTACTTCTACAGATTGGAATTTCAGCAGAGAGGTACTTGTCATGTGCATATTTTAATTTGGCTTTCAAGTTTACAAAATATGCCTTTTCAGCATATCAGAGGTGATGTACCTACCAATGACATTGACAATGCTTTCCTTGTCCATGACTTACAAAAGAGTCACAGAAACGACCTACCTCTCCATGATGGGCCTACTCTAGTAACTAATATCAATCAGAAAGAGGAGCTCATTATTTCTCATCCCATGGACGCTCTTTTGAGTAACATAAGAGGATACATAGATACGCTCTTAGGTTCTCTTAAATGTAGAATGGATGTACAAGTTTCTGACAACAAAGCACTTATTTTAAGATACGTGACTAGCTACGTCTCGAAGGCAGAAGATCATGACCTTAGCAGTGTGATGTTTTCTAATGTATTAACACCATATCTTAACGCGTACAGGCATCTGAGGAACATCTGCCCATGTGAACCAGAGATGGTTCTTCAAATGAGCAGCATTAAACTTGCTTGGTCATACAGAGCAACCAAGAAAATAGTTCCACCTAATCCCGATACATATGATGATCACGTGCTAATGAAGAAGTATGCATTAAGGAGTCCGGAAGAGGAGGAAATGACAGCACTAGAATGGGCTCGGTTGTACGATTTTCAGAAACCAACACCTAAGAAACACAAAGAACCTGTTCTAGTAGGTGTTCGATATAACTCTCTCTACAAGGACAAATACTTCTTTCAATATCTCGCAATGAATGCAGCGCACCGGAAAAAGGAAGACCTCATTCATGCTAAACACAATGATTTACCGGAAGAATTTCGGTATTTTGCATCAGCTCTTCAGCTAAGACCTGACGTTTGGTCTGATGACGCTGCCATAAAAACCTTTCTGCAGCTCACATGTAACAAAGACGTCTACATAGACAATGTTATCCACTATGTAAACGGATTAAGAGATATGTTGCGTGCAAGTGATAGTACTCACATTCCTAATAACCAAACTACAATTGCACAATCTCACACACTGAAAAACGAGCAGCTCGCAGTTTTCAATAAAGTTTTAAGCTTTTTGAAACAAAGACAGCAACACTATGAGACTATTGACTGCCTTTCAGGTGTCCAGCACGATCCTTTCTCGAACATAGAAAACAATCCGAGCGTTTCATGGTTCACACCTGTTTTCTTGAATGGCAAACCCGGTACAGGTAAAACAAAAACCTTGCATGCCTTAATTCAGTGGACGATCGACAATGGGGAAAAAGTTCTAATAGCTGCCCCAACTGGACTACTAGTAAGTTCCTTTAAATCTATATTCCAGAATGATGTTGATGCAGAAACAGTGCACTCTGCATTTCATATCCCAGTAGAAGAACACCATTCCTTAACTGTTAATTCATCTTTGACGAGGTATGATTTCATCGTTGTAGACGAGATAGGAATGGTGCCTGCACATGTGGTGCAGCACATTCTATTCACTATGCAATGCCTAGAAATTAGACCTGTTCTTCTTCTCACTGGCGATCCAGCTCAACAAAATCCTATTCAAACTGTTCAAGGAAAGACTGTAGAAGCGCCAAGTGCTTTTCAGACTGAACAATTCAGAAATAGTACAACTTGTCTAACACTTTACACCCAGCATCGATGTGTTGATGAGCATTTTGGACAACATCATGGATACCATCCGTAACGAAATCCCTTCTTGTCAGCTACTGGAGCAACTTACAGATGGTAGGGTGATCTGTACACAATCCTTTGAAGAGCAAACGTTCCTCGCGTTCTTTTTGAACAACTTAAACACAACGGTACTTTGTGTAAGCAGACGTGCAGTTGAACGAGTTAACAGTCTTTTAATCCAATGTCTTTTTACAAATAAATCAACCGTTGTTGTAGTTGACATTGATTCACAGCAAGAAAGTGTACCACTATATCATGATATGAAGGTGATGGTTACGAGAAACGTCAGTAAACAAAAGAATGTAGTTAATGGACAAATAGGCACCATTTATTATGGTAAAGAACAAAACGATCTTCTTGAAGCTTAACGGGAATACTATTTTGTCCATCCATTGACAGAGATTGTAAGCAACACCAAAAAAACTTTCTATCCCTCCAGATTGCATATGCAATGACAATATGTAAAGCCCAAGGGCAAACGTTGAAAAAAGCAGCAGTCTTTTTCGATGTAGACACAGTTCCGAAGGGAACGGGGTATACAGCAATATCTAGAGTAAAACGACGAGATGACTTATATTTTGTAACACCTCCGAAACCCATCCATTTCATTCCAGTGACGAAAATGTAATATCAACTAAACGTCGGACAGAAACCTCAAATACACGTATTCACCAACTATTACCGTAGTAATTACCGTCTTTTTATCTAGTATAAAAGTAAACCTAAATTTAAATGACTTGTTAAAATAAGACGTTAACAAATAAGCAGTGAAGAATTCGTGATTTAACGGGCACCTACAGTCTTATTAAACAATGACAAAACGTTGTTTACATAGTGTTAAAATAAAAATAAAATGTTACCTTTTTCAGACAAGATGCACCGCAACGCAGGCGTCGGTTTACACAGCAAACGGGGCAAACACAGCAAAGTGTAGCGCAAGGCACTCCACAACAGATGCCTAATGTGACGCCCCAAGCTGGGTTACCCAACAGTACCAGCCACCTCAACAGTACCAGATATCCCAACAGTACCAGGTACCCTTACAGTATCAAGGATACCAGCAGCCTGGGCAGTTTTATTCTCCTTACCCCGCCTCAGTATTCACCGAGCCCTCTCTATGTACCCAGTCCCAAAAAGAATGATAATCCTCAGAAATGGCAAATGTTTCCCCATCGATGGGTTAAGACATATGGTCACCGTTTCCACCTGAGGATGATAACGATGTCCTTGACAAACTGCAAACATGGAACTGTGAGTGGTACAAAAGACCACATTACGCGATGTCGGAGATGGCACAAACGATCAGACAGTGCCTCCAATAATGGAAGACTACTCAGGAAATGTGTTCCACAAAGATTCCGTAAATTACTTCAAATCAGTTTTGGAACCAGTTTGGGAGACGTTAGGTCGCCTAAATAACAAGGAGGAAGAAGAAAAGCCAACGGAAGAAGACGTATTTCAAGCCTCGCATTTCTGCTGGAGGATGATGACGTTCTGGAAGCCAACATTGATGCATCCTTGGAAGCAAGCATGGCCATGTTTAATCTAACTGTACAGCTGAAAGCTGCGAGAACGTTGATGAGGAACCCAGACGTGTACGCCAAACAAACACGATCAGATAACGGCCTGCATCTTGACTTTCAAAGAGCACAGGATGTCCCAACAGTGCAAAAATGGATAACAGCGTGCGTTTTCCCGCCAAGAACACAGAGGCGAGGAGGAAGAAATCTCACACAACAGCTCACGCCTACTTCTCATTGAGCTCACCTTAGGACACCTGCGTTATCATTTGACAGATGTGCCGCCCCAGCCAAACTCCCAACCTGACAGTGTCTTCGACACGGATCGGCCTGCGTGAATGAGACCTTAAATCCAGAACGTGAACCTTGCGGTTCGCCTCCGCTTCATCGAATAAGTAAAAAAACGATAAGAGTAGTGGTATTTCACCGGCGTATTGCTACTCCCACTTATTCTACACCTCTCATGTCTTTTCACAGAGTCAGACTAGAGTCAAGCTCAACAGGGTCTTCTTTCCCCGCTGATTCTGCCAAGCCCGTTCCCTGGCTGTGGTTTCGCTAGATAGTAGATAGGGACAGTGGGAATCTCGTTAATCAATTTCATGCGCGTCACTAATTAGATGACGAGGCATTTGGCTATTTACCGGTGCCGCCGTGCACGTGACGCAATGCAATCCCTACGGATGGTTAAAAAGATGGTTAAAACGGTGTGGTCCTAAAAAGCACACAAAGCAACAAACAAAAGAGAATTAAAAGAAAAACCAAGAACGACCACACCACACAGCGGCAGCTTTTGGGCCAGAGTTTATGTCCTGCCCTGGGACGGTTTTTGAGTCTAACGCCGGCAGGGTCCATCGCTCGGGGCTACCGACGGTCATTAGACCCGGTCCGCCCGTGAATCAGCCGATACCTACCCGAGCCCAAGCCCGGGTGGTACATTTCTTGAAGTGCGACCACGTACCGTGGCCGCCTTCCAGCACCCTCACTGCCAGCAATGAAACATCTCTGTCCGACAAACCTAGATGCTTCAGGAACGAGTAGGTCCTTGGTTCGACTACCCCTCGCCAAGAGGCCACTACAGCCGTCACCTTCGGGACAAGACCGCACTGACTAACCACCCAGTCGCGGACTTCAGCAACCCCGTATTTGGCAACCTTCCTATCGTACGCTGGAGCTAGCGGTACGTGGTCGGCTATGATGCTAACGTCAGTGACGAAAGCATCGTTTGCGTTCCAAAACGCCCAAATCGGGCTTTAAATTCCCGGCAGTGCAGGGAATAATTGGCTCCTCCTGCACATGCCAGCCTCGCGACTTGAGTCTCTTCACGACCAGGTTAGCAACGTCGTTGTGGCGCCTAATGCGTGGACCATGAGTCCTAGGGCACGTCTGTAAGATGTGTCCCAGAGACTCGATGGAACGTGGTCCACAGCAATCACATGCTGCATTGGCACCAATCCGCCCCCTTGCTCCCCTAGCCGCGGTTTCTAGAGAGGCCCCGCGCACCTTCAGCGCCCCGATGAACTGGGAACCGGACTGGAGTCACTAGTGTCCTTCACCACGAATGGGCTTTGGACACCAGCGGACATTCGGCTAAGCCTCGCCCGTCTGCCGAAGTCACAAGAGCCTCCCGCCAGAGCGCTCTCAAGGTGGCCTTGGAATCCACCCTCTGACCCAGGATCGTCGTCGCCGTACTCTGGATCCCCAGCTCCCTTCTAACTCAGAGGTCTTAACAACCTCCAGCACATGACGGTCGGAGAACACAACACATCTTCTCGAGTCGCTTCCTTTTCAGGAGGCGCAGACCATGGTACAGATTTACAATACCAAGGCCCCCATCGGCCGGATCGGAATAGAAGAAGGAAACCGGGACGTCCTTCGGCAACTTAAGCCAACCCCGGACAGAGCTGCGGACCGCAGCATCAATCCCTTTCAGGTACCCTCCCGAACAGCGGGAAAGTACAAGCTCGTGAAAGCAGGCCGGCAGCAGATGAACGTTCAAAAGGTACAGCCTTTGCTGCGGCTTAAGCGGAGCATGAGTCACGTTCTTCAAAAACTCCTTGATCTTATCGAACCCCGTTGCCCTTACCCCTGTGGCTCCTATTTGCACTCCTAGGTACTTGTATGACTCCTTGGCCGAGATGGATCGTATACTCTGGCCGTCGACGTTGAGGAATGGGTTAGGGTTCACAACCCACCTCTTCGCCTTGCCATCGACCTCTATCCTCAGGGAAGCACTCTTCCCTTGAGGGCCCGTGCTAAGGCTCATGCCACAAAGGGCCAAATTCCGCGCGAACGATCTAAGCTGATGACTCAAACCAGCTGTGGTCTCTGCCACAAGCACGACATCATCCGCGTACGCCAGATGATTGATCTTCTGATCACCTAGCCGCACTCCGATGTCGGGATCAAGATCGCTGAGCACCCAATCGATAACGATCTTAAAAAGCGTCGAGCTCAGTGGATCACCTTGCTTGACGCCTTGGGCTACCCTTACGGAACTTCCCACCTCACCCCGCACTTCAAATACGGTCCTCGAGCGGCTGTACAACTCTCGGATGTATGTGAGGAGTGGTTCGGGCAAACCAATACGCTCCGCTGCTATCAGAAG
>CM066911.1:2158787-2163787 GCA_033964015.1 Scolanthus callimorphus
TTTCGAAAATGCAGCATTTCATGCCAATTTCACGTGCTGTGACGTCATTTCCGGTCTCCGAAGTACTGATTTCCTATACGTTTTATACTAAAAACGATTATTTTTCCTAAAATTTGTAAACTTTGGAGTTGAGGCTTGCTTATGGTCTCAATTTGTTCACCATGCGGAGTTCTTCATTTTTCCCAAATTTGGTGTGATGACGTCATCGCAACCGGAAGTTAGCCATTTTCATAGCTTTTTTGGCAAATTTGGGCCTTCTGAGAATTGTTAAGAGTAGTTGCAGGATTGTACTTGAAGTTTAACGGATTCAAGTCATTCCGTAAAGACCCCGTAATGCAGGAAATTGGTTTTTGAGACAATTACAGCTTCCTACCATTGATAATAAGGCTTTTCAAAACCGGAAGTGGCCATTTTTTCAGCGTTTTCGGTAAATTTAGGCCTCATTTGACGTTCCCGTGTTTAACTTCTAATCCAGCTGACTACGTCGAGGTGCATAGGAAGACCCCCATACTTGGGGGTCTAGGTGGCTTCTTCCGCCTTAAAAGGCGGTCCATAATTGTATTTTGCCGTACATTTACTGTAACTTATGGACCGTTTTTCGTGATTTCCCATACCCCTGGAATGTAGGTCAAGTTTAGTATCGCTGGAAAGTGCTCGGTGAGGAGCTTTCGAAAATGCACCATTTCATGCCAATTTCACGTGCTGTGACGTCATTTCCGGTCTCCAAAGTACTGATTTCCTATACGTTTTATACTAAAAACGATTCTTTTCCTAAAATTTGTAAACTTTGGAGTTAAGGCTTGCTTATGGTCTCAATTTGTTCACCATGCGGAGTTCTTCATTTTTCCCAAATTTGGTGTGATGACGTCATCGCAACCGGAAGTTAGCCATTTTCATAGCTTTTTTGGCAAATTTGGGCCTTTTGGGAATTGTTAAGAGTAGTTGCACGATTGTACCGGAAGTTTAAAGTCTTAAAGTCATTACGTAAAGACCCCGTAATGCAGGAAATTGGTTTTTGAGACAATTACAGCTTCCTACCATTGATAATAAGGCTTTTCCGAACCGGAAGTGGCCATTTTTTCAGCGTTTGCGGTCATTTTAGGCATCATTTGACGCTTCTGTGTTTAACTACTAATCCACCTGACTAGGTCGAGGTGCATATGAAGACCCTCATACTTGGGGGTCTAGTTGCTTTATTCCGCCTTAAAGGGCGGTCCATAATTATATTTTGCCGTACATTTACTGTAAATCATGGACCGTTTTTCGTGATTTCCCATACCCCTGTAACTTGGGTCAAGTTTGGTATCGTTGGAAAGTGCTTGGTGAGGAGCTTTCGAAAATGCACCATTTCATGCCAATTTCACGTGCTGTGACGTCATTTCCGGTCTCCAAAGTACTGATTTCCTATACGTTTTATACTAAAAACAATTTTTTTCCTAAAATTTGTAAACTTTGGAGTTAAGGCTTCCTTATGGTCTCAATTTGTTCACCATGCGGAGTTCTTCATTTTTCCCAAATTTGGTGTGATGACGTCATCGCAACCGGAAGTTGGCCATTTTCATAGCTTTTTTGGCAAATTTGGGCCTTTTGGGAATTGTTAAGAGTAGTTGCACGATTGTACTGGAAGTTTAACGGCTTGAAGTCATTACGTAAAGACCCCGTAATGCAGGAAATTGGTTTTTGAGACAATTACAGCTTCCTACCATTGATAATTATGGGCTCAATGTGTTCACCATGTAGAGTTCTTGATTTCTCCCCGTTGATATGTGGTCCTGGTCTCAGATATGCATTTATGACGTCATTTCCGGTGCCGGAAGTCATGACATGCCATACATTTACTGTAAAAGTTTTAGAATTTTCCAAATTCTGGTTTGGGAATTAAGATCAGGTCCATCGTGTTAGGTACTTAGAGTGCAAGTCAATTTCGAAGTTTTGAGTGATGATGTCACCATAAACGGAAGTTTGGCAGATTTTAAGAATTCAACGATTTGCCATCGTTTCCGGGATTTCTAATTCTCCGATGATCAACAACAACGGGATAATTCTCTCTGAACGAAAGTAATGCAGCTACTAGCTTTCTTCCGGGATACAGTATATAACGGTATGAGTCCATTTCCGTCCAGAGGTGTCCCGTTTACAAATCGGAAGTGAACTCCTTTTCGTTATTTTCGCAAGTAAAACGATTTCATGCTAAACAATGTTTCGGGATTTAATGTAATTTACATCTGTTACAATGCTCTTGTAAGTGACAAGTGAAGAATTAGGTGACATGAGTACAAGTAACATGTTCAGGACATTGGGAACCGTTTTTAAAGCTGAAATTAGGCGGTTCTCATTAATTCTTATTGTTTCCTTGAATTTTTTTTCTATTCTATTGCACACATTTTACTGTCGTATGTCATAGAATTGATATCAGCTTTTCGAGTTGTACTTAAAGTATGTTTTGCATCCGGTGTGGTGTCGTTAATATTTCTTTGTAGTTGAGTATCCGTGCAACATAAATGCCAAGTCTCATACGAAGAAGAAGGTACGCTGATTAAATACATTTTTGTAATTTGGGCGTCATTTAGGCATCATTTGACGCTTCTGTGTTTAACTACTTATCCAGCTGACTACGTCCAGGTGCATAGGAAGACCCTCATACTTGGGGTCTAGTAGGCTTCTTCCCCTTAAAAGGCGGTCCATAATTGTATTTTGCCGTACATTTACTGTAAATTATGGGCCGTTTTTCGAGATTTCCCATACCCCTGTAACTTGGGTCAAATTTTGTATGGTTGGAAAGTGCTTGGCGAGGAGCTTTCGAAAATGCACCATTTCATGTCCATTTCACGTTCTGTAACGTCATTTCCCGTTTGCAAAGTCTTGAATTACTATACCTTTTATACTAAAACGGATACCGTATATAACGGTATGAGTCCATTTCCGTCCAGAGGTGTCCCGTTTACAAATCGGAAGTGACCTCCTTTTCGTTATTTTCGCAAGTAAAACGGTTTCATGCTAAACAATGTTTCGGGATTTAATGTAATTTACATCTGTTACAATGCTCTTGTAAGTGACAAGTGAAGAATTAGGTGACATGAGTACAAGTAACATGTTCAGGACATTGGGAACCGTTTTTAAAGCTGAAATTAGGCGGTTCTCATTAATTCTTATTGTTTCCTTGAATTTTTTTTCTATTCTATTGCACACATTTTACTGTCGTATGTCATAGAATTGATATCAGCTTTTCGAGTTGTACTTACAGTATGTTTTGCATCCGGTGTGGTGTCGTTTAATATTTCTTTGTAGTTGAGTATCCGTGCAACATAAATGCCAAGTCTCATACGAAGAAGAAGGTACGCTGATTAAATACATGTTTGTAAATTCGGCGTCATTTAGGCATCATTTGACGGTTCTGTGTTTAACTACTTATCCAGCTGACTACGTCCAGGTGGCATAGGAAGACCCTCATACTTGGGGGTCTAGTAGGCTTCTTCCCCTTAAAAGGCGGTCCATAATTGTATTTTGCCGTACATTTACTGTAAATTATGGGCCGTTTTTCGAGATTTCCCATACCCCTGTAACTTGGGTCAAATTTTGTATGGTTGGAAAGTGCTTGGCGAGGAGCTTTTGAAAATGCACCATTTCATGTCCATTTCACGTTCTGTAACGTCATTTCCCGTTTGCAAAGTCTTGAATTACTATACCTTTTATACTAAAACCGATACCGTATATAACGGTATGAATTCAATTCCGTCCAGAGGTGTCCCGTTTACAAATCGGAAGTGACCTCCTTTCGTTATTTTCGCAAGTAAAACGGTTTAATGCTAAACAATGTTTCGGGATTTCATGTAATTTACATCTGTTACAATGCTCTTGTAAGTGACAAGTGAAGAACTAGGTGACATGAGTACAAGTAACATGTTCAGGACATTGGGAACCGATTTTAAAGCTAAAATTAGGCGGTTCTCATTAATTGTTATTGTTTCCTTGAATTTTTTTTCTACTCTATTCACGTTTTACTGTCGTATGTCATAGAATTGATATCAGCTTTTCGAGTTGTACTTACAGTATGTTTTTGCGTTACGTTTCGCTGTACTGTCTGGGTGCAGTAGCCATGGCAATGGAATTTCAGTACCGGAAGTGACGGTTTTGGACCAGTTTTAGACATTTAAAGCATTTTTAGCGCATGTTTAGTCTCTAATTTCTATTTTTCAGCCTCTACTCGGCTGTTGCTTGCTGTAGATCTTCCTTGTGTACGAAACAAGCTAATATTCGTGGAAATTGTATCGTGTCTGTTTATATGGCTGTATGAGTTTTTTGAGGTCCTTTTTTGCAATAGTTACGTTAGATGATTAATTTTTACAGCGTAGTGTCATCTTGTTATTCATCCAGCGTCTAAAAGTACAATTTTTCCCCTTTTGACATGCCGTAACACTGTTTTCTTTTCATTTACTCTCCAAAAAATGAACCTTAGCCATTTTTCAGCATCTACGCTCCATCCTTCCCCCTAAGGGACTGTTTTTGACATCCGGTGTGGTGTCGTTTAATATTTCTTTGTAGTTGAGTATCCGTGCAACATAAATGCCAAGTCTCATACGAAGAAGAAAGTACGCTGATTAAATACATTTTTGTAATTTCGGCGTCATATTACGAAACAGTTGTTTCCGCTACAAGCCATTGAAAACAATCGGTATAAAATAAAATTAATTTTACCTATAAAGTGTTTCCGTGTTATCAATGACAAAAAAGGAAATGTTTAATTCCCGAAGGGAAGGCTGAAAAGAAAACCTACGGAAAAAAGGAAAGGGTGGATGTGGGTGTGGTCTAGGTACGATTACCTTCCTCACAATAACAAAAAAAGTCAAAGTTATCCCTGTGGTAACTTTTCTGACACCTCTAGCTTAAAACTCCTAAAGACTAAAGGATCGATAGGCCATGCTTTCACAGTTTGTATTCATACTGAAAATCAAAATCAAGTGAGCTTTTACCCTTTTGTTCTACATGAGATTTCTGTTCTC
>CM066911.1:2171287-2206287 GCA_033964015.1 Scolanthus callimorphus
GAAATATCGATGGTAGAGACCGTTGTGCGAAGGCAAAATAAAAATGCCAACTTACACGGATATAACCTGATGAAAGGATGGTGAAGAAAGGATGGTGGAGACGGTACACACAGATACAACAGATACACACACACATACACACACGCATATACACTGAGGAAATGATGGTGGAGACCCTTGTGTGCGAGGAAAAAAAAAAAAGCGGCCACGCGCTGGCGTGGCCATGTGTTCAATGCAAACTTACACAGATGCACACATACGAACTGACGAAAGGATGGTGTAGACGATATCCAGATGAAAAAAAAGGACAAATCGTAGAACAAAGGCTTAATCTCAGAAGATCGTAGCAACAAGGCTACTCTACAACTTACAATACCCCGTTCTTTATTTAAGTCGTCTGCAAAGGATTTATCTCCAGAAATTTTAAACTTTCGTATACTTTAGTGCCTTGAGGGCTGTTGTCCCTCTTGGCACATTGGGACGCAGGAGACCGGCAAGCCGACCTCTATCCTTGTTCGCCTAAGATTCTCTGGAGGTAATTATCGTTGCGTTCTAGCACGGATTCTGACTTAGAGGCGTTCAGTCATAATCCAACAGATGGTAGCTTCGCACCATTGGCTTTTCAGCCAAGTGCAAATGCCAATTGTCTGAATCTGCGGTTCCTCTCGTACTGAGCAGAATTACTATTGCAACAACACTTCATCAGTAGGGTAAAACTAACCTGTCTCACGACGGTCTAAACCCAGCTCACGTTCCCTATTAGTGGGTGAACAATCCAACACTTGGCGAATTCTGCTTCGCAATGATAGGAAGAGCCGACATCGAAGGATCAAAAAGCAACGTCGCTATGAACGCTTGGCTGCCACAAGCCAGTTATTAACCCCCACACATGGACATCTGTCACCTGGACGATTGAAAAGCACCATGAATTCCCATACTTAACAAGTATTACATGCACATGTCTTCTTTATATGTATGGTAACTTTTTTGACACCAAGACATTTTTTTTATGTTTGCGAGACATCTGTCACCTGGACGATTGAAAAGCACCATGAATTCCCATACTTAACAAGTATTACATGCACATGTCTTCTTTATATGTATGGTAACTTTTTTGACACCAAGACATTTTTTTTATTGTTTGCGAGCATCTCGATGCGATACATGTTCTCTGAAAATTTGAACGAAATCGGAGCAAAGGAAGTTGTCGAATTTTGTGTCCAAAGTTCGAGTTTTCCCCATGTTCTCTGTATTTTTTTCGCGGTTTTTTTAAATCAATTTTGCCAATTTTGAAATGCTCGTATCTCCGCCGGATTACATCCGATTTGAAATCTGTTTGCAGCTGAGAGGTAGAGCATGAAAAGTTCCAAAAGGGGAAAACGGGGTTTTGCCGCCCCCGATTAGCGTTATCCCTTAAAATAGCCGAGTTATTTAAAAAAAAAACGCATTTTTTGGCATATTTTCAATATTTTTACTCATAACTTTGTAACATGAAGTCTGCTTTAAATTCTGATTACACCATCGTGTTCAACGTCAAAATTTCCATTAAACAAATTGTTTGAATTGAAGTGTTCCGGATTTTTGCGGTTCTCATTCAAAAAGTTTTGTAATTGTCGATATTCGTTTTGACCCCCCTAAGGTTTACAAAATGTCCAAAAACATCTCTGCAAATGCACAAATAACACTGTAATATAAGCTCATTGTAACAAGCGGTAAATTTTGAATAAAGTCGCAAAGTTTCAGCTCCATCCAATGAAAGCCAAAGGAGTTATAGTCATTTAAAGTGCCAAAAAATCGCCAAGTGCAAGGAAAATGCATCATGCCCAAAAATCGATTTTTTTTAGATTCATCCGATTTCCTCGTACATAGGCTCATTAGAAAGCTTGCGAAAAATAAAATCAGCGCTGACCACTTTATTTTCCTCGAAAAGATTTACCTGCGAAGATATCGACAAAAAATCGAGGGAAGAAATGCAATTTTTAGAAATTTTAAAATACAACATTTCTTTCTCATTTCATTCTGTTCAAAAATTGTTTACAGTATACCTTTCTTATACTCCGGCCAATGTTTAGGCAGCATTTCAAGGAGATCAGAAGCAAAAAATATATTTTCGTCTGAGAAAGCATTTTTTTCTGAATTTTTCCAAAAAAAATTTTCCATATCTCAGCGAGATTACATCCGATTTGAAATCTGATTGCACCAGCGTGTTCAGAGTACCCGATTCAGTTCGTTGTTTTCTATTTTCTAGCCGATTTAGCGAAATCTGAGCGAGTTATGGCCAAAAAAGTGATTTTCCCCATAAATACACTATATTTTCGCAAAATAAGATTTTTTGGACATAGACAATTTAGAAAAAATAGCAACTTTAAACATGTTCCATTTGTGTACCTATTTTTACACAGGCTTCCCGCTGTAAAGATATGTCAGTTCAGCGGTTTACAATTTCGCGCATGCGTTCTCGCTCTTTCTTCTGACGGCCATTTTGTTTTCATGTCACGCTTTCTATAGCTCTTGGATTTCGGCAATTCTGCGCTTAAATCTTACTAGGTATGGCAAAACAAACTCAGAACATGTTGTTTAGTGTTCATTGTATCTACAGAGGTGATTTTTAAATACTTTTCTCGGTTATGCTTTGATTTTAAAGCGATTTTGTTTTCGATGAAAATGCTAACATAATACTACGATGTTTCAACCGAAATATGCTATTTTTGCACGATTCTTATTGTTGCTTTCTTTTTTATAGACTCGATCACCTGCAACGACACTCGGTAAGTTGTAGTTTAGCGATTTTCATTTAATCAACTCGTAATTGTCTTTATGATTTGTGGAATACGCATTGTTACGTAACTTACACAATAATCAAAGCCACCATGAAGCAAACGTGTGAACAACAACACATAAATTGAATTTTTATATGCATTGACGCAATATCCATCGCGCACACTTAATTTATTGTTTTTCGATTAAAATTATGTTCAATTAATACAACATGATTATTATTACGTAACTTCAGACAAAATGAAAGGCACCACGGAGCCAACTCGTGAACTATAATTAAAGAACAAAAAGTGAAAAAATCGCGTTTTTGTCATTAACACGATTATAGATATTTCTTTTACATTTTTTAATCTGTTAACGGCTAAGCGGTACCTCATGAAAAAAATATATAAAACGATGCAGACTTTATGTGACACGTGAAACTGTGACATACACATCGCGTTTATTTACTTTGGATTTAATTTTAGTTGACATATTCAATTTACAATAGTGTTTTTGCTGACATGCTCTCAATTTGTTTCAGGTTTTAAATATCTTTAAAGAGTGTACCTCTTGCATAATGTAAGTACATTGATGAGTATTGCAGTTTAAAATCCATCAATTCTCTTCCAAGTAAATGACTTTGTGATTTAGAGCGTTATATACAATTCAATCGCTTTTCAAAAAGTATCACTGTTCAACAGTGGTATTATATTCAATAAGAAACATTGTATTCTTTCTTTCAAATGTGAGACCAATAACAGGTCTATTGGAATTACATTTATTTGCAAGTACAGTTACTGTAAATCCTGACCTTCGAACAGCCTTTTCCACATTTTGGTGACTTTTTTATACAATGGTTGATTTGTAACTTTACATCTGGTTTACTGTTGATTATTGCATTAGTTGATATTAGTTTGCAAATTTATGATAACAATGTATTAAATTACAATAAATACATTATAATCATTGACTAAACTATCAATTCTGTTAACATATAAAACATTTTAAACTTTCAACTTCTATATTACAATATGTGATTAACTTTTAGAAATTAGAAGTAGAAAAATAGCAAAAATACAATTAGCATTTGTTCCAAAACGTTCTCAACATGTAGCTATCGTAAACAAACTTTTTCTAAAACCATGAGTGAGCATCCCTCTTCAGTACGGGATGTAAAGGTCCTCTGGTGTCAGCGTCCTGTTTTCAAAGTTAACAACTATCCCCAAATTGAATCGTGGCGTAACAACCGTTTACGTAGAATTGATCATCAGAAAAATCAAAGAGCTACTAAATTTGAACAATTTCGCCAGAATTTTCAATGTACTGATCACGAAGAAGGCATTGATTGGCCAAACAAAGAACAAGATGAAATACTCAGCTGGTGTAAATACACATCCTGGAATTTTTGCTCAATTTGTAAAAGCATTCGACCAAATAAAATGACTAAATCTTTTGGAAGAACATTTAGATTGCAACAAAGTGGAAATGTATGTTCATGTAAAGGGGAGAGATACATTATCCCACGCTATCAAGACATTCCATATCCTTTACGTAGTCTCACTCCGTCCGATATTCTTGTGTTGAGACCTTTAGTTCTCCACCAAGGGGATTACTGTCGACTACCTCATGGTTATCGTAAAAAAAACAATCTCTCAAGATGTTCGTGGTCAGAGAAATCAGTCATCGAAAAGATCACAAGTTTGGAAGACGAAAACTCGAAAATGCGCTGTTTTACAGCGTATCAATACCTGATGACATCTTCTCATTCGAGTTATAAGGATTTTGTTCAATTAAGAGAAACACAACTTTCAAATGGCCAATCTTTCAACATGTACGATTATCGTCTCAACTACGGCATTGAGTGTGCGTTATGGCCATCTCTTTATCCCTTCAGTGCTTGGTGTGAGTCATCAATGCAAAGAGATAACACGAAACGCTCTGCCAAGCAATGTTATTCTCTTAAAATTAAATCAGAGATAATTGACTACAGTCTCTCTTACGACCTTTTGCAATTTCAGTATGATAGATGGTTGTTCAGGACAGTGTCCGGCGCCATAAGCACTGGCATTTCATTGAATTGTTCTCCTAGTCGTTCCTTAGAAGAGAAAGTCTTCTCACCACAGTTCTGGAAGTGGCAGCATTTGTATCTTGTTGATTCTGTTTTGCAATATGGTTACCCTAACATCTTCATAACCCTGAATCCATATGAATGGACATTTCCTTTTCCTGAATTTCTAAATAAGATACGTATAGATACTGGAAAAGGTCCGACTGAATTGGCGTCCTTGGAATCTCTTATGATAGCACATGTATTAGAACAGGTAGTACGTGGATATCTCACAGGATGTAATAGGTCTGGATGGAACAGGCACCTTTTCAGAGATATCAACGACAACACTAAAAGGATCATGAGTAACTACTTCTACAGATTGGAATTTCAGCAGAGAGGTACTTGTCATGTGCATATTTTAATTTGGCTTTCAAGTTTACAAAATATGCCTTTTCAGCATATCAGAGGTGATGTACCTACCAATGACATTGACAATGCTTTCCTTGTCCATGACTTACAAAAGAGTCACAGAAACGACCTACCTCTCCATGATGGGCCTACTCTAGTAACTAATATCAATCAGAAAGAGGAGCTCATTATTTCTCATCCCATGGACGCTCTTTTGAGTAACATAAGAGGATACATAGATACGCTCTTAGGTTCTCTTAAATGTAGAATGGATGTACAAGTTTCTGACAACAAAGCACTTATTTTAAGATACGTGACTAGCTACGTCTCGAAGGCAGAAGATCATGACCTTAGCAGTGTGATGTTTTCTAATGTATTAACACCATATCTTAACGCGTACAGGCATCTGAGGAACATCTGCCCATGTGAACCAGAGATGGTTCTTCAAATGAGCAGCATTAAACTTGCTTGGTCATACAGAGCAACCAAGAAAATAGTTCCACCTAATCCCGATACATATGATGATCACGTGCTAATGAAGAAGTATGCATTAAGGAGTCCGGAAGAGGAGGAAATGACAGCACTAGAATGGGCTCGGTTGTACGATTTTCAGAAACCAACACCTAAGAAACACAAAGAACCTGTTGTAGTAGGTGTTCGATATAACTCTCTCTACAAGGACAAATACTTCTTTCAATATCTCGCAATGAATGCAGCGCACCGGAAAAAGGAAGACCTCATTCATGCTAAACACAATGATTTACCGGAAGAATTTCGGTATTTTGCATCAGCTCTTCAGCTAAGACCTGACGTTTGGTCTGATGACGCTGCCATAAAAACCTTTCTGCAGCTCACATGTAACAAAGACGTCTACATAGACAATGTTATCCACTATGTAAACGGATTAAGAGATATGTTGCGTGCAAGTGATAGTACTCACATTCCTAATAACCAAACTACAATTGCACAATCTCACACACTGAAAAACGAGCAGCTCGCAGTTTTCAATAAAGTTTTAAGCTTTTTGAAACAAAGACAGCAACACTATGAGACTATTGACTGCCTTTCAGGTGTCCAGCACGATCCTTTCTCGAACATAGAAAACAATCCGAGCGTTTCATGGTTCACACCTGTTTTCTTGAATGGCAAACCCGGTACAGGTAAAACAAAAACCTTGCATGCCTTAATTCAGTGGACGATCGACAATGGGGAAAAAGTTCTAATAGCTGCCCCAACTGGACTACTAGTAAGTTCCTTTAAATCTATATTCCAGAATGATGTTGATGCAGAAACAGTGCACTCTGCATTTCATATCCCAGTAGAAGAACACCATTCCTTAACTGTTAATTCATCTTTGACGAGGTATGATTTCATCGTTGTAGACGAGATAGGAATGGTGCCTGCACATGTGGTGCAGCACATTCTATTCACTATGCAATGCCTAGAAATTAGACCTGTTCTTCTTCTCACTGGCGATCCAGCTCAACAAAATCCTATTCAAACTGTTCAAGGAAAGACTGTAGAAGCGCCAAGTGCTTTTCAGACTGAACAATTCAGAAATAGTACAACTTGTCTAACACTTTACACCCAGCATCGATGTGTTGATGAGCATTTTGGACAACTCATGGATACCATCCGTAACGAAATCCCTTCTTGTCAGCTACTGGAGCAACTTACAGATGGTAGGGTGATCTGTACACAATCCTTTGAAGAGCAAACGTTCCTCGCGTTCTTTTTGAACAACTTAAACACAACGGTACTTTGTGTAAGCAGACGTGCAGTTGAACGAGTTAACAGTCTTTTAATCCAATGTCTTTTTACAAATAAATCACCGTTGGTTGTAGTTGACATTGATTCACAGCAAGAAAGTGTACCACTATATCATGATATGAAGGTGATGGTTACGAGAAACGTCAGTAAACAAAAGAATGTAGTTAATGGACAAATAGGCACCATTTATATGGTAAAGAACAAAACGATCTTCTTGAAGTTCCTTAACGGGAATACTATTTTCGTCCATCCATTGACAGAGATTGTAAGCAACACCAAAAAAACTTTCTATCCCCTCCAGATTGCATATGCAATGACAATATGTAAAGCCCAAGGGCAAACGTTGAAAAAAGCAGCAGTCTTTTTCGATGTAGACACAGTTCCGAAGGGAACGGGGTATACAGCAATATCTAGAGTAAAACGACGAGATGACTTATATTTTGTAACACCTCCGAAACCCATCCATTTCATTCCAGTGACGAAAATGTAATATCAACTAAACGTCGGACAGAAACCTCAAATACACGTATTCACCAACTATTACCGTAGTAATTACCGTATTTTTATCTAGTATAAAAGTAAACCTAAATTTAAATGACTTGTTAAAATAAGACGTTAACAAATAAGCAGTGAAGAATTCGTGATTTAACGGGCACCTACAGTCTTATTAAACAATGACAAAACGTTGTTTACATAGTGTTAAAATAAAAATAAAATGTTACCTTTTTCAGACAAGATGCACCAACAACGCAGGCGTCGGTTTACACAGCAAACGGGGCAAACACAGCAAAGTGTAGCGCAAGGCACTCCACAACAGATGCCTAATGTGACGCCCCAAGCTGGGTTACCCCAACAGTACCAGCCACCTCAACAGTACCAGATATCCCAACAGTACCAGGTACCCTTACAGTATCAAGGATACCAGCAGCCTGGGCAGTTTTATTCTCCTTACCCGCCTCAGTATTCACCGAGCCCTCTCTATGTACCCAGTCCCAAAAAGAATGATAATCCTCAGAAATGGCAAATGTTTCCCCATCGATGGGTTAAGACATATGGTGCACCGTTTCCACCTGAGGATGATAACGATGTCCTTCACAAACTGCAAACATGGAACTGTGAGTGGTACAAAAGACCACATTACGCGATGTCGGAGATGGCACAAACGATCAGACAGTGCCTCCCAATAATGGAAGACTACTCAGGAAATGTGTTCCACAAAGATTCCGTAAATTACTTCAAATCAGTTTTGGAACCAGTTTGGGAGACGTTAGGTCGCCTAAATAACAAGGAGGAAGAAGAAAAGCCAACGGAAGAAGACGTATTTCAAGCCCTCGCATTTCTGCTGGAGGATGATGACGTTCTGGAAGCCAACATTGATGCATCCTTGGAAGCAAGCATGGCCATGTTTAATCTAACTGTACAGCTGAAAGCTGCGAGAACGTTGATGAGGAACCCAGACGTGTACGCCAAACAAACACGATCAGATAACGGCCTGCATCTTGACTTTCAAAGAGCACAGGATGTCCCAACAATGCAAAAATGGATAACAGCGTGCGTTTTCCCGCCAAGAACACAGAGGCGAGGAGGAAGAAATCTCACACAACAGCTCACGCCTACTTCCACTAACACAGGACGTCGAACACCCGTAAGACGTACCGAGGAAATACAGCCTATCAGACAGAGAGGGTTCCAGATGCCACAAGCACAAACCGAACAGGACGACTGCGAGGACGACGACAATACTGATGAACTGCCACAACAAAGAAAACGACGACGACAACCTTCATTCAGTGAAGACGACGAAGAAGGCTTCGTAACCAAACCTAAACAAAAAGGAAATCGCCGACGCAACGCAGTGACAGAAGAAGATGAAGAAACAGAACAAGAAACGGAAACTCCTAACACCACAAGGAAACATAAACTGCACACAAAAAAACAACGAACAAAGACAAACGAATCCAGCAACAACGATGACGACGAACGAAATGTCGACCAGCTGCGCACGGATACACAAAACCGGGCAACAAATGTAAAGACAAGACGACCGCGCATCAAAACCCAAGCAAAACGGGGGAGGAAAGTAAAAATAAACTCCAAGAATCTTATGCAAAGGATGAAACGAAAACCAAGTCAGACATCTAATACGAGAATCGTCTTTCAAGATTCACAAGATGTCTGATTGCTCGAGGTTATCTTGCCAAGCAGGAGAGATCCCTTATGTTGAAAGTTAAAAGGACAAAAAGGACAATGTCCTTCAACGATATTGACATTGAATATGGTTACAGATAAATGACGTATTCTAACGTTGAGTTAAAAAAAATACAGGTAAAATATACAAAAAAATATAATATACAGGTAAAACAACAAAAATAGAGAATATCCACGTAAAAGAAAAGAAGACATATCACAGAGCTTACTTAAAGCAATAACCGTCCAAGTGCATTCAACTTACGTTTATTAATTTCAAGGAAATCAAAGGACAAACATAAAAACTATGTTCTTAAAGCTATTGACACAGAATATAGTGACACATCAATTTAGAATTAAAACGTGGACGGTAAAGACGTATCGGGCATTCGTTTCCAGCAGAGGATTATCACGATGCCCTTGACAAACTGAAAACCTTGAATTGTAAGTCGCACAAGACCACATTTGGCGATGTATGTATGGGCGGAGATGGCACAAACAATCACACCGTGACTGCAAATAATGGAAGTCCTTTGATTGACACTGAATATAGTGACACAAATGTAGAGTTATACCGTTGACTTTTAAATAAGAAATACAGGAAAAATACCAGAAATACACGTACAAGATGACCCAACAATGCACAAATAGATAACGGCATTCATATATAATCTCTCACGTTGAGTTTAAATAAAAATACAGCATATTTGTACAAACAATTATATTCCATGTGTTTTCTCGCGCTGTACGTAACAAGTATCGAAAGTTATGACAATCTACACCGGTTTTACAATAGCGAATTGTTTAATTTAATCAATTTCTTTCAAAATAGCCTTTAGTTAGTATAGCTCAAAGCGCTTTACAAATGTTTCACATGTCCAATTCCTAATATGCGGAAGGCACTTTTTACAGTGCAGTTTACAATCATGAGTACTTACATATTACATTGTGTAGCCCAGTGAATTTCTTACATCCCTCATATTTGCTTGAGTGTACTGAAATGCACTGTGTGGCTATTCCAATGTATTTGTCGCGCCAAACTACCCCACCCATTCCATCTCTCAGTTCAGGAGAGATGGTAATGGGTGGGGGAGTTTGGCCGCAGAACGTGGATAAGCTCGTATATACGCTCGCCACAAACCGTTATGTAAATTACGGTAACTTAAGTACACACGTACATCGTTGTACCTATCACTTAGGAGGTATTGGAATTTCAGTCAAACAAAAATGGGTATTCGATTACATCTTGAGTTAGGTGTGGGCGGGATGGGTCCTTCGCACCTTGTTAGCTCTACATACCATGGAACCAAGTGAAAGTCATCCCTGTGGTAACTTTTCTGACACCTCTAGCTTAAAACTCCTAAAGACTAAAGGATCGATAGGCCATGCTTTCACAGTTTGTATTCATACTGAAAATCAAAATCAAGTGAGCTTTTACCCTTTTGTTCTACATGAGATTTCTGTTCTCATTGAGCTCACCTTAGGACACCTGCGTTATCATTTGACAGATGTGCCGCCCCAGCCAAACTCCCAACCTGACAGTGTCTTCGACACGGATCGGCCTGCGTGAATGAGACCTTAAATCCAGAACGTGAACCTTGCGGTTCGCCTCCGCTTCATCGAATAAGTAAAAAAACGATAAGAGTAGTGGTATTTCACCGGCGTATTGCTACTCCCACTTATTCTACACCTCTCATGTCTTTTCACAGAGTCAGACTAGAGTCAAGCTCAACAGGGTCTTCTTTCCCCGCTGATTCTGCCAAGCCCGTTCCCTTGGCTGTGGTTTCGCTAGATAGTAGATAGGGACAGTGGGAATCTCGTTAATCCATTCATGCGCGTCACTAATTAGATGACGAGGCATTTGGCTAGTTTAATAGCCGGCCGCGCTTTAGCGACGCATTTGTAATCATATGGTTAACGAGAGCATAAAAAAACCTAAAAGACACCGCCCAATCTCCTGAAAAAGCGAAACGAACCTAGAAAAACTTGGTAAACAAAAAACAGCAGCAAAACGAAGCAGACGGTGTCGCGCGACCGACCAATTCGGTCATGTGTTTTAAGTCCCGACCTGAGGACAGGTGGGAGTCGGAGGATTGGGCCATCACCCGCGCAAGCGGTCATCATCCGGCAACCGTCAAATCCCGGGTTTCAGACTGACTCCCCATTGAGGAGGGGTTATTTAACCCACACCAACCCGCTTGAACGTGCTTCGTCGGAAGAAAGACCACATACTGTGGCCTCCTTCAAGCACACGAACTGCCACCAGAGTGATAAATCTATCACTCACACCCAACGACCTCAACAAACGATACGACTGGGGTTCCATGACCCCCCGCCAGCTGAGAACTATAGCCGATACTACAGGCTCAAAACCACTCTGACTTTGAACCCACCGACGGACTGCCGAGCCCGAATACTTCTCGACTTTCTGGGCAAACCCTACACTGAGGGGGACATGGTCCGCTAGAATAGCCACGTCGAGCACCAGGGATCGAGTGTCATTAAACATGACAATATCCGGCTTTAAATTACCAGCAGGAGTCGGGATGATTGGTTCCTCCAACACCTGCCAACCACGTCGGCGGAATTCCTTAGCTACAAGAGCAGCAACGTCGTTGTGCCGCCTGCTCCTCGGGCCATGGGTTCTAGCGCACGTCTGGAGAACGTGAGCTAGTGTCTCCCGATGACGTGGCCCACAACAGTCACAATGGACTCGAGCACCGACACGCCCACGGGCCGCCCTTGCAGCCGTTAGAAGCAAGGCTCCACGCACTTTTAGCGCCCCGATGAATTGGGAACCGGACTGAAGCCCACTGGAATCGCGAACCCACGAGTGAGCTCTTGGAACCAGAGGACAATCGGCAAGGCCTCGCCCGTCTGCTGAAGTGATCAGCGCCTCGCGCCAGAGGGCTCTCAAGGCAGACTTGGAATCGACCCTCTGTCCTAGCAGTGTGGTCACCTTGGCTTGGGATTCCAACGCCTTCTTAAATGGTTCGGCCTCAACGACTGCCTGTACCTGTGTACCTGGCGCTGATGACATGCGCAGCATTCGCTTCCTTTTCAGCAAACGAACACTATGGTACAGGCTACGGATACCTAGACCCCCATCTGAGGGATGCGCATATAAGAAAGCAGAAGGAGTGTCCAACGGGAGCTTCAGCCAACCACGCACTGCCTTACGGATTAAGCCGTCAAATCCCTTTAGGTACTTGCCCGAGGACCTGGACAAGACCAAATCGTGATAGCTAGCCGGCAGCAGATGAGCGTTCAAACAATACAGTCTTTGCTGCGGTTTTAGCGGAGCACGCGTCAAGTTATCTAGCTTCTTCTTGAAGCTCTCATAACCGGATGCCCTTACTCCAAGCGCGCTTACCTGTACTCCCAGGTAGCGGTACGACTCCTCGACCGATATTGATCTTATTATCTGGCCATTGGCTTTGAGAAAAGGGTGGGGATTCACCACCCATCTCTTAGCCTTGCCGTCCACCTGTATCCTGAGAGATGCACTTTTCCCTGTTGGACCGGTACTAAGCTGCATTCCGCACTTGGCCATGCTCCGTTCGACCGACCTAAGTTGGTGACTCAAGCCAACCGCCGTATTGGCGACTAGCACGACATCGTCGGCGTAGGCCAAGAAGGAGATCTTCTCATCTCCCAGCACTACTCCAATGTCGGGGTCAAGATCATCAAGGACCCAATCCATAAGGATATTAAAAAGGATGGAGCTAAGAGGATCACCTTGCTTAACCCCTTGGGTCACTTTAACGGAGCTACCCACCTCGCCTCCAACTTCAAACCTCGTCACAGAGCGACTGTATAACTCTCTGAGGTAGATTAGAAGCGGTTCAGGCACACCAATTCTCTCCGCCGCTATCAAAAGGGACTCATGGCTAACATAGTTATAGTTATAGTTATAGTCATAGTTTCTCCCGCCGTTTACCCGCGCTTGGTTGAATTTCTTCACTTTGACATTCAGAGCACTGGGCAGAAATCACATCGCGTCAACACCAATTTCTGGCCATCGCGATGCTTTGTTTTAATTAAACAGTCGGATTCCCCTTGCCACTGCCAGTTCTAAGTTGGTTGTTCATTGCCTGCCGAATTGGCCTCGCGACCATAGCTGGGCCAATCCACCAGCAGCCCCTTCCCGGTCCGAGTTCGTCCCACCCGTGAAGGCGGGCCTCACCCAGTCCAAGACAGGTCCACTGGCTTCAAGTCTCAGCCCGACAGACCCAACCCTTAGAGCCAATCCTTATCCCGAAGTTACGGATCTATTTTGCCGACTTCCCTTACCTACATTGTTCTATCAACCAGAGGCTGCTCACCTTGGAGACCTGCTGCGGTTATGAGTACGACCGGACACGAGAATCACTATCTTCCCCGAATTTTCAAGGGCCGTCGAGAGCGCACCGGACACCACAAGAAGTGTGGTGCTTTACCGGACATTAAACCCTACCCTTGTAGAAACAGACATGCTTGTTTCGTAGTTGTAAAATATTTGTTAAGTATTTCTAAGGGTATTTGAAACATATTTTAATATGACTTGTATAACATTATTCACATATTTGGTGTGTATTCAAAAAAAATATTTGCAATGCATTTAGAATGATTTGTTGAATATTTTTATCATAGTTAAATGAAACACTGTCAAATACGAAACACCGATACTACAACGATTGGACAAATACGAAACAAATAAAATAAATTCATTCATACGGTTTTCCTGTTATTGTATTGATCGTATTTGTAGCGCATTTGTGCAATCTGTGCACAGTATTTCCTTCGTATTTTCCAGTGTTTCATTTAACTAGGGAAAAAATATTGTACAAATAATTTCCAAATACTGAACAAATATCGCTATAAAAAAAATAATAACGCACTCTGATCCTATCCACATTTCCACATATTTGGATCCTATTTGTTTAGTGTTAGTTTTGTATTGGGCGCACATCTTGCATTTCCATTTTATACGTAATTACAAGTACACGTTTTTTCAGTATTTGCATCATATTTTAATTATCTCACACTCTCTGATTCGTACAGGTTATGTATTTTCGGTGAATTTGCTTTGTATTTAAAAAGGATCGCATTGGTAATTTTATCATATTTGTATACAACTATGAATATGTTAATTTCAAACAAGAAAAGTATTTGTACAATACTTTTTTCATATTTTTTTCGATACCTTTTACAAAAAAAATATCTAGCATGAATTTTTGATAAAATATTTTATCTGCATTTGATTTGTATTTCATTGCTATGAATCAAATGTATAGTATTTGTGCAGTATTTATCTCATATACATATCCCATTTGAATGATATCTGCACTGTAATACTTCATATTTTCATACTTAAAACCATTTAGCGATAATAAAAAATCAATATTTGTATTGTACTTGAAGAATATTCGAGATCCACACCACTATTTTATCTGTATTTTGTTAGTATTTTTCAGATATTTGAACCATAACTATCCGATATTTCTACCCCATTTCCTGACATTCGCGACTGTCCTAGAAACACCAGTATTGGGGAAATATTTTGTACATACTTATTTGATATTTAAAATATATTTGCCATATGTTTGTCTGTCGGTTTCATTTCCCTGCTTTCCTCGGTATTTTTTGTATATTTTTTAGGTATTTGAGCCATCATTATCCGGTATATGTAACGCATTTTCGGCATTTCTTGACATTCGCGACTGTCCTAGAAACACAGTATTGGCCAAATATTTTATTCATGCTTATTTGATATTTAAAATATATTTGCCATATGTTTGTCTGTCGGTTTCATTTCCCTGCTTTCCTCGGTATTTTTTGTATATTTTTAGGTATTTGAGCCATCATTATCCGGTATATGTAACGCATTTTCGGCATTTCTTGACATTCGCGACTGTCCTAGAAACACAGTATTGGCCAAATATTTTATTCATGCTTATTTGACATTTAAAATATATTTGCCACATGTTTGTCTGTCGGTTTCATTTCCCTGCTTTCCTCGGTATTTTGTGTGTATTTTTTAGGTATTTGAACCATCATTATCCGGTATATGTAACGCATTTTCGCCATTTCTTGACATTCGCGGCTGTCCTAGAAACCAGTATTGGCAAAATATTTTATACATACTTATTTGACATTTAGAATATATTTTTCTGTCAGATTTATTTCCCTGCTTTTCTAGGCATTTGTGTATTTTTCGTATATTTTGTAGGTATTTGAAACATCATGTCCGGTATTTGTACCGTAATTTCTCTTCTTATTCCTCGTAGAAACCATACCAGCATTTGCAAAATATTTTTGCATACTAATTTGATATTTACCATTTAAAATATGGTTCATCTTCATCTTCTTTATCCTATGCATTATTTTGTGATAAGCGTTCACGTATCAACACCATGTGATACATATCTTCTAGGTAGAGACCAAAAACACGCCATAGACAAATACAGTGATTATAGATGAAATTTAGTGTTTGTAAATTACGACAAGACAGGTGCGCCCGCGAATGCTTCAGCGGAGTTCTCTCAAGGCAAGAGGGAAATGTGAAGACCGCGAGGGGGCATTTCCCATCCGAATGTGCCTTCGCCGTAAAGAAATTTGTATTCGCACCTGCACAAGCACGTTATATTATGCTCACAAGAATCTTCACAAGAAGGAGGTATTGTATTGTATTGTATTTGGACGTTATTCTGTTTGAGTAAAATCTGCGCCAATGCACGATGTCCGAGCCGGCCATGACAAATGAAACCCGCATATAAAATCTGACAGACAATAACTTGCATTTATGCATGTGAAATGCTGACAAAACAATAGAAAATTGCCCCCCCCCCCCCCACACACACACACACACAAATTTTTTGAAGTGAGAAAATCCAGGATTTAAAGTTTTAGACAAGGAAAACCCGGAAGCAAGTATCGAAATTGACAGGTCTAAAACTATTCTACTCTTATCTTTTTAGGCCTTCCTGGCTTCCCTTTCGGCTTGTCCGCAGGTTGTAATCGTCTTCGTGCTAAAAAAAGGGAAAGAAATGAAGAAATGATGTCTGATCTAAATTGCAACTCAACAGATCATGTGTGACCTCAACATTACATCTTATTTCATTGGCTTATACCTCCTGTAGTGTGCATTAGAGCAGCACCATTCTGCTGTATTATAAAAGTGATGAATCACTTACCATGATACCCAGGATCTTTGCGAATTTTCTCTTTGTAGTTTAGCTTGCCATGCAGGGCGTGGCGAATATCTGCTGCTGATTTTGGCTCTGCATTGGGTATTTTTGCGACCAGAGCATAATCTTAATGAGAAAAATACAAAGAAAGTCATGTTTTTTATTTGGTTTGTTCCTTTGTAAAACATAATTTGCAGGTCATGTCTGGGACAGCACATTCGAGGTGCCTCTATAATCAAAAACAAACTGACTTATTGATTGGAAACACTTATTGATTGGAGACTACTACCGCAATTCGTGGCTTCCTTGCAAAGTCTTAGAGTCTAGGAGTCTTAAGAGTCAGTTGCAAAAATTGTTTGCCATATGCGAATGGCACCAGCCAAGAAAAAAACTCATGTAATCAATTTTAACCAATAGAGTATGAGGATGTTGACTTTAGTAAACAAAGTTTGTTTAATCAATGACAGCAATACAAACCCTGGATTGCCTGGATAACATCTTGGTCCAGGTCTCCAAGTCTTTTGCCACACAGCTCCTCCTCACTGTAAAAGCGAGTGAGGAGACTAGTGGCAAGGGCTGTCCTGCTCGTTGTTCCCTGCAGGCAAGCGTTGATGGCAATGGGGTCTATAAATACTCCATTGCCCAAATCTTTCCACTATAGGAAAACAAACAAACTAATTAGTACAGGCCAGCTCTTCAATTCTTCTCAAAAAGCCTCTAGGTCGGAGGAACCTCAACATGCATTTATTATTATCAGAAGCAGAAATTAGTTGAAACATGCAGCATTATGTATCCAATTATTTTGTGCTACAAAAAATACCTTAATACTTTGATAATGGGATCTTGTGTAACAAGAAATCAGCAATAACCATGCACAAGAGAAAAAATAATTATGTTTTTCAAATAATATATTTTCGTTGCTTTTTTCACTTTTTGCTGGTTTTGTTGTTCCCCTGTCAGCTTAACTGACAAGAATTCAAGAACTTCTTTCTGATGAAATTTTTCTAGACCAAAATCAATGGTCACTGTTGCCTGACAACTGACGCAAAAATCTGTTATATCACTCGATAAGGAGAATTGAAAATACATACCCCTCGTAGTGTGCCCACCTTTGGTGGGACTTTACCGTACCGCGCTCCACTCACTTCTGGATGTTCCATTTCTCTGCTTGTTTCTTAAAAAAAAAGAAGAAAACCAATTGCTTTTTCATCACAGAAAACCTTCAACACTTCCAATTGATTGATCACAGCCAAATAATAATGTGTCAAATGACTTATAACACTTAGACCAGTTCAGCTTAGGCCAAAGCAACATCTCATTTTTCTGTTTTTAGTTTATTACTCAGCCAGACTTTTCCCAAGCTTGTCCCAACTGCAATATTTAGGTTGACACTACCGGTAAATACTAACCAGCAATATTATTGCTAGCTCTTCTCAGACTAGCAATTGTAGTCTCTAACTCTTTAATTCGTGCCTCGAGTCCCTCTTTTTCTTTTGCACATTTTTCACTTAGGCACTTTGGACTCTTGCCACCAAACATGGGCCTGTGGCCCTGTTGTTGTTGTAGCTGTAAATAAGGCCGTCTCCGGGCTTCATGGACAGTTGAAGGTGGGGCAAGTGGTGGAGCAACAGTAATTGGAGGGGCTGGTGCATGTGGTAGTGGAGCCGGAACCACCAACTCTTCATCATCCAAGACCACTGCAGAACTAGTGCCTTGAATTATGTCAACTAATTCTGCAAATGGGCTATCTAAAGTAAAGAAAGACATTATTAGCCCTCTTTCGTTTCAGTCCCTCTTGCAAAGTTTTAAGATGATTTTTGCTTTGACCTTTTCCCCCTCTTTCTTGCCATGATCAGCAAACATACATGTACCCTCTCTTAATCGCACTGAACATATAACAGGGGAGGTTCAGATTTTATTATTTGACCCTTGGGAGGGTCAATTTCATGGTACTTACCTGCTACATGTAGCTCTTGCTCTACTTGTACAGGAGCCCTTTTTGCACTCTTTCCTGGTTCTTGAATTGATACAGCAAATACAAAACAAGACAAGAAACAATGTCAGGGTTGTAACTAGGTAGTTATTATTATAGTTATTATTATTTTTATATTTTTCATTATAGGACATTTTTTACAGTGTTTGCATGATCAGCACAAAAGTATTTTTTTTGTCTTTGTATCCTTACCTTTTGTTTTCTTTTGATTTGACTTTTTTTGACCACTGGTAGCCTTGCTTCCTAATGGATTAAAAATATGAGATTAATAATTTAATATTTAATGTTTAATATAGAGCAAAGGCTCCATAATTATTTGCGAACAAACCTTAATTGCGTGGTTCCAGAAAATATCCGTTGGAAATTCTGAAGGGGGGAGGGGGGTCAATTTACCTTACCTGATTACCTGACATGGACCTTCAGATAATTTTATTGGATCGATACCAATGTAAATTATAGTCTTTTGCAAGGTACCAATAAACAATGTCTGTCTGTCTGTCTGTGTGATATTTTCCATACAAATACTTTCAAATACTGTATTTTTCTTTTGAAATTCCAGTTCCACTTTTCAACACCCTTCCGTGTTTATGTGTGTGTGTGTGTGTGTGTGTGGATATTTTCGGGAACCATACATTGGACTAAAACCAAACAATACAATATGTAAAGCCCTGAAACCTTGTATCATACAGTATGTAAGTAATAGACTTTACAGTTAAGTTATTTTAAAGATACTAAGAATTGAACATGTACTATAAGAATCAGAATCTTTTTTTCTGAGCAAAGTGTCAATTAGAAAGATTCTGGTAAATGTTGATAGGAAAGGTGTGAAACGCTCCTAAAACGACCTCCTAATAATCTTCTACCATATTTCAAAACAATAGAATGTCCTGTGTGTGGATAAGTTTAGACAATTAAGGACAATTACCAGAAGTCTTTTTCCTTTTCGGAGCACCTGGGGCCACTGGGGCCACTCCAGTCTGATGTTCTGTAATGAAATCACAGTATTCAGTATTCACCATGTGAAAAGGCTGCACACTTTAAGCATCTTGGTAAAGTATACTATTTTTTAGAAGGAGAAAAACACAAGAAATGTACATGTACAATGAAATGTACATTTTAAAGTTTTGTTTTGCTTCGTAATAAGTGCTCTTCCATGGCCCTGTGACAAGCTACAACAAATAAGTTGGCATCAGAGGCCAGGTGTATACGCATAAGTGCATACAACCAACCAACACATTTTTTATTATCTCAGCTATTGCAGCTGAAAACATAGAGCTGCATCCCGCAGCCTTGCAGGGTGTTTTGCTGTCAATCAATCAATGAAAATTATTATCATTATTATTATATACCAAATCAGTGAATAGTCATTTTTGTGCACTCTGATTGGTTCCTGAAATAGTAGATATCCAACACAATTTATTGTTTTGAGAAAACTCTCAACATGGCGGCTCGTTTTGCGAGCGATACTCATGCGTTTTGATTTGTTTTAAACCATATTTCATTCTGCTGATTTGGTATAATACCAAAACAACTATCCCCCTCAGGGTCGGTGCCTAGCAGTGGATATATACCCTAACGCTTTGCGTCTCGGTATAATATTCACCTCCCCTTCGCGGGATAGTTGTTAATTGTTATTATTAAATTATTAATTAGGAGAATGTACAACTGTATGCTAAAAGATAAAAATTTGCTACACTGGGTGCTTGGCCTGGATCCTGTAAGCTACAGAGCATGAGACTAGATAATGCATCTTATGCAGTACATGTAGGTCTCTGCGCCTGTCCCCAGCAAGCTATTATTATTATTATTATTACTATTATATCCCTGACTTACCAGTGCTCTTCTTTTTGCGAGGTGACACTCGACGATCTGGTACATGTTCTGTGTTTGTCACTGGTGAGGAAAATCAACAACATGCTCTTAACTCTGACTATTATTCATGTTTTTCTGAGTCCCCCCCCCCCATACCACACTCGGTGCATTTAACTTGGTGCATGGTTAACTTTATTGGAAAGAGATGCTGACTAACCTGAACTTTTCTGTTTGCGAGGTGACACTCTGCGATCTTGCACCTGTTCTGTTGTCACTGGTGAGGATACTTGATTATTTTCTGAAGGAAATACGTTTATTAACATATAACATTTATACAGTATGCGTTAATTACAAAACTTAGTCTTCTGATTTTGAAGCTTTTGGGGTTAGCAAATAGAAATGATACAGGAAGATGTGTAAAGCAGCTCTAAATGCTGGCGCTTTAGTCTGACATTTTATTGGTGTGTTTATCACAAAAAATGTACATCTACCTTCACTTTCATCTAGATCTTTGTTAAGTTCCTCATCAGCATCCTTTTTTGTTTCTGAAAATAATTGTGTAATGTCATGTGAGTTATTCGCGCCAATACCACAGGGAACCCAACGCTATATACTAGACTTCGCTTGGCAAAAAAATTCTGACATTAGAGTGGTTTGATTTTCATCCGAATGTGAAATAGTTACTAACCAACTACGCACTACTTTACACTATGAAAGTCATTTTTAACTCGTTGCTTGTTATTGTATTCTCCTTATTAAGTATGACTAGTAGGCACTATTAAACACTGACTAATAAATAGTTTTTGTTTCACAGCCGGATGAAAACCGCTCTACACTTTCAGACAAATTTGGCAAAAATCCTGCAGAATAAAGCGCTATACCCATCATAACTTAGCGAGAACGGAAAACAAAACAAGCTTGGCATTCGATCATTGTGTTCTACTTACCGTGAAGAGAGGCTATAACGCCCTCCCAGAACTCGTTCTTCTTTCTGTATGTTGCCCTAATCCCGGGTAAAATAGGGTCCTGCGGATGTTTTCCAGGGAATCCAAGCTTTGTGTCTTTTATGGTGAGAGCCTCCCATTCCGGTACAATCAGGTCATCTCCATCAAGTTTTGTCCACTTGGCTAAAACAGCTTTTATCGAGTTCATTGCTAGGGTTTAAGAGGCAGACCGAGAGATGAACTTCTAGAAATAAGAAAATCGCCAACGATCTTTCCCGCGTCCCTGCCTAGATTTAGGCTCGATTGTGAAAAAAAAATCTTTTGGTACATTGTTTCCACAGAACTATACATCTACACGTTCAACGCTTTCGCATACATTCGCATCGAGTCAGTACGAACATAAGCACACCCTCTGCGAGCAGTTTTTCTCTCTTAGGAGGGAAGCCTTCAAAACGTACGCTTTTAAAGCTCCAGCTGCCTCCACACTCGCCCCCCTCAATATTGGGTTAATAATAGTGCACAGAAAGTTGAATAATAACATTTTCATTCGCGCTGCTCTGAGAGAATAAGGAAACCATACGGGAAACCATATGAGGGTTCGCGTTCCAAGTTGTACCACGCGGTCAAGTCCAACACCACAATTGTACTACGAATTTACAGGAATTTAAGGTCGGCTTACCTCTAAAGAATGAACAGGAGGAAAAGGCACTGACAAATCTTGGCCAGTCCGCAGAGAGTAGACTAAATACTAAAGTGGTATCAAGATATTTCAATGATCTCTTGGTGGTTTGAACTGCTTTGCAACTGTGGGGTCGATCAACCGATGATTCAGTTACAAAGGAATGTTTCAGTTGGCAATGATTGAAGTATTGCAGCCTTGGCCAATCGAAATCGAGATTAGGTTTAGGTGCTAAAAGACGTTTTACAGTATTTCGGAGATACCAACCCGATAAAATATAAAACGGGGAGATTTTAGCGAAAAATGAGACAGCTCATGATCAAAATGCAAGGGAAATATAGTAAAAGTATGAAAAAATTAAGCGGGTGAGGTCAAAACACGAGTCTCCTGCGAAATGGTGGAGAGTTGGCATCTATGGAATTTATGACGTTTCAGAGTCACCGCTGTGCTCAAGGGCTTTCTCATCCTCGCGCGCCAGTCCTTCCCTCACCTCTCCCCTGGGGGGAGGTGAGGGGAGGACCCTGGCGCGCGAGGATGGTAATGAAATAACATTTTCTGTGTCCGCACGTATCCATAGATTCAATCATTTTAACCTTTTTAATGATTTTAAGTGAAAATTCGTATTTTAGTAGAAAGCGATGTCTTTGAGATGTATCGTGGTCATCTTCTTGAGATCTAGCAATACCAAAAAAACTGTATCCCCTCCCCCTGTAGAATGTTTTGCGCGCGAAAAAAGCCGCGAAGAGAGCTTGCGCTACTTTCACACATTGACTGAAGAAATGTCCAACAATATTATCGGCGGCGAGAAACGTACAAAACGACGATCGCTTGGTTATGGTTCTTCGAGAACTTCCAAGTGGCGTTACAGGCAGCGAATGTCAGAAAGCAACTTAGATTTTAACGCAAGCATAGAAGACACGTTCGACTGTCTGCGAGAGTTAGATCACAACGACTCGGCTTTCGTCTACGGTGAGGTGGAAGGCAAAGGAGAAGCCAGCGAAGGAAGACTCCTGAAAGAAACCACTGCATTGCAATCTTCGACTCCGGTGACTGCTTTTGATTTTCACGAGACTGCTCCAGTGGAAAGCAATTTAGCGGATGAATCCGTAGCAGAATGTATTTCTTTGTTAGAAAGAGCTTGTTTGTTGACCAATCTCGAAGAAGTCGGAGGAAATATCGGATATGATGAGCAAGACCCCGAAACTGAAAAGTCTACTTCACTCGAACGATGGGAAGAACCATTTTTTGCCTGCCAAGAAGACGATATCGACTTAAAAGTTGAAAGTGTAACAACAGCAGAAAAAAACAGCGAAGATCTGATTTACAGCAATGCCCGGATTTCAGTAGAAGAAAGCGCGTTGCTATTAATGTCGTTCATTATACGCCACAAGCTTTCGGGTGTAGCTGCGGAGGATCTGTTGGAAGTGATAAAATTGCACTGCCCAGAAGTAAACGCATGCTTTCCCAATGTGAGTGAATTTAATTCGTTCTTCAGAAACTTACAGCATCCGGTAAAGAGGCATTATTACTGCCCCGGTTTAGACTGCCAGCACTACATTGGTACCAATAAACCGCAGGAAGGACAATTGTGCCAGGCATGTAAAATGAGACTTGACAAGCGGACATTTTTTATGGAGCTATCAATTGCTGACCAACTGAGATCCATTTTACTGAGTAAGTTCTTATGTTCCTATGATTATTTTATTTGTTCTCCTCGTTGTATTATAACGGAAATTCAATGTCATGTGTACGTATAGTATTCTCCCAGAGGGCCAGGGGGGACTCCCTATCATGGACTTTAAGGGATCAGGGGGTGATATTTTCGGCCGCAATTTAGGAGTTTCTAAAATGTTTCTCGAAACTCCCAACAATGAAAATATAAGGGACAAAATGTATCGCCATGTTGGTATTTCCATCAAGAAATGGCAAGAAAAAAAAAAACTTTGTTTACAACATGTCCAAAAAAAATTGACAGCCCCTCGTCAAATCTGACAGGCGAGCTGTCAAGAGAATGAATTTGATTGGGCAAGAAGAGCTGATTGGTGCACTTTATTGGGATGGAGGTATCTCTCCAATATGGGGTGAAAAATAACAATTTTATCGGGCCCGAAAACTTCGGGAGTTTCGAGAAACGCAAAATTTGTCATCTACACGCTTTTCGGTTATTCAGGCATTTTGAGAAACGACCCGGACGCTTGGCCTGAGAAGTGGTAGGGTTTTCAGGGTGGAGAGATAAAAGAAGGGTAGGGAAAATTGCAATTTTTGTTTGAAGCTGCCGGTATCCAGTTCACTGTTTGCTAATAACAGTAAAATCAAACATTCTGTTTTTGTCTGTTCTTACTCTCAATGACAATTACATAAGCAACTTAATAGCATAGGTTTTGATCATGGTACATTTGAGTATAACAAGGGCTAAACCCTTTTCGGTTTTGGCCTATAAAAAGGGGGGTAATGTACCTTTTGGCTCTAAACTTTCTATAAACAAGGGTGAGGACGCTGGATCTCAGGACAAAACATTAATCAAGTTCCCACATTGAGAATGGTTCCTCCCATGTTCTGTTGGTTATTAAACAGTGCTGAGGTTCCAGTTAGTTCCAGTAATATAGTGCCTTCAGGTATGCTGTATCTCTTTTTTTTCAGAGGGAAATAATATGCAAAAGTGTCGTGAGTACCGCTTCAACCGAAGAAAAGCTAATGAGAGCAACATTGAAGATGTCTTTGATGGTGAAATTTATGCAGATCACTTCAAGGGCAATGGGTTTTTGGCCAATCCAAACAACATTTCTCTGTTGGGAAACACAGATGGTGTAGCATTGGTGAGGTCCACTAAAATGGGTGTGTGGCCAATTTATATGTGTATTAATGAGCTCCCCCTAAAGAAAGGTGAGTATGCATTATAATGGGAAATCGGATAAACACGAGTGCCATTCAGGGTTAATTCAGGACCTTTTGAAGGACATAAAAATTACCCAAGTTGGAAATGAGTTCTATTTAACAATTAGATTATGAGCTGGAGATTTCTATGAGCTGATAGTTGACAAGAAGTCTTTGACGAGTCAACTATCAAGCTCATAGAAATCCAGAGTGAGTTTTAGTAAAATCACACTCACACACTACCTTCAAGTAATGATACTATTTATTTATGTATATATTTTTAAGAAATGTTTGTTTTTCTTCAAAACGCCAGCCTGTTCAAAACCCACTATCTATGACTAAATAGACAATGGGTTTTCAGCCAATCACATCAGAATGCAGGATTCGTGATATTATTATACATTGTACTCGCTATATTGACTCTGATTGGCTAAGAGCATGCGCTTTACTTTGGGAATCGCGCACTTTGCGGGTCTTCAAGAATCAGCATGCTGATTCTTGATACACGCCCAATGCAGCATGGGACTAGAGTGCTTTCCCTATTTTAACAAGACGCTTGTGTAAAATAAATTGTTTTCACAATAAGAAAAGTATTTTTACTGAATTGAATTCAGTTTTTGTGATCTCCAGAATAAACAATGTCTCGCCAAGTGGAATCAGGCTCAGCCTCACAGCCTCACGCCGCCTGATTCCAACTGTCTCGACATTGTTTATTCTGGGGATCACAAAAACCTCATCCAATATTGCTTAGTGTGTGAGTGTGGTTTTACTAATGTGAGTTACAGCTGTACTTTCAAAATGCCATGAGTGCCCACACTAAATCATTAGTGCCCAAACAGGCTCATGCAATGTTTTTATTTATAACTTTCTTGACAAAACATCTTTAAAAAATGCATGCCAAATGCAATAGTTGAATGGCTTCCCTGGCTTTATTCAAACACAGTGATGTGATATACTGTACAATGGAAGGTTCACCTGCTTCATACAAAATGAAATAGCAATCTGACAATGTGTATTCTCAGTCATCCAGTTGGGTTAGAAAATTTCAAGACTAATAATTCACTTACTATAAAAAAAGATATTACACACAACAGTGCAAGGTTGCGATCGATCATGATTTTATACTTGATGAAGTCACCATTCTAGATAGGAAGAACAGTGGTACCAACGCGGCATCAAGGAAGTCACCTGGGAAATGGTTAAGGCACCAGCCATTATCTCACACATGGGACCGGGCCGTAGAGGGGGTCCCCGGACATCTGTCAGGTGGTATGGAAGTTAAATACTAATTGTTCAGTGCTGTTAGAATGTTTTTAAGCTGGCAGTTTTTTAAAAGTTTGGCTTATTTCAGTTACATGTACCGGTATTCTTTCATCTGGGGTCTGATGAAAAGTAGCCGGCAGTGAAACATAAAAGCGTAGCTGAGCTCTGGCTCGATGGTGCTCTGGCAGTCGCCATCTTGCTCTGACAGCACTGACTGTTGTGTTTACTAATATCTTTTTCCAGTAAGTGAATTATTAGTCTTGAAAAGAAAAAGCATTTTATTACCAATTTAGGCATTTGCCATAATGCCTATAATGCAGATATTATTTTTGTTGAGTGCAGTTACACCAAAATAAATGTATTATGGTGAGTCACTAAATCAGAGAATAGTAATTTTCATGCACTCTGATTGGTTCCTGATTGATTAGTAGATATCAAACACTATTTTACTGTTTTGAGGAAGCTCTTAAAATGGTGACTAATTTCACGAGTGATACTGAGTTTTAAATCATATTCATCCACAATATTTTTATCCCACTGATTTGCAGTGTATTCATGTCCAAGTTTCAATTGGATGAATGTTACATATTGTGTCTTTTAAGGTTTTCCCGTGCCAATCGTGTGTTTGCCGGAATCTGGTTTGGTAAAGGGAAACCAAACTTCGCGACATTTCTTCGCCCATTTACATTATCAGTCAGAGAAATATATGAAAAAGGTATGGTTGCATGATTTATCCTGTGTTTCTGCCAATCTGTTGTACCAAAGCACTACATTAATTGTAGTGCTTTTCATCCAATGTACTGTAGGCCTCTAAACTCTGCATTCTTGTACCTCTGTGATCCACATTTATTGTACAGTACTTTATTAGGCCTATATCCACGGCAGATTATATTTTGCAGATAGTAGGTAGCAAGTCACTGTTTGAATTTTTTGAAAAATCTTTTCTTGTTTTAAATGTTTTGCAACACAGAAAATAATAAATATCATAACCCGGGTGTCCAACACCTGTCTTTTACAGACAAAATTGTTGTTGTGCAACCCATGTTAATTTTTTTTTTTTAAATTCATATTCTTATGCCAAAAATTTCAATTTCAACAAAAATGGTTCCTGCTCTTGGATGAATACACAAGCCCATTATCATTTTTTGCAGGTGCATTTCCTGCAAAACAAGTCTAAGCAAGTGTGCTATTTTTAGTCTTGAGTATTATTTTAGTGTGACAGCTTGCTTGTCATTGGCCACTTTTAAGTTGTCAATTTCATCTCAAGACTGAGTTCTGGGATAAGAATGTAAGGGCACACTCTCTTCTTTGATTTTGCATTCTATGTGCTTCTCTGATGGCTAGTCTATTTTGTTCAAAATGCAGTTCTTTTATTTACCTCTGATGAATAATGGCTTCAAAATATGAGCCAGGTGCTAGCTACCTGCTACCTACAACCTTGGCCTTCATTATTTTGTAAAATTATTTCTGTAAAATTTCCAGGTATCAGATTACAGGAAGACAGTGAGGTGGTTGTAAGAGCTATGTTACTAGACTGGACATTGGATGCTCCAGCGAAAGCCTTGTTTATGGCTATGAAGCAATTCAATGGATACTTTGGCTGTGGTAAATGCAAAGCCAAGGGAGAGCAGTTTTGCATTGGCATTGGAAAAAATGGTGTAAAGAGGCAATGTCACATCTATCCATTTTCCAAAGAGAGTGCTGCATCCACTGGCCATGCCATTGCCAGATCACACACAGAATTCATGAGCCAGGGAATACAAGTGGTCAACCAGTTATTTCAAGGAATTAAAAAGGTTGGTCTGCGTTTTTGTGATTAAGTTATAATATGGGGTAAACCCTAAGACCAAAAGGAGTTATTCAACACAGTTTTGTTGATTATACTTTACTTTATTTAGTTTACAGTACATACTGTGAGACACCTTGGGGAGGGGTGAATTTTATGTAGTAGGATTTTATGTTTACATTAAGAACCTAAAAAGGCTGTGTCATCTCAATTTGTTTCTAGGCATGTGTGGAGGGGGTACTTGGGATGTCCTGGGCCTTTGCACTACCACAATTTGACATCATCCGTGGCACCACAGTGGACTATATGCACTGTATATGTGAAGGCGTTGTAGACCAACACCTTAAGCATTGGTTTACAGATAAACAGTCTGCTACCTTCATTGATTTGAAGATTCAGAAGAAAATCGATGAAGAACTGATGAAGATACGCCCTACCAGTGAGATTACCAGAGTCCCCAGATCTTTACAAGACCGTATTGATTGGAAAGGTTAGTACAATTGTAATATTGTGAATTAATACCAAATCAGTGAATAGTCATTTTCACATTCTCTGGTTGGTTCCTGAAATAGTAGATATCAAACAATATTTCACTGTTTTGAAAAAAACTCCCAAATCCCGAGCGAACTGCATGTTGAATCTTTTAATCTGCCGTATTTTTATTCTGCTGATTTGGTATATACTAGAACAACTATCCCCCTCAGGGTTGGTGCCTAGCAGTGGTAGGGCGCATACCGAGAGGTACATATCCACCATTATTCATCTCCCCTTTGGGGGAAAGTTGTTAACGCCCTACCACAATACACCTAGGCAATGCAGAAATGATAGATACTGTACATGTATGCAATAACTAAATCATTTCACCACCACAGTACTCTAAACTCTCAAGAGGCCATGTTGTTGTGAGTCCATTCCACCACAGACCTCTAAATGGTGAAAATAACAATATGATTGTGTCATTTTCATTCCAACAACACCTGATTTTCATTTGGGGGAGGAAGTACGGAATTTTTTATATCTCTTAGAGGGTTTTTAGCACACCATCAGCCCAAATAAAAAAATAAGTAAAAAATATCACTGTTAGCAAATTTGTAAATAATAAAAATATGAAATCAAATATTACTCCATTTTCCAATAAATCCACATAGAGCAGATTTCGTATGACTGTGAAAAGTTCCGCGACAAAGTTGTACCGCTCCGCGACCGTGACAGTACCGCGACTACGTGATTTCCTTCGGTATCTACAGCAGGCCAGGTTCGGTACCGCCACCGCCACCGCGACAGTACCGCGCCGTGTCACGGTACTTTTCACAGTCATACGAAATCTGCTTTAACTGCCAGTGGGGTGGGCTCTGTGGAATTTTGGTGGTGGTGAAAGGGTTAACATGCAGCTCAGCTATGGACCGTGGAGTAGGGGTGGTGTTCGAAACTGGGATAAACCTAGGGATTTCAGGTGAAATACAAAGGTTCTGCAAAAAAATTCCAAGAACAAAAACCATGAGAAATACAGTAAAATTTATGCAGTTTAGGTAAATTTTGCTAGGAGACAAAAGTGAAAAGCCTAGAGACTCCTTGTAAAACCGGGAGAGTTGATGTCCCTGAGTGGGTGGGTCAGGTTTGGCACAGTGGGAGATTTGATACTGTATTTTAGTGCATTACTCTCTGGTTACACCCCAGTAGATGCTGTACAGGGGCAATTTTTTTTGTACATTGTTTTTCCTTACGATACTATCAGTTTTACACCCGATCAGGCCTTTGAAAATGATGTCAGATACTGTACCTGGAACCCGGGGGGACTCCCCTATTTTTGGGATAGGAGTGCTTGTCGGGAAATTAGATTTTACCCCTAAAAGACACTAAAAAGGGTGTTGTTTAGTTGATTTTGACCCCTATAAGGTACCAACAAGTTAGCATGAACTTCAGACATATTTTCCCTTGTATTTTCTTTCCAATTTTTTATGAGAGAAAATACATTTTGAAATTCAGGCTACCAACAAGACTTGTGAAGTTGTGAAACCATTGTTGCTTGATCTGCTAGAATGGACTTTTCAGAATTTTGTCCCCTAAAAGGTACCAGAGGCCTGATTACCAGCTCCTGATAGGGAGCCCCCCTCACCAGGTACTGAAAGTAACATGTACATGTATTTTACTCAATAGCATCGGAAAAGAGATCATTTCTACTCCTCTACTCTGTACCTATCTTGCTGGGCCAAATAGGAAACGATGTGATGCAGCATTACATGCTTTTAGTTGGAGCCATTTACAGGCTTTTAAAGCAACACATCAGCCAAAAGGAACTGGTTGAAGCTGCTACAATGCTGAAATTGTATTGTGCATTGGCCCCAAAGTTTTATGGTGAGTTATTATGTGTAAATGAATAAAATTGGAACTGAAGTTCAAGTACATTGTACATGATATTGTTGTTTTATTATGTTATTTTTGTTTATTTTTACTATAGGTTGATCTCTTTCGGCAAGCACTTAGTGGTGTCACATTTAATGGGCTATATTCTTTTTGGTACAAATCTTTCAAGGGTGGCATTGAAAATTCCTGACAATCATCCCAACCAATAGATATTGGAGCCCCCCTCGAAGGTATCCATGTAGTCTTGGAGTATCAAACTGCAGGAGTCAAGCTCATAATTATTCATTTAACTGTGGTCGCTCTCCCAATTACACCAACTCTATTTCTAACTCCCTCCCTGAGTACTACTGGTCGTACCCTCCTGACTACACTGAATCATGGCAAGGTTAAAGTAACCATGTGTATGTTTTTATTGTTGTTTTGCAGGACAGAGGTTTATGACTTACAATGTGCATCAATTACTTCATTTACAAGAATGTGTTAAAGATCTTGGACCCCTTTGGACACAAGACTGCTTCTTTTTTGAAGATCTCAATGGTGACTTACGGGACATGTTTCACGGCACCCAAAACATCGACAATCAGGTATAGACTCATATCAACTCATTAATTATCATTAACGCCACCCCTACTACTTTATCATTGATTCATAACTTTTTTAATATATCAGGGATTATGTCAGCAATAAGTACTGCCAATAATGAGTATTACCAAGAGGTTGTTATTATTGCTACAATATAGGTTTTTTTCATTTATTTTGCACTTACATAGTAGTTTTAATCATAAAAATGTTGTTTTTGTCATTTTAGATTATCCAGTTAGTATCTGTAATGCAAAAGCTGCCAGAACTAGCTGACAATGTTGTCAAGTCAGAGGAAGTAGATGATCTGTATCAGCACCTCATAGTGAAACGATGGCAAATGAGGTAAGCCCTGGGGAACAAATCAAATGTGGACTGATCACACAAAACACATTGTTTTTGCCTGAAATACCAATGAAGGCTTAAATTCTACTGGTTTCAGAAGTCCTAGCATTGACATCCCTGGATGTGTTGGATCCTGCCACTGTTTGTCAATAAGGGAAATAATGTACATGTAGTTCTTTAAGTGCATGTAATCACCAAAAAAATGCAATTTTGTCAATTTGCTTAGTAAAATGACCGTTTTTTACATGTCACCCACACTCCCTGCCTGGAGTACATTTTGTAGTTCCAGAAAATATCCATCCCCTCCCCCCACATGGAATGGTGTTGGAAAGTGACCCACCCACATTCCAGAATTTCCAAAGAAAAATACAGTACAGGTATTTGTATGGAAAAGATCAGGTGAATTGTCCCCTCCCCCCCCCCCCCCCCCCCCCACGCAACCAAACAGCCCTTTGGAATTTCCAATGCTCTTCTGTTGGGGCGATGGATATTTTTTGGAAACACAAATTGTTTTACTCAGCCACTCAACCTTCCTGTTATGCACTGCATTTCCATAAAACGTTGCTTTAATTTTCTGTAATGTTATATAAAATGGTAAGGCAATGAATTATTGTGGCATTTATACTGCACTTGTCAATTTTTATAGCATACGCCAGAAATACTAGACAATACGTGTGATGCATGGCATATTCTGCAGTATGCCACTCGAAAGCATTGTATAACTAGTATTATTCGAATGAAAAGTGACAATTCGGTAGTATTTCTCTTGAGGCAAAGTATTGCCCGGAGTAATACTTACATGGCTGTAAAGCCGCCATTAGCATCTCATCATAACTTCACAATTCATCTAGTATTATTCGAATCAGAGTGTGGGTAATTGTATATCTACTGATTTGATGAATACTATTAATTTATTCCAATTATCTTTTATTGTATAAAAGGGCAACATCAACTTGACATATTTTAAACTGCTCTTGATTTGTCTTACCTTATGGATTTGTATAGGGCCAAAACAGAGGTTATCACAACAGGGATCTGTGCAATGGGGGCGATGGAACGTGTTTGGAGCACAAGTTCTCTGATAGACGAAAAAGACAAATCTGCCATACGGTTGAGTGCTGGCCCGATGAGTCGCATGTGGATATTTCGACGTGCAAAAATCCACCAAGCTATCTATCACAGCAAAGCGTACAGGCGTGTGACTGCCAGAAATAACTTCACTGTACTTTTGAATCAGAATGGCAATATAATGTATGGATTTATAGAAAAGTTTGTAAAAGCTCAACAGTTGTGCCAAAACCCGCATCATAAAGATTGCAATTGTGAAGTACCATGCAGTTTTTGGGCACTTATCACCATTCTGGAAAAGGACCCAGAGCAAGTTCAGGCTTCCTATGGCATGCAAGCTATGTCCTACATGGTGCGGCTTAGGAAGGCAACACGCAACAGGTACACTTAAAACAATTAATTATATTTCGTAGAGATAAAAACTTATTTTTGATCATCCTCTTATTCCCTAACAGAGTTATTGCTGTCTCCCTGACTACCATTTTAGAAAAGGTGATGTGCATTGAAGTTATGTCTGGTTTGTATGCCTGCCATTTACCAAACACAGTCGAAAAGGACTAATAGTAGCAGCTGAATATGTAAGTACAGATTTAAAAAAGGGGGAAACTCCCCAGATCGCAGTCAGACAATTTACAAGAAATTATAAAAGGGCAGAGGCAATATCGTCCTGAGACAATAATTATAAACTGTGAGAAATAAGGTTGTTTATTTGAGCGATCCATGGATCATTTTTTGCATGTTAAGGTGGCGCACACCTATTCAACGGCAAAACAACATGAAATTTTAGACACCGAGTTTAGTTATAAAACGTTCCCCGATTATTGCCATTTTTTGCCCGTCAATAACACAACTATTCGCCTTTCTACTTTGTATCCTTTTCTTTGAATAAATTTAACCGATTTCCTGAAATCAGTGAATGGACAAAGTGGGGTAAAATTAAACATGGCCTCCTATTTCTATAAAAACACGGCTAAGTCACACTTTTTTGGTTTTCAACAGAAAGCTCTAGTACCCTTTTATGTGCCTGTGAAAGCAAATCGGAATCGAGTTATTGGCAGGCGCACGATGACTAAAATTCTGTAAGGCGAAAGTACATTTATTTTATTATACTGTCAGAAAACAGGAAAGGAAAATCTCAGCTGAAAAGTTGGAAATTAAGCAAAGGAATAGAGGATGCATAATTTCAGTTCAGAAGTGAAACAAAACCCTCCATTCAGGCTATTAGAACTTTGTACTGGACAGCATTCAGTTAGCGTACTACCTTACAAAAAGTTCCTTGGCCATCAAGCTTTCAAGTGCCAGGTAAGATAAGAAGAGTACAAGTACTCATGTCTAGATATAGCCCCAATATTGCTCCCTGTAATAAATGCAAGCATCTGCACCATCTAGATTTAGTCGAAGTCATCGTGTGCCTGCCAAGAACTCGATTCCGATTTGCTTTCACAGGCACATAAAAGGGTACTAGAGCTTTCTGTTGAAAACCAAAAAAGTGTGACTTAGCCGTGTTTTTATAGAAATAGGAGGCCATGTTTAATTTTACCCCACTTTGTCCATTCACTGATTTCAGGAAATCGGTTAAATTTATTCAAAGAAAAGGATACAAAGTAGAAAGCCGAATAGTTGTTTTATTGACTGGCAAAAAATGGCAATAATCAGGGAACGTTTTATAACTAAACTCGGTGTCTAAAACTTCATGTTGTTTTGCCCACCTTAAAAGTGGTAGATCAAGAAAAACATAGATACTGTTATTTTATAAAAGCAAAACAAAAATCAAATTGTGTGTTTCCAGAAATTATCCATCCCCCCTTCCCAAGGGACTGGAAATTCGAGGGGGGGGGGGGGGTCGGGTCAATTTACTTGATCTTTTCCATACAAATACTGTATTTTTCTTCGGAAATTCCAGGTGCGTGTGTGTGTGTGTGGGGGGGGGGGGGGGGGGGGGGGCACTTCTCAACACCCTTCCGTTGGGGGTATGGATATTTTTTGGAACCACACATTCCGTTAAATGTTAATTTTTTTGTTCAAAAATCTTCGCAGTTTGAATGTATAAAAGACAAGAAATACTAAATACCGTTTTGTTGCATATTTTCACTTTAAAACAAAAGCACAAACGGTATACAGAAGCAAACAAATACTAATCAAATACCAAATTTCTTAATTAAAAGTGTTAAAAAGCCAACAAATACTTTTCAAATACCGTATCTTTGATATAACCTTAAAAGATAAAAATAGCAATCAAATACCGTATTTGTTTAATATTTTTAAGCTTAAAAATGTAAAAAGGCATAAAATACCAATCAAATACCGTATTTGTTTGATATTTTAAACGTTAAAAAATGTAAAAGGCTTAAAATACCAATCAAATACCGTATTTGTTTCATATTTTAAACGTTAAAAAATGTAAAAGGCTTAAAATACCAATCAAATACCGTATTTGTTTGATATTTTTAAGTTAAAAAATATAAAAATACTAATCAAATTCCATATTTGTTTTATATTTTTTTATATTTAAAGATGAAAAATACCAACCAAATACCGTATTTTTATGTTTTAAGTTTAAGGCAACAAATATCAATCAAATACCGTATTTGCTTGATATTTTTAACTTGAAAAGAGAAAACATTCCTGCTGAAACTTATTTGTTTTGTATTTTCTTTAGTAAAAACGAGTTAAACTACGAAACAAATACAGACCATTTTGCGTGCTCGCAGCCTTTTCTTCCAAAAAGTATGAAACAAATAGCGTATTTGATACGTATTTTCAACAGGAAATACAAATCAAATAGCTATCACATACGTTACAAGTAACTCTGGAATAGTCTGCTCACTAGTTAAATATGGAACAAATATGTTCGAAATGTATGAAAATATGATACAAATATCGAAAAATATGGGAAAAATATTGCAGAAATACACATCAAATGCGTCTGATTCTGTAAGGGTATCTCCA
>CM066911.1:2213787-2218787 GCA_033964015.1 Scolanthus callimorphus
TTATGGCCAAAAAAGTGATTTTCCCCATAAATACACTATATTTTCGCAAAATAAGATTTTTTGGACATAGACAATTTAGAAAAAATAGCAACTTTAAACATGTTCCATTTGTGTACCTATTTTTACACAGGCTTCCCGCTGTAAAGATATGTCAGTTCAGCGGTTTACAATTTCGCGCATGCGTTCTCGCTCTTTCTTCTGACGGCCATTTTGTTTTCATGTCACGCTTTCTATAGCTCTTGGATTTCGGCAATTCTGCGCTTAAATCTTACTAGGTATGGCAAAACAAACTCAGAACATGTTGTTTAGTGTTCATTGTATCTACAGAGGTGATTTTTAAATACTTTTCTCGGTTATGCTTTGATTTTAAAGCGATTTTGTTTTCGATGAAAATGCTAACATAATACTACGATGTTTCAACCGAAATATGCTATTTTTGCACGATTCTTATTGTTGCTTTCTTTTTTATAGACTCGATCACCTGCAACGACACTCGGTAAGTTGTAGTTTAGCGATTTTCATTTAATCAACTCGTAATTGTCTTTATGATTTGTGGAATACGCATTGTTACGTAACTTACACAATAATCAAAGCCACCATGAAGCAAACGTGTGAACAACAACACATAAATTGAATTTTTATATGCATTGACGCAATATCCATCGCGCACACTTAATTTATTGTTTTTCGATTAAAATTATGTTCAATTAATACAACATGATTATTATTACGTAACTTCAGACAAAATGAAAGGCACCACGGAGCCAACTCGTGAACTATAATTAAAGAACAAAAAGTGAAAAAATCGCGTTTTTGTCATTAACACGATTATAGATATTTCTTTTACATTTTTTAATCTGTTAACGGCTAAGCGGTTCCTCATGAAAAAAATATATAAAACGATGCAGACTTTATGTGACACGTGAAACTGTGACATACACATCGCGTTTATTTACTTTGGATTTAATTTTAGTTGACATATTCAATTTACAATAGTGTTTTTGCTGACATGCTCTCAATTTGTTTCAGGTTTTAAATATCTTTAAAGAGTGTACCTCTTGCATAATGTAAGTACATTGATGAGTATTGCAGTTTAAAATCGATCAATTCTCTTCCAAGTAAATGACTTTGTGATTTAGAGCGTTATATACAATTCAATCGCTTTTCAAAAAGTATCACTGTTCAACAGTGGTATTATATTCAATAAGAAACATTGTATTCTTTCTTTCAAATGTGAGACCAATAACAGGTCTATTGGAATTACATTTATTTGCAAGTACAGTTACTGTAAATCCTGACCTTCGAACAGCCTTTTCCACATTTTGGTGACTTTTTTATACAATGGTTGATTTGTAACTTTACATCTGGTTTACTGTTGATTATTGCATTAGTTGATATTAGTTTGCAAATTTATGATAACAATGTATTAAATTACAATAAATACATTATAATCATTGACTAAACTATCAATTCTGTTAACATATAAAACATTTTAAACTTTCAACTTCTATATTACAATATGTGATTAACTTTTAGAAATTAGAAGTACAAAAATAGCAAAAATACAATTAGCATTTGTTCCAAAACGTTCTCAACATGTAGCTATCGTAAACAAACTTTTTCTAAAACCATGAGTGAGCATCCCTCTTCAGTACGGGATGTAAAGGTCCTCTGGTGTCAGCGTCCTGTTTTCAAAGTTAACAACTATCCCCAAATTGAATCGTGGCGTAACAACCGTTTACGTAGAATTGATCATCAGAAAAATCAAAGAGCTACTAAATTTGAACAATTTCGCCAGAATTTTCAATGTACTGATCACGAAGAAGGCATTGATTGGCCAAACAAAGAACAAGATGAAATACTCAGCTGGTGTAAATACACATCCTGGAATTTTTGCTCAATTTGTAAAAGCATTCGACCAAATAAAATGACTAAATCTTTTGGAAGAACATTTAGATTGCAACAAAGTGGAAATGTATGTTCATGTAAAGGGGAGAGATACATTATCCCACGCTATCAAGACATTCCATATCCTTTACGTAGTCTCACTCCGTCCGATATTCTTGTGTTGAGACCTTTAGTTCTCCACCAAGGGGATTACTGTCGACTACCTCATGGTTATCGTAAAAAAAACAATCTCTCAAGATGTTCGTGGTCAGAGAAATCAGTCATCGAAAAGATCACAAGTTTGGAAGACGAAAACTCGAAAATGCGCTGTTTTACAGCGTATCAATACCTGATGACATCTTCTCATTCGAGTTATAAGGATTTTGTTCAATTAAGAGAAACACAACTTTCAAATGGCCAATCTTTCAACATGTACGATTATCGTCTGAACTACGGCATTGAGTGTGCGTTATGGCCATCTCTTTATCCCTTCAGTGCTTGGTGTGAGTCATCAATGCAAACAGATAACACGAAACGCTCTGCCAAGCAATGTTATTCTCTTAAAATTAAATCAGAGATAATTGACTACAGTCTCTCTTACGACCTTTTGCAATTTCAGTATGATAGATGGTTGTTCAGGACAGTGTCCTGCGCCATAAGCACTGGCATTTCATTGAATTGTTCTCCTAGTCGTTCCTTAGAAGAGAAAGTCTTCTCACCACAGTTCTGGAAGTGGCAGCATTTGTATCTTGTTGATTCTGTTTTGCAATATGGTTACCCTAACATCTTCATAACCCTGAATCCATATGAATGGACATTTCCTTTTCCTGAATTTCTAAATAAGATACGTATAGATACTGGAAAAGGTCCGACTGAATTGGCGTCCTTGGAATCTCTTATGATAGCACATGTATTAGAACAGGTAGTACGTGGATATCTCACAGGATGTAATAGGTCTGGATGGAACAGGCACCTTTTCAGAGATATCAACGACAACACTAAAAGGATCATGAGTAACTACTTCTACAGATTGGAATTTCAGCAGAGAGGTACTTGTCATGTGCATATTTTAATTTGGCTTTCAAGTTTACAAAATATGCCTTTTCAGCATATCAGAGGTGATGTACCTACCAATGACATTGACAATGCTTTCCTTCTCCATGACTTACAAAAGAGTCACAGAAACGACCTACCTCTCCATGATGGGCCTACTCTAGTAACTAATATCAATCAGAAAGAGGAGCTCATTATTTCTCATCCCATGGACGCTCTTTTGAGTAACATAAGAGGATACATAGATACGCTCTTAGGTTCTCTTAAATGTAGAATGGATGTACAAGTTTCTGACAACAAAGCACTTATTTTAAGATACGTGACTAGCTACGTCTCGAAGGCAGAAGATCATGACCTTAGCAGTGTGATGTTTTCTAATGTATTAAGACCATATCTTAACGCGTACAGGCATCTGAGGAACATCTGCCCATGTGAACCAGAGGTGGTTCTTCAAATGAGCAGCATTAAACTTGCTTGGTCATACAGAGCAACCAAGAAAATAGTTCCACCTAATCCCGATACATATGATGATCACGTGCTAATGAAGAAGTATGCATTAAGGAGTCCGGAAGAGGAGGAAATGACAGCACTAGAATGGGCTCGGTTGTACGATTTTCAGAAACCAACACCTAAGAAACACAAAGAACCTGTTCTAGTAGGTGTTCGATATAACTCTCTCTACAAGGACAAATACTTCTTTCAATATCTCGCAATGAATGCAGCGCACCGGAAAAAGGAAGACCTCATTCATGCTAAACACAATGATTTACCGGAAGAATTTCGGTATTTTGCATCAGCTCTTCAGCTAAGACCTGACGTTTGGTCTGATGACGCTGCCATAAAAACCTTTCTGCAGCTCACATGTAACAAAGACGTCTACATAGACAATGTTATCCACTATGTAAACGGATTAAGAGATATGTTGCGTGCAAGTGATAGTACTCACATTCCTAATAACCAAACTACAATTGCACAATCTCACACACTGAAAAACGAGCAGCTCGCAGTTTTCAATAAAGTTTTAAGCTTTTTGAAACAAAGACAGCAACACTATGAGACTATTGACTGCCTTTCAGGTGTCCAGCACGATCCTTTCTCGAACATAGAAAACAATCCGAGCGTTTCATGGTTCACACCTGTTTTCTTGAATGGCAAACCCGGTACAGGTAAAACAAAAACCTTGCATGCCTTAATTCAGTGGACGATCGACAATGGGGAAAAAGTTCTAATAGCTGCCCCAACTGGACTACTAGTAAGTTCCTTTAAATCTATATTCCAGAATGATGTTGATGCAGAAACAGTGCACTCTGCATTTCATATCCCAGTAGAAGAACACCATTCCTTAACTGTTAATTCATCTTTGACGAGGTATGATTTCATCGTTGTAGACGAGATAGGAATGGTGCCTGCACATGTGGTGCAGCACATTCTATTCACTATGCAATGCCTAGAAATTAGACCTGTTCTTCTTCTCACTGGCGATCCAGCCTATCAGACAGAGAGGGTTCCAGATGCCACAAGCACAAACCGAACAGGACGACTGCGAGGACGACGACAATACTGATGAACTGCCACAACAAAGAAAACGACGACGACAACCTTCATTCAGTGAAGACGACGAAGAAGGCTTCGTAACCAAACCTAAACAAAAAGGAAATCGCCGACGCAACGCAGTGACAGAAGAAGATGAAGAAACAGAACAAGAAACGGAAACTCCTAACACCACAAGGAAACATAAACTGCACACAAAAAAACAACGAACAAAGACAAACGAATCCAGCAACAACGATGACGACGAACGAAATGTCGACCAGCTGCGCACGGATACACAAAACCGGGCAACAAATGTAAAGACAAGACGACCGCGCATCAAAACCCAAGCAAAACGGGGGAGGAAAGTAAAAATAAACTCCAAGAATCTTATGCAAAGGATGAAACGAAAACCAAGTCAGACATCTAATACGAGAATCGTCTTTCAAGATTCAGAAGATGTCTGATTGCTCGAGGTTATCTTGCCCAGCAGGAGAGATCCCTTATGTTGAAAGTTAAAAGGACAAAAA
>CM066911.1:2236287-2238787 GCA_033964015.1 Scolanthus callimorphus
ACTTGGTTTATTCAATGCGCAATCTGTGGGAAACAAGGCCTTATTTATTAAGGATTATTTTGTGGAGCATCAATTTGATCTTTTAGCTATCACGGAAACATGGGCAAAATCTGACTCTGTAAATGCCATCAGAGAATTATGTCCCAAAGGTCATGGTTTTTATCATGTTCCTAGGAAGAGCAGGAGTGGCGGAGGTGTCGGTTTTTTGTACAATCTGGATTTAAAGATAGTCAAACAAGATGCTGGAAAGTTTTCTTCGTTTGAATCCATGGAAGTATTGTTACATTCCTCTAAAATGTCATTAAAGATTGTCATAGTCTATAGACTTCATGCAAAACCCAAAAAGAATGGTGTCACGGCTCCAATGTTTTTGAGGAGTTCTCGCAGCTTCTTGGGCGACTGACTACTTCTGCTGACAAGCTGCTGATAATCGGTGATTTTAATTATCATGTCGATGAGCCCAATAAAGATCATAGGGCTGCTCGACTGTTGGATCTACTGCATTTGCATAATTTAAAACAAAATGTATCAGTTCCTACACACAGAAGTATGCATACTCTAGATCTGGTAATAACTCGCGATGATGAGGACGTTTTGCTAGATTGCTCTGTTTGTGATCCCTGTATGTCGGATCACTTTTTTGTGCACTGCAAGCTGGCACTAGATAAGCCTCTTCCTGCTAAGTTGAAAGGACTTATCGGAAAACACGGAATGTGGATCTTGGTGCTTTCAGCCACGACCTTGCTAGTTCTTCATTGCTAACGTCACCTGCGAATTCGCTGAATGATATATGCGATCAATACCAGGAAGTGCTTAGTAGTCTGGTGGAGAAACACGCCCCTCTTAAGAAGCGCACCATATCATTACGTCCTGCTGCACCCTGGTATTCTGAGGAAATAGCACAGGAAAAGTGTAAACGGCGCAAGTTAGAAAGGAAATGGCGCAAATCTAAACTTCATATTGATCGAGATCTGTTTGTTGAGCAATGTAACGTAGTTAAAAAGTTAATCATGTCCACTAAGATGGATTATTATTCCTCAATTATCTCTGATAACGCATCTAACCCGAAAGAATTGTTTAAGTCTATTGATCGTCTGCTTTATCGCAAAGCTGAACGTCTCTATCCTTCCTGTGAAAGCAAACTTGAACTGTGCAACAACTTCTCTAACTTCTTTTTGAACAAGATCTCTACCATTAGAAGTGAACTCACTCCAGTCCCGGATGACGTCATTACCATGTTCGATCAATTGGATAATGCCAACATTTCCTGCAGACTGGAAACATTTGTACCAACTGATTCCGAAGAACTCTCTAGTCTTCTACGTAAGAGTGCATCTAAATCATGTGTTCTTGACCCTATTCCATCGGGGCTACTTCGTCATTTCCTAGACGACCTTCTACCCGTTATGGCTAGAATTGTGAATTTATCTTTTCAATCCTGCACAATGCCCGCTTCTATGAAGCTGGCTGTTTTGTCTCCGTTGTTGAAAAAAGCTCTTTTAGATCATGAGCGTTACCCCAACTTCAGGCCAGTGTCAAATCTTCAGTTTTTATCAAATCGATCGAAAAAGTGGTTGCAAAGCGTGTGGTGTCATACCTTCACGACAATCATCTTGGTGAGCCCTTTCAATCTGCGTATAAGATATACCATAGCTGTGAAACTGCCTTGATACGTGTACAAAACGACGTTTTACAGTCTATTGATACCAACCGCTGTGTGATACTAGTCTTACTGGACTTGTCGTCTGCATTTGATACCGTAGATCATAGTATTTTGTTACGCAGGCTGTCTTCTAGATTTGGCTTTAAAGGAAATGTACTATCGTGGTTCGGGTCGTATCTTGCTAATCGTTCTCAGTTTGTCATGGTGGATGGTACTGCGTCTGAGCCGCGCCCACTTAACTGCGGGGTACCGCAGGGATCCGTTTTGGGCCCCTTGCTCTACTATCTCTATACCGCACCCCTTGGGGATATTTTTCGTAATCACGGACTTCAATTTCACTTGTACGCAGACGACACTCAAGTCTATACAACCTACAGCTGTCAAGATGGCGAGGAGCTTGCGAGCGCCAAACACCGCATCGAATTATGTCTTTCTGATGTTAACATTGGATGACCACCAACAAACTGAAATTGAATACTGATAAGACCGAGCTCCTCCTGTTACATTCTAGATTCCGTCCCTATACTCCTCTCATTTCACTTTCTGTTGGTGATGATAGCATTGTACCCTCTGAACATGCTCGCAATGTAGGAGTCATATTCGACAGCACCATGACTTTTTCAAGACACGTTGATGCTGTTGTAAAGTCTAGTTTCTTTCATCTCCGTAACATAGCAAAAGTGCGCAATTACTTATCAGTTGACACTACTAAGACTCTTGTGGTCTCTTTTGTTTTATCTAAGCTAGATAATTGTAACTCTTTACTTTATGGCCTTCCACAACACATGCTAGACAAATTACAATATGTTCAAAATGCTGCAGCTCGTTTGATATGCA
>CM066911.1:2263787-2277982 GCA_033964015.1 Scolanthus callimorphus
TGAAACTAGTGTGAAACAGTGGAATAAAACCATCATTTGTTTCATCTGAAACGAAATGGAACTTAGTTACCGGCTTCACAAAGTTAAGATTTTCCAATTGCCTTACACGAGACAAAGCCACATATGAAGTGCAACGAGATACTCTTGTTGTGTCAAACCAGATGAGCGCTTTGTCTAACGTTTGACCTGTGCCTTGCAAATAGTCATTGCGTATCTAGGCACCAATGGATAAACACAACGTCGTGTGTCTTGGATGAAGGTGGTAACCTATAGACTGGTATGATAGTGCCTTTACTTATTTCTACAAAAATAGTTCCCTGTTCAACATAACGGACTATTCCTGGTGACCATTTACAAAACCAATGGATTTGTTACGGTTTTGTGTGAGCATTACGTGCATTCCAAGATAAATGGACCTGTTCTGGAAATTCCCAGTCGAGGGGTACAACCATTAATGCATCAGCGTTAGAAAAAACACGAGTTGTGATAAAGTATTGATGCGATTACATCCTTTTTTTCGTTACAGTAAGTACGACTGTTTCTGGATGGGCATGAAGGTGCTGGAAAATGACATCGTCATCGATGTCGTTGATACATAAAACGCGGCCATTGTTTAAAGTATGTAGCATGTCTGGGTGTGGGTTCCCAATAACGAATGTGTTGGAGCATGTTGTTTAACAGACTATCGCATACGCGATGTTGTTTAACTAGCGTAAACGTTCGAGAAAATGTGATATAGTCTGGGCTCCTCTAACATGCTGTTTACTTGTGTAACAGCACCAGAAATTGTGGCAATAGGCCTTTGTTGGGCCCAAATCGCCTGCGAGAATGAGAATTGGTCTTGTCGGCAGTTCATTCATAGTCTGAAGGATATGAAAAAAACATGGACTTAGAAATCATTGAAATCTCGTCAAGAACAATAACATCATATTGCGCCAGGCTCCAGTTGATAGTTGGACGATCGCTTTGTCGCAGTAGAATATTGAAAAGAAGAATGAACAGTGTCGGTTTTAAGTTCTTCACCAAAAATGGCTGAGAACTTACAAGCAAGAAAGCCTGGGGGTGTAGCAACCAAGACAGTTTTCTCCTTTTCAAAGGCTAATTGAATACAGGCGTTAACGGTATGTGTTTTTCCACATCCTGGTTCACCTAACACAAGAAGAAACTTCTGCCAGTCCGAAGAAACATTGGGTGATTGGTTTCACCAAAAAGAGATTCATCTCTTCTTGAAGAAATTTCTGAAATTGGGAAAATGCAGCTAATTGTTGGCCTTGTAAAGTGTCGCGATAGCAAACAGTTCCCGAAGTTTCCATGAAGGAAGTTGGAAGGATTCCTAGTCGCCAGAGTCTATAAGATGACGAAATACTTGAAAGGTAAGACATAACGTTGCCAATGTAGTAGTCCTTGTGACCTCCGTAGACAGATGTTCACGGAACGGTATTGCCCCATTGTCAAACATGTCAGGCATGGAAACAAGAGCGGATGCAAAATAAGCGATATGCTCGGTAAATTGTCAAAGTTAGGATGAAGTAGTGCTTCCATCGAATTGTGTGGCTTATACATTAACATAAACTGAAAGAAGTAGAAATCATTCATGACAGAAGAAACTTCAAACCCACCAACGTGTTTCCTGATGTATATCGTTTAGGGACTGCTTTGCTCTCATCATAAATGCGTAGCCATTGAACGAAAGATAGATAGGATTTGTCTGCGTCTGATCGGCTAAGATACTTTTCGTAGGTTTTACAGTGTGATGCAAAGTTTGGAGATGGTACTGTGTAGCGTTTGGTTCTACTACATGACCAGGCAACTTTGTAAGATGACAATGTCATATACATCTCTGGCTCACAAGGTTGCATGGTAGTCAGATACCTAAAAGCTGCATGGTATGCATTGATGTCACGAGTAAATAAAGCCGAGGAATCAAAAGCGTCTGACCACTTTGAACATAGGATGCTGTATATCTTAAGAGCATTCCATTCCCGTCCGTACTCTGGACGTCATGAGCACTTCAACGTAGGATTAAGAATTCAATGTATGCTCGTAGATTTGCAGCAAAAGCAGCAGTGTTATGCTGCATTGATAAAGATTGTAATTGTGCATCGGCAGTGGTTGGAGCTTCTTGGATATGTAGGTGTTTGTTTGGTGTGTCAGACTTTTGAAATTTATACACATTGTAGGCTGCATTTACATCGCCGTTTGGAATGTCAGCGCGAAAACGTTCTACCTGGACTTTAGTGATGTCTTCTAGCCATACCAACATATGCAAATGAAAGTGTGCCTCTCTTTTGAAACTCAAAGCGATAAAAGTATGTCAAGATGTTTTTTGGGCTTTGTTGATTATCGTAGAGAGCACGTGGTTCGCCAACGTTCATCATTTGAGCCAGTTAAATAGCCTCTAACAATTTGTTCTAAACATGGGCTATGGCGAAAGTTTCTGGTCCTGCTATTGCTGTAGGCATCCAAGCAATATGATCTCTTGTGTCAGAAAGCCATTTTGGGAAAGGGAATGTCCATTCGAAAGGCGAAATTGTTATGAAGAGGGACGGTTTCCCGAATTGGTGAAGCGCGTCTAAGAGAAAAGAGTGCTGCCATTTCCAAAAAACCCATAGAGAATGTTTTTGTGTCAAGAGCACGAAAAGGAGAGCAGTTCTGGTAACGAGCAGTTTGGATAGCACCAGTAACTGTCTTGAAAATCCACTGTCGTACTGATATTGTAGCAGCTCAAAAGACAGTGAGTAATCAATAATCTCACTCAGTACCTTGACACAAAAGGAAACCTTGGAACTTTGTCGGTTTTCGTTACCCCGAAAGATGGGACTCACACCAAGAGGTGAAAGGGTACAATTAGGCCATAGGGCACACTCTAGTCCCTCCGTTTGGAAAATGGAAGATAGCGAAAATCTAGCACCTTTATTTATCAATTTGTCCCGTAAAACAATCATATTTCCATACGAACTGGTTTTCAAGTTTGATGAGAGCATTGTAAATTCGAGCTAAAGTATTTCTCCTTTTGCTGTCTTCGATAGCGGTGATTTCTCATAAACTGATTGTTCAGAGGGGTTTGATGGAAAATGCCACCATTTTTCACTCGATATCCGTGTTGTTGTCGCTTATAAGAACCTAAGTCGATGTCGAAAGGCTTTAAAATAAGAATATCTTTCATTGGGAGATGCTTTAAAACTGCGGAATACTCTCAAATGTGGGGACTGTATATATTGTGTTCATACACGGACATTTTGAGATAGGGGTTTGTAAAGTCGAAAAGCAGATGACGTCATGCTTTGGCGTTGTAATAAATTGCATTTAGAACAATACGACCAAGAGCAGTATTTCAGCAAAATGAAAGCTTGAGATTGTAGTTGTGAAATGTAGAGAAGATATATTATTCTGGCTTGTGGCGTCATAGTTAGCAGCGAAAGCTTGAAAACTAATACTTTCCCTCTCAGTCCTATGTCGTTGCTCTTCTATGAGTAATTGACGACGTTCTTCTATTTCAACAAAAGATACTTGGTTGACCGGTCGCGCGCCCCAAAACTGAATAGCGGTTTCTTCTGTTAAAATTGTTGGCGCCATTGAAAGAAGTTGACAGACAGTTCCTCAAATGAGTATGTTCGTTAAGAATGTAGCAATTACTTCGATAGAAGCCCTTGTATAAAAGCTAAATTGGTGTTATTTTCTATTTCTACATGTTACGTGTTATTTAAAATGTTTCCCTGATTTTCTAATATCTCTGCACAAATGACACTTACAATTCACGGGTCGACCTTGTCGTCACTGACTTCTTGTAAACGTTGATTGTTTTATCTGAAAACAAGAAAGAAGTGTAAGATATTGAACAAGTAGGTCGTTATCAGCAACAATAACAATACTCATAACGCTCTGGGCCAGATAAGTCTGAAAATAGCAATGCCTAAAGTGTAACTGTGCATTTCTAAAAACCCTGACAAAACAGGGGTTATTTTAGTAAACAGTACAAAGTTTTCATGTCAAGTAAAACATTTTATTGATAGCGACGGTAACTGACTCGATGTTGACCTGTCAATTTATCGAAAGGAAAGCCTGAGAATCCAGTTTCTAGGTAATAGTGCACATGACTTTAACAAGTTTGTTAGAGCGATTTGTTGAAAGCAAGAAACTGTCAAATAACATTTTTACATAAAGAAATGAACATTCTATAGAATAGGCAGGGTGAAATACTTTAAAAAGGCACTTGAAGATTTTGACAACTTAGATGTGAAATCAAAACAGCCCTACAAGAAAATCACATTATCGCAGAGATTCACAAATGGTGGCAAAAGAGCAAGAATGTTTTTAGCTTTGTAAATATATGAGATATAGAGGACATGGTTTTTTCATTTTCATAAGTAGATGATGGATGGGAAAAGAGTTAGATTTAATGATATATTATATTTAAAATATATTTGAAAATGAGTTGATGGTGGAATTTAATTTCATGAACAACAAAAACAGCAACAACAAGAAAGTCCTCTAGAGGTTGAAATGGAGGTAAAAGAAGATCATATTTAGAGTAGTTACTTTCTGTCCTACAATTTAGTTTTGCTAACTTAAGTTTATCAAAGAACTTTCATTTTTATTGTATTGAGCAATTTTTATTGTATTGACCTCTTCATGTAAGAGTATTATGGATAATCATGTAATATTGTGGTGAGCCATAATTTGGCTTCACAACAGGAATCTGTTTAAGTGTATCAATATAGGCTTTAGAATGCAACTAGTATTTCAAACTGTAGCACTAAGATATTGATTGTTTTGATGTAGGTTATGAAATAAGTATGGCAACATGATTATTTTCTGAATAGGTTACTATGACAAACATTCCTATGGATGGACAACGTGAGTTTAATTAATAAAACTTAACACCATTTATGTAGTTTATACCTGATCATGTGTTAATACTTTAACAACAATGTATAATGCTTGCCCTTAAGTGATTGTACTACTAAAATCTTGTTCATTTCCGTAAGTTTTGATAAGTAAAACAAGGAAAGCAGTGTCAATGGACTCCACATGTTGCAAAACTAAGAGTTTAAGAGTTATCTGACTTAGTAAATAATTGCTTACTATAACATTTACTGCATATATCTTATTGGGGACATGAAGACATGTTAAATTATCATGTTTTTATGTTTAAATGATATAAATCATAAATCATATGCTGTTAAAACATTGTAATAAAAGAGAATAATCTCAGGATACTCTCTAAATCCAACTAACCTTAGAACAAACTTGAACTCGTATTTGTTTAATACCTGTAAAAAAAGAGTACATTTAATACAAATTGTGTTGTAGTTTTGGTGTAATATGGCCACATTTTCGAGAATTTCGAAGGGAATGTTCTTGAAAACTAAACGTTTTTCATGGCTGATGTAGGTATATTCCGTATTATGATAATAAATGTTCCAAAAAAGAACTGTATCGCTACATATATTTGTAAAATGCGATTGCTCGCTTGTTGTGGAATCGCGAAAAATGGTCTCACAAAAATCGCTCAAAAATTATTGAAAATAGAATAATACAAAGAAAAAAAGATATCAATCTATTCTCTAATGCATTAGGAACTTACTGTGTAAATTTCACGGCTCGATGGCAAGTATTGAAAAAGATATAGATGAATGAACTTCACGGCACGAAAGCAGACCTTTGCATTCAAGATGGCGGTCGAAAGAGACCGAACAGAGGAATTATGGTAACAAGTACATCCGGGAAAGTTATGACGTTGCTATACCACAGGAATACCACTGTAAGGAATTAACAGGAGTTAAGAAATACTCAAATTAAAGTTGACGAAATGAAACTTTGTAAATGAAAACTTCGCTAGATTATGTAAAAGTAGTGCTGCATCGATTGACGAATGTTGAAATATTGTAAAGAAAATATTTTTGAAATTATAAGCATTTTTTTCTAACATTTAAGTGAGTTCAACGTGAAAAAGTAGTTGATGAAACTTGAAATGTCTGATGTTTGATCACCTGTAACTTGCTATTGCGACGTGTTATGGGCATCAGCTCGTGCCAAATTCCCCTAGAACCCTGTCTGAAATTAAATTCTCTACCTTTTAGGTGAAAAGACATCTCAAATCGGATGAAATGCGACTGAGATATCGCTAATTTGTCAAAAACACTGAAAAGGGTTCGATTTTCCTGCATTTCGATTGTAGGAATGACTTTGAATTTCTTTAAATGAAGGCATTTCAAGATATTCAGTTCAAATCTTCACTATCTTATGTAGAATTTCATTCTGCGTCGATTGGTGCATGTCCGAATGCTATAGGGATAATAGTTTTGTAGTTGGAAACAGTTTTTTTAGCCGGTAGGGGGGTCAAATTAACAAAAAATTGATAAAACATTACATCTATGATGTTTGATCACCTGTAACTTGCTATTGCGACGTGTTATGGGCATCAGCTCGTGCCAAATTCCCCCTAGAACTCCGTCTGAAATTAAATTCTCTACCTTTTAGGTGAAAGACATCTCAAATCGGATGAAATGCGACTGAGATATCGCTCATTTGTCAAAAACACTGAGAAGGGTTCGATTTTCCTTCATTTTCGATTGTAGGAATGACGTTGAATTTCTTTAAAATGAAGGCATTTTAAGATATTCAGTTCAAATCTTCACTTCTTATGTAAAATTTCATTCTGCGTCGATTGGTGCATGTCCGAATGCTATAGGGATAATAGTTTTGTAGTTGGATACAGTTTTTTCTAGCCGATAGGGGGGGTCAAATTAACAAAAAGTTAGTGAGCTGACTCTGTACCTGTAATTTAGTAATAAAAGCTATTTATTCGATTTGTGCAATATCGTAATTAACTTAGCTTGAATTGGTAATTTAGTGAAATCGGGTGAAACAAATAATTTCTGAAACTATATCAAATTTTGTAGAGAAAAAAAATTTGGCCGGTACTGTCCGAGAGAACCCTTAAATTTTCATAACTTTTCACAACGGGTAATATGTAATATATTATCAAAAAATTGATAATACATTTATGTGTTTTAATAATATGCACAAAATTCATCTTAGGGTAGATTCCCTTGAACACTTTGGGATGTTAACATATTTTTTTCTGTTGCTATAGCAACCAGCCAAATTATCATTTTGTTTTGAAAGTTTGTGAAATATACTTTTGTAATTTGTTGGTATTCATTCTGTTTTAATGTCGTACATTCACCTAAAAAAGCAATCCCCTTGGAAACAAAAAACACAAAAAGTGATATATCTCGCTTAGTTTCCATGGAACGCGTGGTACATCGCTTTTTTCCTTGCTTCTCGCGGATTAACTCTTGACGTTGAACATTTTAAAAGAGTAAAATTGCGTATACCACATAATCCTGCAAAAAAATTTAAAAGAAACAAAAAAACACAAAAAGTGATATATCTCGCTTAGTTTCCATGGAAACGTGGTACATCGCTTTTTCTTGCTTCTCGCGGATTAACTCTTGACGTTGCACATTTTAAAAGAGTAAAATTGCGTATACCACATAATCCTGCAAAAAAATTAAATTTCTCCCTTGCAAACACGATAAAATACAAAAAAAATGAGACATCTCTCCTCGTTTCCATGGAAACACGTTATAAAACGCGTCTTTTCCCTGCCCAGTTGAAGAAGGAAACTTTTGAAGAAGAACTTTCTAAGCTAAAAAGTTGAGCATTCGACAAAAAGCTGCAAATATTTTTAGGAGTTCTCGTTCAAAAACACTAAAAAAATGAAAAAAACTGTCATATCTCGCGTAGTTTCCATGGAAACGCGTTTTAAATCGTATTCCCTGCCCCTCCCCATGAAACTTTGACGCTGAACATTTAAGCGAAAAAAAAATTGACGTACGACTTAATGCTGCAAAGATATTTAACGTTTCTCGATAAAAAATCAGTACCTTGACTATTTTCCTGTTACCATGACAACGGTTAACTCTGTGACGCTGAAATCTTCAGGACATCACGAAGATACACCAATGTGTAAACTGTACCACTTTCAAAACCTTCGTACAAAAACTTAAGGTTTTAGGATTTTTTTAATAATCATGTTTTGGAAAAGTTATAATAATATATAATAATATTGTTATATAATGTAAATATGTAAATATTGTTAAAATCTGTTAAATATTGTATGACTATTGTAAGCAAGTAAACACGTTAACGTGTTATGGTTAATAACTGGCTTGTGGCAGCCAAGCGTCATAGCGACGTTGCTTTTTGATCCTTCGATGTCGGCTCTTCCTATCATTGCGAAGCAGAATTCGCCAAGTGTTGGATTGTTCACCCACTAATAGGGAACGTGAGCTGGGTTTAGACCGTCGTGAGACAGGTTAGTTTTACCCTACTGATGAAGTGTTGTTGCAATAGTAATTCTGCTCAGTACGAGAGGAACCGCAGATTCAGACAATTGGCATTTGCACTTGGCTGAAAAGCCAATGGTGCGAAGCTACCATCTGTTGGATTATGACTGAACGCCTCTAAGTCAGAATCCGTGGAGAACGCAACGATAATTACCTCCAGAGAATCTTAGGCGAACAAGGATAGAGGTCGGCTTGCCGGTCTCCTGCGTCCCAATGTGCCAAGAGGGACAACAGCCCTCAAGGCACTAAAGTATACGAAAGTTTAAAATTTCTGGAGATAAATCCTTTGCAGACGACTTAAATAAAGAACGGGGTATTGTAAGTTGTAGAGTAGCCTTGTTGCTACGATCTTCTGAGATTAAGCCTTTGTTCTACGATTTGTCCCTTTTTTTTTCATCTGGATATCGTCTACACCATCCTTTCGTCAGTTCGTATGTGTGCATCTGTGTAAGTTTGCATTGAACACATGGCCACGCCAGCGCGTGGCCGCTTTTTTTATCTTCGCACACAAGGGTCTCCACCATCATTTCCTCAGTGTATATGCGTGTGGTATGGTGTGTGTATCTGTTGTATCTGTGTGTATCGTCTCCACCATCCTTTCTTCGCCATCCTTTCGTCAGGTTATATCCGTGTAAGTTTGCATTTTTATTTTGCCTTCGCACAACGGTCTCTACCATCGATATTTCACCATGTATGGCATATCGTGTATTCCATCCTTTGGCCTTATCGACTGCTTCCTGGTAGCCAACCCATGTGCACTATGGGCTTTTGCCAGATCGACCCCTTTAAGCAAAACTTCCAGCATGCCCATCCCAATCTTTTCCCATTACGTGCGCTGTCACTTATTTTGTACACTAGCACCCAAAGAGTGCATTGGTGTAGGAACTCTGCATACAGTGTATTACGCATTCATTGTAGTTAAAAAGAAAGAAAGAAAAGAAAGAAAGAAAAGAAAAGAAGAAAAGAAAGTAAAAAAAAAGAAAGAAAGAAAAGGAAAACGCTGAAATTGGAGTGTCCGCCCTTTGAGGAAAGTTGTCCCCAATTTTGAGACTTTTCTGCGAAAAGGGGGCCATCTGGTAAATTGTCTATTTTTTAAGTACAGAAGTAAGAAATCAACAAGATGGCACAAGAACAACGTAGGCTATCGTGGGAGAAGAACGAAGAGTTGGCGAGGTCAGCACGAAGTTTACTGGGTAGGCGTAATAAATTTGCGACTACTGAGAATTCGTCGTGTAAGACCGAACGCTAAAATCGTAAAGCGCGATTTAAAATAAAGCGTCGTGGTTGTATGCGCGTCTATCCGTTGGAGAGACCGTAATGCAACGAAAGTGAGAGGCGTGCTCATTGAGCGAAGGCCTCGCGCTAGAGTATGCGGCAGAGCGGAGCCTTCTGGGATTATCAGATCACGACTGGTTTCCGCTTGTTGCAGCTCGAGGTTACTAAAGACGTGGCAACGAGAAATACGTTGCGAGCTTAGGATTGCGATCTTTAAAGTCGCTTCCGAGGCCGCGCGTGTGCTTGTTAGCTATTGCTACTCGAACGACACGTCGTTCAAGGTGCTAGAGTTAGAGCGCGGTGTCGAGGTTTGTCCTTGACTCGTGCGATCTCTTCGCCTGTTGTGTAGCTATCTGGTTGATCCTGCCAGTAGTCATATGCTTGTCTCAAAGATTAAGCCATGCATGTCTAAGTATAAGCACTCGTACTGTGAAACTGCGAATGGCTCATTAAATCAGTTATCGTTTATTTGATTGTACCTTTACTACTTGGATAACCGTGGTAATTCTAGAGCTAATACATGCGAAAAGTCCCGACTTCTGGAAGGGATGTATTTATTAGATTCAAAACCAATGCGGGTTCTGCCCGGGTTTTGGTGATTCATAGTAACTGTTCGAATCGCAGGGCCTAGCGCCGGCGATGTTTCATTCAAATTTCTGCCCTATCAACTGTCGATGGTAAGGTATTGGCTTACCATGGTTACAACGGGTGACGGAGAATTAGGGTTCGATTCCGGAGAGGGAGCCTGAGAAACGGCTACCACATCCAAGGAAGGCAGCAGGCGCGCAAATTACCCAATCCTGACTCAGGGAGGTAGTGACAAGAAATAACAATACAGGGCTTTTCTAAGTCTTGTAATTGGAATGAGTACAACTTAAGAGCCATTGTCTGAGAAAGTGTTCCAGGCAGGAAAAGTGAGGGTCAACCGATTTCCTCAAACTTGTGTCAGAAGTTAGGTTTGATGAGATATTACAAAAGCCATTTTGGTGTTGTTTTTCTGGTATTTTGTTTCAAAGTTACAAGGGGGTCCCACATTTGGCCCTCTGACCACCAAATTTTCATGTTTTTGGGAGTTGTATTATCATGGTTATTTCACCAAGACAATATAACTCCTGAAATAATAAACTGCATGGTAACTTTACTGTTAATGCCCTTTCAGAAAATATTTGTCTCGTTGGCATAGCTTTGTCTGGACGAGCAGGGCCTGGCCCTAGTGTTAGCCAATTTTTGAGATGGAAAGAACTACTGAAAATCGCATATTTTTAGAAATTATTATTTTTTACCTGCAACAAGATCTGGCAATGACTTCACTTCCACAAATGACTTTGACCCTAGTACTAACAAAATCAGTTGAGAAAAAATTGGGCACTTCTGCATAAATTACTTTTTCAGGGCCATTATTAGGCATGGTGGCACATAAGTCATTAGGCCAAAAGAGATCTTTTTATCACTAAATCCAAAGAATTCGTAGAGAAATAATAGCATCAATCACTTGTATTTGTTCTCAGCATATATCTGATCATCAATAAAAGTGTTGTTATATAGCGAGTGCTCACCCCAAACCGAGCGCGCCCTCTTATTGGCTAAATCAAGGTCACGTGGTGAAGTACAAATCAAATATTCCCCGATCAGTCAATATTTCGAAAAATTATTGACTGGTTGGGAAATATTGCTTTCGCGCGTCGCGTTTTAGAGCGGGAAAAAATTGCAGTTCATTTTTTGCTATATAACAAAACACTTAATGACTACTCCCTCGGAAACACCAGTTTTGTTTCCATCGAATCTCGATGTTTCCCTCGACTTCGTCTCGGGAAACATCGAGATTCTCGGGAAACAAAACTGATGTTTCCCTCGGGAGCAGTCATTAAGTGTATATATTTGGCCTAAATCAAACTCCATTGTCCCTGGCGATGCATAGAATACAACCGGAAAGCACAGAAATACCACATTTCCAATGTTTCGACTTATTTCTTCTCGCCAAAAGTTCAATCTGATAAAATAAGCTAGCAATTACATCGACTAATGTTCTAGATACACTTATGTTTACCTGCTTATATTGTCATGAGTCCTGAGCTTGGAAACAGTCAAATTATCGCCGCTTGTGCAAACATGTGCCCGTAATCTGCCTTCCTCAAGTCCTTTCCATCACTAAACAAGAATGTTCACGGCTATGGACCTTGTAACACAGCATGAAAAGTAAATTTCTTGACAAAAATCAGCCTCCATGAAGACATATCCATTCGCTGACCCGAAATCGAGACCAAAAGAGCAGTCGAGCATCGAACATCGAGGACCATTTCCAGGTAAACAAGACGTTGAAAATGAATCAAACAATACCAGATCGTGCTTGTAATAAAGATCACGAGAAACAAGGACACCTGTATGATCTGATTTCATCCTCAAAGGCCGAATTATGCATAAAAGCAGTTCAAGTCACGCCGGACTGCTCCATAATGCGTGGACGCCATCTTGGACGGGAACGCAGTGGGCCTGGGGAAGAGCGCGTTGCATTCTGCGAAATTCACTGTGATCTTTGTCGCATTTATGCAAAATGGATTGCTCCGGGGGTTGCTACTGCTCTTTTGGCAGCTCTGCGGATCCATGTGGCGCTGCAGATCGGGCGCTACACGAAAATGTTTTCGTTCCACTGCTGAGTTGAATCAAGAAAATGATCCCCAGAGAACGCAACCCCATGACCCATCTGAGTGGCAGCAGTTCTAAAAATAGATTCATTGCAAACGGATTCGAACTCTTTTCCGTTGGTTTAGAAGCGCGCACGTGTTGATGCAAGCAGCGTTGTCTGCGCGCACTCTTATTTTACCTGGCAAATCAGCCAATCATATTACCAGAACAGCAACAGTGCAGCGTCACGTAGCATGCCGCATCACAGGCAATCCAAGCTCTAGTCATGTGGGGTACTGTGAAAGAAACATGCAACGTGTGTCGCTGTAAAATATACGTAAATGTAAATATTGAAATAAAATGATGTGACATCTCCTCGGAATGTTGTAGTTGTCAAATAAAGTGCTCCTGGAGCGATTTTATTGCATTTGGGTGTTTTTTTGTGCACCCTACCGTATGTTATAATAGATTGACTGTGAAAGAAAAAGGCACAAAAAACACCCAAAATGCAAGCAGTGGAACGAAATATTTTCGTGTAGCGCCCAATCTGCAGCGCCACATGGATCCGAAGAGCTGCCAAAAGAGCAGTAGCAATCCATTTTGCATAAATGCGACAAAGATCACAGTGAATTTCGCAGAATTCATCGCGCTCTCTCCCAGGCCCACTGCGCTCTCGTCCAAGATGGCGTCCACGCATGATGGAGCAGTCCGGCGTGACTTGAACTGCTTTTCTTCATAATCGGCCTTTGAGGATGAAATCAGATCATTAAGGCGACCTTCTATCTTGTGATCTTTATTACAAGCACGATCTGGTATTGTTTGATTCATTTTCGACGTCTTGTTTAACTGGAAATGGTCCTCGATATTCGGGTCAGCGAATGTGGATCTGTCTCATGGAGGCTGATTTTTGTCAAGAAATGTACTTTCATGCTGTGTTACAAGGCCCATAGCGTGAACATTCTTGTTTAGTGATGGAAAGGACTGAAGGCAGAGTGCACATGTATGCACAAAGCGGCAATAATTTGACTGTGTTCTTGTCCCAGAAATGACAGACCATGTTGTGCTTCCAGGCTCAGGACTCGTGACAACATTTTAAGCAGGTCAACATATACTGTGTATCTTTAATGCCCTAGGAACACTAGTCGATGTAATTGCTAGCTTATTTTATCAGATTGAGCTTTTGGAGAGAAGAAAAAAGTCGAAACATTGGAAAATGTGGTATTTCTGTGCTTTCCGGTTGTATTCTATGCATCGCCAGGGACATTGGAGTTTGATTTAGGCCAAATGACACTTTCTATTGATGATCAGATATATGCTGAGAACAAAATACAAGTGATTGGTGCTATTATTTCTACGGATTCTTTGGATTTAGTGATAAAAATGATCTTTCTTCCCCAATGACTTATGTGTCACCATGCCTAATAAATGGCCTTAAAAAAGAAATTTATTCAGAAGTGCCCAATTTTTTCTCAACTGATTTTGTTAGTACTAGGGTCAAGGTCATTGTGGAAGTGAAGTCATGGCCGATCTTGTTGCAGGTAAAAAATAATAATTTCTAAAAAGTGCAATTTTCAGTAGTTCTTTCCAATCAAAAATAGGCTAAAACTAGGGCCAGGCACTTCTCGTCCAGGCAAACTATGCCAACGACACATATATTTTCTGAAAGGGCATAACAGTAGATAGTTACCATGCAGTTATTGTTTCAGGAGGTATATTGTCTTGGTGAAATAACCATGATAATACAACTCCCAAAACATGAAATTGGTGGTACGAGGGCCAAAAGTAGACCTCCCTGTAACTTTGAAACAAAATCCCAGAAAACAAAACCAAAGGGCTTTTGTAATATATCATCAAACCTAACTTCTGACACAAGTTTGAAGGAAATCGGTTGACCCCCACTTTTTTGACCTGGAACACTTTCTCAGACAATGGCTCTTAAAT
>CM066911.1:2278082-2600582 GCA_033964015.1 Scolanthus callimorphus
GCGCGAGCATGTTCTATGAGTCTGTGCGCAAGCTGATTTCAGTAAATCTTGCTAGGAAAAAGTTAAAAATAATTAGTCTATTCGATTGCTAGAGGTGACATTTTAATTTGGAATTCCCGCGTAGCAGAAGACCTGGTCCAATAACAAACGCGTAATGGCGAGCACTGGTGGTTCAGTGGTAGAATTCTCGCCTGCCAACGCGGGGAGGCCCGGGTTCGATTCCCGGCCAGTGCAGATGTTTTTTTTTCTCTTTTCTTTGAACTCGGGTCTAGACTCTTTTGCTTTCAGCATCTCACACTGCATTCTCTTACCCAGAGCTCCCCCGCTCGTCTCCTCTCTCGGGGAGGCTCTGGGGACATCCACTGACACTGCGCGAGATTTTAAACAGAGCCTATGAGAGAAAAACCTTTCTGCGCATGCTCCAACGTTCAAAATCCATGTTTAAAAATTTATCCACACCTGTTCAGTGTTTAAATCTCGCGCATGCGTCAATGGCACTGTCACCACAGCCGCTCCCGCGAGGTAACGAGCCGTGGAGCTCTGGACTCGAGAACAAAGAAAATCAAGATGTTACGTTCCCTTTCGCATAAGGTTACTGAAAACCTTCGCATCACATCCCGTTAAAAAAAACTATGCTTGTCACAAATTATAATAAATCGGAATACCAATTAGAAACTATTTAGTGACGAAATCAACAGAGTTTGTAAGCATTTCCAACAGCTTTCAGCCTGCCACATGTTAATCTTTATCTGCCAATAAAATCAGGAAAAACTGATGATAGTATCTAACTTGCGCTCAACCGACGGAAATACACCAAAATTCGGCAAACAATTAAGAAGAAGAGGTTATCATTCTTCAGAAGCACATCATTGATTTTGTTAGACATTGAAAGGAAAGGGGGCAAACAGTATGAAGTTGAAAACTAAATGCGGCGACTAGAACCGAGGAACTTATGGACATATTACAGACTTTCATATTTTTCGAGAATTACTCCTAAAAATAAACAAAAAAACGCATCAAAATCCCGCACCTCGGCCTTTCTATGGTCACGTGACCAAAGGGCCGGGCTATCCCGGGAACGGCTGCCGACAATATTCGCTGGTAGATTGTTCAAATCAATTAAGAATTTGTCGTACAAAATACTATTTTGAGTATTGTCCTTTAACTGTAGAATCTCGGTAATGGTTGGTTCTCACTGGAAAACAAGCTTAAAATGAAGCGCGAGATCAAACTCATTCTTTCGCCCACAGAATAACATGGGTTTTTATAATCGGCACTAAGTTTACACACAAGGTTAATTCCATATCACCATTGATATACTTAGTGCTATGCAGCAACAGGATTGCATGATCATCTACATCCATCCATTTCCTATTTGAGTTTCACAGTAGAACGCAAGGGCAGACGCAAGCGCAGGACATCCGAGACGCCACGTTCGCATCCGTTTAAGCGTGTACTTGCGTCTAGTGAGATTGAGTGAACTAAAGCGCAAGCGTTGTTTTTCAGGCGTGTGTTTGCGTGGCTTTGATTTTCACTTGCCTTTCACGTGCGAAATGCGTTTGCACTTGCATTCGTATGTGAACCAGCTCTAATGAGGTACCCCGTTAAGGACGGGGTCAGCAGATACACTCGGCATCGAGCACTGGTGGTCAATGGTAGAATCCTCGCCTCCCCGCGGGACCCGGGCGATTCCCGGCAGTGCAGGTATTTTTTTTGTGTCCGACTCGCATTTCTTCGTGCAAATCTTTACACCAAGAACAACCTTGCAGGGGACGGGAGGTCATATTCGAAGAGCACCGTTCACAAATATCCTTTCTTCCAAACATCTTCGCAGAAAAAAGCCCCTTCTCACGGTTTGCCTCAAAAAGGATCTCTCGTTTCGTTATCACCTGCGCGAGCATGTTCTATGAGTCTGTGCGCAGCTGATTTCAGTAAATCTTGCTAGGAAAAGTTAAAAATTTAATCCTATTCGATTGCTAGAGGTGACCATTTTAATTTGGAATTCTGCGCGTAGCAGAAGAACCTGGTCCAATAACAATCGTAATGGCGAGCACTGGTGATCAGTGTAGAATTCTCGCCTGCCACGCGGGAGGCCCGGGTTCGATTCCCGGCCAGTGCAGATGTTTTTTTTCTCTTTTCTTTGAACTCGGGTCTAGACTCTTTTGCTTTCAGCATCTCACACTGCATTCTCTTACCCAGAGCTCCCCCGCTCGTCTCCTCTCTCGGGGAGGCTCTGGGACATCCACTGACACATGCGCGAGATTTTAAACAGAGCCTATGAGAGAAAAACCTTTCTGCGCATGCTCCAACGTTCAAAATCAACGTTTAAAATTATCCACACCGGTTCAGTGTTAATCTCGCGCATGCGTCAATGCACTGTCACCACAGCCGCTCCCGCGAGGTAACGAGCCGTGGAGCTCTGGACTCGAGAACAAAGAAAATCAAGATGTTACGTTCCCTTTCGCATAAGGTTACTGAAACCTTCGCATCACATCCCCTTAAAAACAACTATGCTTGTCACAAATTATATAAATCGGAATTCCAATTAGAAACTATTTAGTGACGAAATCAACAGAGTTTTGTAAGCATTTCCAACAGCTTTCAGCCTGCCAACATGTAATCTTTATCTGCCAATAAATCAGGAAAAACTGATGATAGTATCTAACTTGCGCTCAACCGACGGAAAATACACCAAAATTCGGCAAACAATAAGAAGAAGAGGTTCATTCTTCAGAAGCACATCATTGATTTTGTTAGACATTGAAAGGAAAGGGGCAAACAGTATTGAAGTTGAAACTAATGCGGCGACTAGAACCGAGGAACTTATGGACATATTACAGACTTTCATATTTTTCGAGAATACTCCTAAAAATAAACAAAAAAACGCATCAAAATCCCGCACCTCGGCCTTTCTATGGTCACGTGACCAAAGGGCGCGGGCTATCCCGGAAACGGCTGCCGACAATATTCGCTGGTAGATTGTTCAAACAAATTTAAGAATTTGTCGTACAAAATACTATTTTGAGTATTGTCCTTTAACTGTAGAATCTCAGGTAATGGTTGGTTCTCACTGGAAAACAAGCTTAAAATGAAGCGCGAGATCAAACTCATTCATTTCGCCCACAGAAGTAGACATGGGTTTTATAATCGGCACTTAAGTTTACACACAAGGTTAATTCCATATCCCATTGATATACTCTTAGTGCTATGCAGCAACAGGATTGCATGATCATCTACATCCATCCATTTCCTATTTGAGTTTCACAGTAGAACGCAAGGGCAGACGCAAGCGCAGGACGTCCGAGACGCCACGTTCGCATCCGTTAAGCGTGTACTTGAGTCTAGTGAGAATGGGAACTAAAGCGCAAGCGTTGTTTTTCAGGCGTGTGTTTGCGTGGCTTTGATTTTCACTTGCCTTTCACGTGCGAAATGCGTTTGCACTTGCGTTTCGTATGTGAACCAGCTCTAATGAGGTACCCCGTTAAGGACGGGGTCAGCAGATACACTCGGCATCGAGCACTGGTGGTTCAATGGTAGAATCCTCGCCTCCCACGCGGGGACCCGGGTTCGATTCCCGGCCAGTGCAGTGTATTTTTTGTGTCCGACTCGCATTTCTTCGTGCAAATCTTTACACCAAGAACAACCTTGCAGGGACGGGAGGTCATATTCGAAGAGCACCGTTCACATATTCCTTTCTTCCACAACATCTTCGCAGAAAAAAGCCCCTTCTCACGGTTTGCCTCAAAAAGGAATCTCCCGTTTCGTTATCACCTGCGCGAGCATGTTCTATGAGTCTGTGCGCAGCTGATTTCAGTAAATCTTGCTAGGAAAAAGTTAAAAATAATTAAGTCTATTCGATTGCTAAGTGACATTTTAATTTGGAATTCCGCGCGTAGCAGAAGAACCTGGTCCAATAACAAACTCTAATGGCGAGCACTGGTGTTCAGTGCTAGAATTCTCGCCTGCCACGCGGGAGGCCCGGGTTCGATTCCCGGCCAGTGCAGATGTTTTTTTTTTCTTTCTCTTTGACCCGGGTCTAGACTCTTTTGCTTTCAGCATCTCACACTGCATTCTCTTACCCAGAGCTCCCCCGCTCGTCTCCTCTCTCGGGGGAGGCTCTGGGGACATCCACTGACACATGCGCGAGATTTTAACAGAGCCTATGAGAGAAAAAACCTTTCTGCGCATGCTCCAACGTTCAAAATCAACGTTTAAAATTATCCACACCGTTCAGTGTTAAATCTCGCGCATGCGTCAATGGCACTGTCACCACAGCCGCTCCCGCGAGGTAACGAGCCGTGGAGCTCTGGACTCGAGAACAAAGAAAATCAAGATGTTACGTTCCCTTTCGCATAAGGTTACTGAAAACCTTCGCATCACATCCCCTTAAAACAACTATGCTTGTCACAAATTATAATAAATCGAAATTACAATTAGAAACTATTTAGTGACGAAATCAACAGAGTTTTGTAAGCATTTTTCCAACAGCTTTCAGCCTGCCAACATGTCAATCTTTATCTGCCAAAAAAATCAGGCAAACTCATGATAGTATCTAACTTGCGCTCAACCGACGGAAAATACACCAAAATTCGGCAAACAATTAAGAAGAAGAGTTTATCATTCTTCAGAAGCACATCATTGATTTTGTTAGACATTGAAAGGAAAGGGGGCAAAACAGTATTGAAGTTGAAACTAAATGCGGCGACTAGAACCGAGGAACTTATGGACATATTACAGACTTTCATATTTTTCGAGAATTACTCCTAAAATAAACAAAAAAACGCATCAAAATCCCGCACCTCGGCCTTTCTGTGGTCACGTTGACCAAGGGCGCGGGCTATCCCGGGAACGGCTGCCGACAATATTCGCTGGTAGATTGTTCAAATCAAATTTAAGAATTTGTCGTACAAAATACTATTTTGAGTATTGTCCTTTAACTGTAGAATCTCAGGTAATGGTTGGTTCTCACTGGAAAACAAGCTTAAATGAGCGCGAGATCAAACTCATTCATTTCGCCCACAGAAGTAGACATGGTTTTTATAATCGGCACTTAAGTTTACACACAAGGTTAATTCCATATCACCATTGATATACTTAGTGCTATGCAGCAACAGGATTGCATGATCATCTACATCCATCCATTTCCTATTTGAGTTTCACAGTAGAACGCAAGGGCAGACGCAAGCGCAGGACGTCCGAGACGCCACGTTCGCATCCGTTTAAGCGTGTACTTGCGTCTAGTGAGAATTGAGTGAACTAAAGCGCAAGCGTTGTTTTTTCAGGCGTGTGTTTGCGTGGCTTTGATTTTCACTTGCCTTTCACGTGCGAAATGCGTTTGCACTTGCGTTCGTATGTGAACCAGCTCTAATGAGGTACCCCGTTAAGGACGGGTCAGCAGATACACTCGGCATCGAGCACTGGTGGTTCAATGGTAGAATCCTCGCCTCCCACGCGGGTGACCCGGGTTCGATTCCCGGCCAGTGCAGGTGTTTTTTTTGTGTCCGACTCGCATTTCTTCGTGCAAATCTTTACACCAAGAACAACCTTGCAGGGGACGGGAGGTCATATTCGAAGAGCACCGTTCACATATTCCTTTCTTCCAAAACATCTTCGCAGAAAAAGCCCCTTCTCACGGTTTGCCTCAAAAGGAATCTCCCGTTTCGTTATCACCTGCGCGAGCATGTTCTATGAGTCTGTGCGCAGCTGATTTTCAGTAAATCTTGCTAGGAAAAAGTTAAAAATAATTAAGTCTATTCGATTGCTAGAGGTGACATTTTATTTGGAATTCTGCGCGTAGCAGAAGAACCTGGTCCAATAACAAACTCGTAATGGCGAGCACTGGTGGTTCAGTGCTAGAATTCTCGCCTGCCACGCGGGAGGCCCGGTTCGATTCCCGACCAGTGCAGATGTTTTTTTTCTCTTTTCTTTGAACCCGGGTCTAGACTCTTTTGCTTTCAGCATCTCACACTGCATTCTCTTACCCAGAGCTCCCCCGCTCGTCTCCTCTCTCGGGGAGGCTCTGGGACATCCACTGACACATGCGCGAGATTTTAAACAGAGCCTATGAGAGAAAAACCTTTCTGCGCATGCTCCAACGTTCAAAATCAACGTTTAAAATTATCCACACCGGTTCAGTGTTAAATCTCGCGCATGCGTCAATGGCACTGTCACCACAGCCGCTCCCGCGAGGTAACGAGCCGTGGAGCTCTGGACTCGAGAACAAAGAAAATCAAGATGTTACGTTCCCTTTCGCATAAGGTTACTGAAAACCTTCGCATCACATCCCCTTAAAAACAACTATGCTTGTCACAAATTATAATAAATCGGAATTCCAATTAGAAACTATTTAGTGACGAAATCAACAGAGTTTTGTAAGCATTTTCCAACAGCTTTCAGCCTGCCAACATGTCAATCTTTATCTGCCAATAAAATCAGGAAAACTCATGATAGTATCTAACTTGCGCTCAACCGACGGAAAATACACCAAAAATTCGCAAACAATAAGAAGAAGAGGTTATCATTCTTCAGAAGCACATCATTGATTTGTTAGACATTGAAAGGAAAGGGGGCAAAACAGTATTGAAGTTGAAACTAAATGCGGCGACTAGAACCGGACTTATGGACATATTACAGACTTTCATATTTTTCGAGAATTACTCCTAAAATAAACAAAAAAACGCATCAAAATCCCGCACCTCGGCCTTTCTGTGGTCACGTGACCAAAGGGCGCGGGCTATCCCGGGAACGGCTGCCGACAATATTCGCTGGTAGATTGTTCAAATCAAATTTAAGAATTTGTCGTACAAATACTATTTTGACTATTGTCCTTTAACTGTAGAATCTCAGGTAATGGTTGGTTCTCACTGGAAAACAAGCTTAAAATGAAGCGCGAGATCAAACTCATTCATTTCGCCCACAGAAGTAGACATGGGTTTTTATAATCGGCACTTAAGTTTACACACAAGGTTAATTCCATATCACCATTGATATACTTAGTGCTATGCAGCAACAGGATTGCATGATCATCTACATCCATCCATTTCCTATTTGAGTCTCACAGTAGAACGCAAGGGCAGACGCAAGCGCAGGACGTCCGAGACGCCACGTTCGCATCCGTTTAAGCGTGTACTTGAGTCTAGTGAGAATTGAGTGAACTAAAGCGCAAGCGTTGTTTTTCAGGCGTGTGTTTGCGTGGCTTTGATTTTCACTTGCCTTTCACGTGCGAAATGCGTTTGCACTTGCGTTCGTATGTGAACCACTCTAATGAGGTACCCCGTTAAGGACGGGGTCAGCAGATACACTCGGCATCGAGCACTGGTGGTTCAATGGTAGAATCCTCGCCTCCCACGCGGGTGACCCGGGTTCGATTCCCGGCCAGTGCAGGTATTTTTTTTGTGTCCGACTCGCATTTCTTCGTGCAAATCTTTACACCAAGAACAACGGTGCAGGGGACGGGAGGTCATATTCGAAGAGCACCGTTCACATATTCCTTTCTTCCAAAACATCTTCGCAGAAAAAGCCCCTTCTCACGGTTTGCCTCAAAAAGGAATCTCCCGTTTCGTTATCACCTGCGCGAGCATGTTCTATGAGTCTGTGCGCAGCTGATTTCAGTAAATCTTGCTAGGAAAAAGTTAAAAATAATTAAGTCTATTCGATTGCTAGAGGTGACATTTTAATTTGGAATTCTGCGTAGCAGAAGAACCTGGTCCAATAACAAACACGTAATGGCGAGCACTGGTGGTTCAGTGCTAGAATTCTCGCCTGCCACGCGGGAGGCCCGGGTTCGATTCCCGGCCAGTGCAGATGTTTTTTTTTTCTCTTTTCTTTGAACCCGGGTCTAGACTCTTTTGCTTTCAGCATCTCACACTGCATTCTCTTACCCAGAGCTGCCCGCTCGTCTCCTCTCTCGGGGGAGGCTCTGGGGACATCCACTGACACATGCGCGAGATTTTAAACAGAGCCTATGAGAGAAAAACCTTTCTGCGCATGCTCCAACGTTCAAAATCAACGTTTAAAATTATCCACACCGGTTCAGTGTTAAATCTCGCGCATGCGTCAATGGCACTGTCACCACAGCCGATCCCGCGAGGTAACGAGCCGTGGAGCTCTGGACTCGAGAACAAAGAAAATCAAGATGTTACGTTCCCTTTCGCATAAGGTTACTGAAAACCTTCGCATCACATCCCCTTAAAAACAACTATGCTTGTCACAAATTATAATAAATCGGAATTACAATTAGAAACTATTTAGTGACGAAATCAACAGATTTTGTAAGCATTTTCCAACAGCTTTCAGCCTGCCAACATGTCAATCTTTATCTGCCATAAATCAGGCAAAACTCATGATAGTATCTAACTTGCGCTCAACCGACGGAAAATACACCAAAAATTCGGCAAACAATTAAGAAGAAGAGGTTATCATTCTTCAGAAGCACATCATTGATTTTGTTAGACATTGAAAGGAAAGGGGGCAAAACAGTATTGAAGTTGAAACTAAATGCGGCGACTAGAACCGAGGAACTTATGGACATATTACAGACTTTCATATTTTTCGAGAATTACTCCTAAAAATAAACAAAAAACGCATCAAAATCCCGCACCTCGGCCTTTCTGTGGTCACGTGACCAAAGGGCGCGGGCTATCCGGGAACGGCTGCCGACAATATTCGCTGGTAGATTGTTCAAATCAAATTTAAGAATTTGTCGTACAAAATACTATTTTGAGTATTGTCCTTTAACTGTAGAATCTCAGGTAATGGTTGGTTCTCACTGGAAAACAAGCTTAAAATGAGCGCGAGATCAAACTCATTCATTTCGCCCACAGAAGTAGACATGGGTTTTTATAATCGGCACTTAAGTTTACACACAAGGTTAATTCCATATCACCATTGATATACTTAGTGCTATGCAGCAACAGATTGCATGATCATCTACATCCATCCATTTCCTATTTGAGTTTCACAGTAGAACGCAAGGCAGACGCAAGCGCAGGACGTCCGAGACGCCACGTTCGCATCCGTTTAAGCGTGTACTTGCGTCTAGTGAGAATTGAGTGAACTAAAGCGCAAGCGTTGTTTTTCAGGCGTGTGTTTGCGTGGCTTTGATTTCACTTGCCTTTCACGTGCGAAATGCGTTTGCACTTGCGTTCGTATGTGAACCAGCTCTAATGAGGTACCCCGTTAAGGACGGGGTCAGCAGATACACTCGGCATCGAGCACTGGTGGTTCAATGGTAGAATCCTCGCCTCCCACGCGGGGGACCCGGTTCGATTCCCGCCAGTGCAGGTGTTTTTTTTGTGTCCGACTCGCATTTCTTCGTGCAAATCTTTACACCAAGAACAACCTTGCAGGGGACGGGAGGTCATATTCGAAGAGCACCGTTCACATATTCCTTTCTTCCAAACATCTTCGCAGAAAAAAGCCCCATCTCACGGTTTGCCTCAAAAAGGAATCTCCCGTTTCGTTATCACCTGCGCGAGCATGTTCTATGAGTCTGTGCGCAGCTGATTTCAGTAAATCTTGCTAGGAAAAAGTTAAAAATATTAAGTCTATTCGATTGCTAGAGGTGACATTTTATTTGGAATTCCGCGTAGCAGAAGAACCTGGTCCAATAACAAACGCGTAATGGCGAGCACTGGTGGTTCAGTGGTAGAATTCTCGCCTGCCACGCGGGAGGCCCGGGTTCGATTCCCGGCCAGTGCAGATGTTTTTTTTTTCTCTTTTCTTTGAACTCGGGTCTAGACTCTTTTGCTTTCAGCATCTCACACTGCATTCTCTTACCCAGAGCTCCCCCGCTCGTCTCCTCTCTCGGGGGAGGCTCTGGGGACATCCACTGACACATGCGCGAGATTTTAAACAGAGCCTATGAGAGAAAAACCTTTCTGCGCATGCTCCAACGTTCAAAATCAACGTTTAAAATTATCCACACCTGTTCAGTGTTAAATCTTGCGCATGCGTCAATGGCACTGTCACCACAGCCGCTCCCGCGAGGTAACGAGCCGTGGAGCTCTGGACTCGAGAACAAAGAAAATCAAGATGTTACGTTCCCTTTCGCATAAGGTTACTGAAAACCTTCGCATCACATCCCCTTAAAAACAACTATGCTTGTCACAAATTATAATAAATCGGAATACCAATTAGAAACTATTTAGTGACGAAATCAACAGAGTTTTGTAAGCATTTTCCAACAGCTTTCAGCCTGCCAACATGTTAATCTTTATCTGCCAATAAAATCAGGAAAAACTGATGATAGTATCTAACTTGCGCTCAACCGACGGAAAATACACCAAAAATTCGGCAAACAATTAAGAAGAAGAGGTTATCATTCTTCAGAAGCACATCATTGATTTTGTTAGACATTGAAAGGGAAGGGGGCAAAACAGTATTGAAGTTGAAACTAAATGCGGCGACTAGAACCGAGGAACTTATGGACATATTACAGACTTTCATATTTTTCGAGAATTACTCCTAAAAATAAACAAAAAAACGCATCAAAATCCCGCACCTCGGCCTTTCTATGGTCCGTGACCAAAGGGCGCGGGCTATCCCGGGAACGGCTGCCGACAATATTCGCTGGTAGATTGTTCAAATGAAATTTAAGAATTTGTCGTACAAAATACTATTTTGAGTATTGTCCTTTAACTGTAGAATCTCAGGTAATGGTTGGTTCTCACTGGAAAACAAGCTTAAAATGAAGCGCGAGATCAAACTCATTTATTTCGCCCACAGAAGTAGACATGGGTTTTTATAATCGGCACTTAAGTTTACACACAAGGTTAATTCCATATCACCATTGATATACTTAGTGCTATGCAGCAACAGGATTGCATGATCATCTACATCCATCCATTTCCTATTTGAGTTTCACAGTAGAACGCAAGGGCAGACGCAAGCGCAGGACATCCGAGACGCCACGTTCGCATCCGTTTAAGCGTGTACTTGCGTCTAGTGAGAATTGAGTGAACTAAAGCGCAAGCGTTGTTTTTCAGGCGTGTGTTTGCGTGGCTTTGATTTTCACTTGCCTTTCACGTGCGAAATGCGTTTGCACTTGCGTTCGTATGTGAACCAGCTCTAATGAGGTACCCCGTTAAGGACGGGGTCAGCAGATACACTCGGCATCGAGCACTGGTGGTTCAATCAGGGTCCTGAAGTTGGGGTCCCAATCCCGTTTCCCGGCCGTTTTTTTTTCGCAAAATCCCGTTCCAGTAGGTAAATCCCGTTCCCGGTAGGACCAGTCGGTAAAATCCCGGCGCACGAAAACTGTGATGTTAAATGGAGATTCCTGCTTTTATCGGTACTATCTCTTGGTCCTGTAGATTTTATTGTTCGTGCACGCCGCAAATGACGAATTGTTATAATTGCAACCAAATGACGAATTGCTATGCTTGTAATTTTCGATTTCTTTCCAGCATAGTGATTGTCCGCCAGGCCTATCACTATAAAGGCTTTCGTGATCCCCATATTTGAACATGGATAATTTTACAGGATTTTTTCTTCTGTTGCGCGTGAAGCACGCCCTGTTTTAATTTCATCAAGCCTCAGAAAAAAGGTAGACGGACATTGCAGTTTTTTTGTATAGCAAATAAAGCCTGTAGTTTCTTCGTATTGTTCGTGCACGACGCAAATGACGAAATCGTCATATTTGCGGCCCAACTGATGAATTTCTATGGTTGTAACGTCGATCTCACGCTTACGGGTTTCTTTTGAACATTGTAATTGCCTGCCAGGCCTATCACTGGAGGCTTTACGCGGGAATTTGTTTTTCCTCGCTAATATACAAATGTTCTTGTAACGGGCATTCCATTAAATGGCACGAGCATATTGTCTTTGTTTGCGGGAGATCTAAAACGCAATATTACATGTTTCTTCTTCCTTATGCGAAATGTTTAACGTGTTGAAAGAAGAGAACTACAAAAATGCAAATGATATAGAAATTGCTGGAATAATTCCGCAGAAAATTTCTTGTGATCCCCCTTCCAGGCATCAGGTTTCGAGAGTTTTCCCCCCTTTTCACCCACACCAAAATGAAATGATCCTCTGTCCGTATGATATCTCGTCCACAATTTTGATAAAAGATATATCATACGATTCTATAGGATTATTCAAAGCTTCAGGAGACTAGATTCCGCTAAGAAAATAGCACGGAAAAGCGATATCGCACGAGTCGCACAGCGACGAGGGCGATATCGCCTTTTTGAGTGCTATCTTCTATCAAAAAGTGGTTCCGCCGTTTTGAAAATGCCTATGCCAATTTATCAAACCGTTGCCCCAAACTTCGCAGATTCCGAGGGACCAAAAAAAGGGGCGAGAAGTGAAATTCTATTTTCAGGTAGCATGCTGTTAGGATACTCTAACAGTCTTAAAATGCAAAAAAATGGTATAAATTGACGGCTTTTTATTAGGATACACAGGATATACAAGGAGAGATTTGAAAATCTCGTTTCCCGTTGAAGCATCTTGATTCCCATTCCCGTAGACAAATCCCGTTCCCGGTAACCCAAATCCCGTTTTTCCCCGGCCTAAAAAAAGGCGAATCCCGGCTCCCGTTTTAAACCCCTTCAGGACCCTGTTCAATGGTAGAATCCTCGCCTCCCACGCGGGTGACCCGGGTTCGATTCCCGGCCAGTGCAGGTATTTTTTTTGTGTCCGACTCGCATTTCTTCGTGCAAATCTTTACACCAAGAACAACCTTGCAGGGGACGGGAGGTCATATTCGAAGAGCACCGTTCACATATTCCTTTCTTCCAAAACATCTTCGCAGAAAAAAGCCCCTTCTCACGGTTTGCCTCAAAAAGGAATCTCTCGTTTCGTTATCACCTGCGCGAGCATGTTCTATGAGTCTGTGCGCAGCTGATTTCAGTAAATCTTGCTAGGAAAAAGTTAAAAATAATTAAGTCTATTCGATTGCTAGAGGTGACATTTTAATTTGGAATTCTGCGCGTAGCAGAAGAACCTGGTAAAATAACAAACTCGTAATGGCGAGCACTGGTGGTTCAGTGGTAGAATTCTCGCCTGCCACGCGGGAGGCCCGGGTTCGATTCCCGGCCAGTGCAGATGTTTTTTTTCTCTTTTCTTTGAACTCGGGTCTAGACTCTTTTGCTTTCAGCATCTCACACTGCATTCTCTTACCCAGAGCTCCCCCGCTCGTCTCCTCTCTCGGGGGAGGCTCTGGGGACATCCACTGACACATGCGCGAGATTTTAAACAGAGCCTATGAGAGAAAAACCTTTCTGCGCATGCTCCAACGTTCAAAATCAACGTTTTAAAATTATCCACACCGGTTCAGTGTTAAATCTCGCGCATGCGTCAATGGCACTGTCACCACAGCCGCTCCCGCGAGGTAACGAGCCGTGGAGCTCTGGACTCGAGAACAAAGAAAATCAAGATGTTACGTTCCCTTTCGCATAAGGTTACTGAAAACCTTCGCATCACATCCCTTAAAAACAACTATGCTTGTCACAATTATAATAAATCGGAATTCCAATTAGAAACTATTTAGTGACGAAATCAACAGAGTTTTGTAAGCATTTTCCAACAGCTTTCAGCCTGCCAACATGTCAATCTTTATCTGGCAATAAAATCAGGAAAAACTCATGATAGTATCTAACTTGCACTCAACCGACGGAAAATACACCAAAAATTCGGCAAACAATAAGAAGAAGAGGTTATCATTCTTCAGAAGCACATCATTGATTGTTAGACATTGAAAGGAAAGGGGCAAAACAGTATTGAAGTTGAAACTAAATGCGGCGACTAGAACCGAGGAACTTATGGACATATTACAGACTTTCATATTTTTCGAGAATTACTCCTAAAATAAACAAAAAAACGCATCAAAATCCCGCACCTCGGCCTTTCTATGGTCACGTGACCAAAGGGCACGGGCTATCCCGGGAACGGCTGCCGACAATATTCGCTGGTAGATTGTTCAAATCAAATTAAGAATTTGTCGTACAAAATACTATTTTGACTATTGTCCTTTAACTGTAGAATCTCAGGTAATGGTTGGTTCTCACTGGAAAACAAGCTTAAAATGAAGCGCGAGATCAAACTCATTCATTTCGCCCACAGAAGTAGACATGGGTTTTTATAATCGGCACTTAAGTTTACACACAAGGTTAATTCCATATCACCATTGATATACTTAGTGCTATGCAGCAACAGGATTGCATGATCATCTACATCCATCCATTTCCTATTTGAGTTTCACAGTAGAACGCAAGGGCAGACGCAAGCGCAGGACGTCCGAGACGCCACGTTCGCATCCGTTTAAGCGTGTACTTGAGTCTAGTGAGAATTGAGTGAACTAAAGCGCAAGCGTTGTTTTTCAGGCGTGTGTTTGCGTGGCTTTGATTTTCACTTGCCTTTCACGTGCGAAATGCGTTTGCACTTGCGTTCGTATGTGAACCAGCTCTAATGAGGTACCCCGTTAAGGACGGGGTCAGCAGATACACTCGGCATCGAGCACTGGTGGTTCAATGGTAGAATCCTCGCCTCCCACGCGGGTGACCCGGGTTCGATTCCCGGCCAGTGCAGGTATTTTTTTTGTGTCCGACTCGCATTTCTTCGTGCAAATCTTTACACCAAGAACAACCTTGCAGGGGACGGGAGGTCATATTCGAAGAGCACCGTTCACATATTCCTTTCTTCCAAAACATCTTCGCAGAAAAAAGCCCCTTCTCACGGTTTGCCTCAAAAAGGAATCTCCCGTTTCGTTATCACCTGCGCGAGCATGTTCTATGAATCTGTGCGCAGCTGATTTCAGTAAATCTTGCTAGGAAAAAGTTAAAAATAATTAAGTCTATTCGATTGCTAGAGGTGACATTTTAATTTGGAATTCTGCGCGTAGCAGAAGAACCTGGTCCAATAACAAACTCGTAATGGCGAGCACTGGTGGTTTAGTGCTAGAATTCTCGCCTGCCACGCGGGAGGCCCGGGTTCGATTCCCGGCCAGTGCAGATGTTTTTTTTTTCTCTTTTCTTTGAACCCGGGTCTAGACTCTTTTGCTTTCAGCATCTCACACTGCATTCTCTTACCCAGAGCTCCCCCGCTAGTCTCCTCTCTCGGGGAGGCTCTCGGGACATCCACTGACACATGCGCGAGATTTTAAACAGAGCCTATGAGAGAAAAACCTTTCTGCGCATGCTCCAACGTTCAAAATCAACGTTTAAAATTATCCACACCTGTTCAGTGTTAAATCTTGCGCATGCGTCAATGGCACTGTCACCACAGCCGCTCCCGCGAGTAACGAGCCGTGGAGCTCTGGACTCGAGAACAAAGAAAATCAAGATGTTACGTTCCCTTTCGCATAAGGTTACTGAAAACCTTCGCATCACATCCCCTTAAAAACAACTATGCTTGTCACAAATTATAATAAATCGGAATACCAATTAGAAACTATTTAGTGACGAAATCAACAGAGTTTTGTAAGCATTTTCCAACAGCTTTCAGCCTGCCAACATGTTAATCTTTATCTGCCAATAAAACAGAAAAACTGATGATAGTATCTAACTTGCGCTCAACCGACGGAAATACACCAAAAATTCGGCAAACAATTAAGAAGAAGAGGTTATCATTCTTCAGAAGCACATCATTGATTTTGTTAGACATTGAAAGGAAGGGGGCAAAACAGTATTGAAGTTGAAACTAAATGCGGCGACTAGAACCGAGGAACTACAACACTTTATTTAGCACTCGTAAGAAAAGATACAGGATTTATGAGTTTGTTTTTACAGGTTAATGGAGCACAAGCACTTGGAAATAGTCAGGACTAATCGAGCCAAGTACCTCGGCCTAGGGTCTATAGGAAAAATTAATTGTAGAGTTGTAGGTAGATACATCACAAGATACACGGGCAGCAGATACAGGACAAAAACACTAATACAAAACGAACAAGGGAAAGTGGCTTAAGATTATCTAGATATATATAACTAGGAGGAATGGTGAAAACTTAGTTAGTATTATATGAATTGATGAGGAGTCAATCAAAAGTTTCTTGAAAGAGGGTCGTGGTTTACTTTTGAATTCTTCAGAAATTGAGTTCCAGACTTTAGCGCCTAGGAGCGGATGTTAAATTTTCCATAATTAGTTCTTATTTTAGGAAGGAAATACGTTTCTTAACTTATGGACATATTACAGACTTTCATATTTTTCGAGAATTACTCCTAAAAATAAACAAAAAACGCATCAAAATCCCGCACCTCGGCCTTTCTATGGTCACGTGACCAAAGGGCGCGGGCTATCCCGGGAACGGCTGCCGACAATATTCGCTGGTAGATTGTTCAAATGAAATTTAAGAATTTGTCGTACAAAATACTATTTTGAGTATTGTCCTTTAACTGTAGAATCTCAGGTAATGGTTGGTTCTCACTGGAAAACAAGCTTAAAATGAAGCGCGAGATCAAACTCATTCATTTCGCCCACAGAAGTAGACATGGGTTTTTATAATCGGCACTTAAGTTTACACACATGGTTAATTCCATATCACCATTGATATACTTAGTGCTATGCAGCAACAGGATTGCATGATCATCTACATCCATCCATTTCCTATTTGAGTTTCACAGTAGAACGCAAGGGCAGACGCAAGCGCAGGACGTCCGAGACGCCACGTTCGCATCCGTTTAAGCGTGTACTTGAGTCTAGTGAGAATTGAGTGAACTAAAGCGCAAGCGTTGTTTTTCAGGCGTGTGTTTGCGTGGCTTTGATTTTCACTTGCCTTTCACGTGCGAAATGCGTTTGCACTTGCGTTCGTATGTGAACCAGCTCTAATGAGGTACCCCGTTAAGGACGGGGTCAGCAGATACACTCGGCATCGAGCACTGGTGGTTCAATGGTAGAATCCTCGCCTCCCACGCGGGGGACCCGGTTCGATTCCCGGCCAGTGCAGGGTTTTTTTTTGTGTCCGACTCGCATTTCTTCGTGCAAATCTTTACACCAAGAACAACCTTGCAGGGGACGGGAGGTCATATTCGAAGAGCACCGTTCACATATTCCTTTCTTCCAAAACATCTTCGCAGAAAAAAGCCCCTTCTCACGGTTTGCCTCAAAAAGGAATCTCCCGTTTCGTTATCACCTGCGCGAGCATGTTCTATGAGTCTGTGCGCAGCTGATTTCAGTAAATCTTGCTAGGAAAAAGTTAAAAATAATTAAGTCTATTCGATTGCTAGAGGTGACATTTTAATTTGGAATTCTGCGCGTAGCAGAAGAACCTGGTCCAATAACAAACTCGTAATGGCGAGCACTGGTGGTTCAGTGCTAGAATTCTCGCCTGCCACGCGGGAGGCCCGGGTTCGATTCCCGACCAGTGCAGATGTTTTTTTTCTCTTTTCTTTGAACCCGGGTCTAGACTCTTTTGCTTTCAGCATCTCACACTGCATTCTCTTACCCAGAGCTCCCCCGCTCGTCTCCTCTCTCGGGGAGGCTCTGGGGACATCCACTGACACATGCGCGAGATTTTAAACAGAGCCTATGAGAGAAAAACCTTTCTGCGCATGCTCCAACGTTCAAAATCAACGTTTAAAATTATCCACACCGGTTCAGTGTTAAATCTCGCGCATGCGTCAATGGCACTGTCACCACAGCCGCTCCCGCGAGGTAACGAGCCGTGGAGCTCTGGACTCGAGAACAAAGAAAATCAAGATGTTACGTTCCCTTTCGCATAAGGTTACTGAAAACCTTCGCATCACATCCCCTTAAAACAACTATGCTTGTCACAAATTATAATAAATCGGAATTCCAATTAGAAACTATTTAGTGACGAAATCAACAGAGTTTTGTAAGCATTTTCCAACAGCTTTCAGCCTGCCAACATGTCAATCTTTATCTGCCAATAAAATCAGGAAAAACTCATGATAGTATCTAACTTGCGCTCAACCGACGGAAAATACACCAAAATTCGGCAAACAATTAAGAAGAAGAGGTTATCATTCTTCAGAAGCACATCATTGATTTTGTTAGACATTGAAAGGAAAGGGGGCAAAACAGTATTGAAGTTGAAACTAAATGCGGCGACTAGAACCGAGGAACTTATGGACATATTACAGACTTTCATATTTTTCGAGAATTACTCCTAAAAATAAACAAAAAAACGCATCAAAATCCCGCACCTCGGCCTTTCTGTGGTCACGTGACCAAAGGGCGCGGGCTATCCCGGGAACGGCTGCCGACAATATTCGCTGGTAGATTGTTCAAATCAAATTTAAGAATTTGTCGTACAAAATACTATTTTGAGTATTGTCCTTTAACTGTAGAATCTCAGGTAATGGTTGGTTCTCACTGGAAAACAAGCTTAAAATGAAGCGCGAGATCAAACTCATTCATTTCGCCCACAGAAGTAGAAATGGGTTTTTATAATCGGCACTTAAGTTTACACACAAGGTTAATTCCATATCACCATTGATATACTTAGTGCTATGCAGCAACAGGATTGCATGATCATCTACATCCATCCATTTCCTATTTGAGTTTCACAGTAGAACGCAAGGGCAGACGCAAGCGCAGGACGTCCGAGACGCCACGTTCGCATCCGTTTAAGCGTGTACTTGAGTCTAGTGAGCTGAGTGAACTAAAGCGCAAGCGTTGTTTTTCAGGCGTGTGTTTGCGTGGCTTTGATTTTCACTTGCCTTTCACGTGCGAAATGCGTTTGCACTTGCGTTCGTATGTGAACCAGCTCTAATGAGGTACCCCGTTAAGGACGGGGTCAGCAGATACACTCGGCATCGAGCACTGGTGGTTCAATGGTAGAATCCTCGCCTCCCACGCGGGTGACCCGGGTTCGATTCCCGGCCAGTGCAGGTATTTTTTTTGTGTCCGACTCGCATTTCTTCGTGCAAATCTTTACACCAAGAACAACCTTGCAGGGGACGGGAGGTCATATTCGAAGAGCACCGTTCACATATTCCTTTCTTCCAAAACATCTTCGCAGAAAAAAGCCCCTTCTCACGGTTTGCCTCAAAAAGGAATCTCCCGTTTCGTTATCACCTGCGCGAGCATGTTCTATGAGTCTGTGCGCAGCTGATTTCAGTAAATCTTGCTAGGAAAAAGTTAAAAATAATTAAGTCTATTCGATTGCTAGAGGTGACATTTTAATTTGGAATTCTGCGCGTAGCAGAAGAACCTGGTCCAATAACAAACTCGTAATGGCGAGCACTGGTGGTTCAGTGCTAGAATTCTCGCCTGCCACGCGGGAGGCCCGGTTCGATTCCCGGCCAGTGCAGATGTTTTTTTTTCTCTTTTCTTTGAACCCGGGTCTAGACTCTTTTGCTTTCAGCATCTCACACTGCATTCTCTTACCCAGAGCTCCCCCGCTCGTCTCCTCTCTCGGGGGAGGCTCTGGGGACATCCACTGACACATGCGCGAGATTTTAAACAGAGCCTATGAGAGAAAAACCTTTCTGCGCATGCTCCAACGTTCAAAATCAACGTTTAAAATTATCCACACCGGTTCAGTGTTAAATCTCGCGCATGCGTCAATGGCACTGTCACCACAGCCGCTCCCGCGAGGTAACGAGCCGTGGAGCTCTGGACTCGAGAACAAAGAAAATCAAGATGTTACGTTCCCTTTCGCATAAGGTTACTGAAAACCTTCGCATCACATCCCCTTAAAAACAACTATGCTTGTCACAAATTATAATAAATCGGAATTACAATTAGAAACTATTTAGTGACGAAATCAACAGAGTTTTGTAAGCATTTTCCAACAGCTTTCAGCCTGCCAACATGTCAATCTTTATCTGCCAATAAAATCAGGCAAAACTCATGATAGTATCTAACTTGCGCTCAACCGACGGAAAATACACCAAAAATTCGGCAAACAATTAAGAAGAAGAGGTTATCATTCTTCAGAAGCACATCATTGATTTTGTTAGACATTGAAAGGAAAGGGGGCAAAACAGTATTGAAGTTGAAACTAAATGCGGCGACTAGAACCGAGGAACTTATGGACATATTACAGACTTTCATATTTTTCGAGAATTACTCCTAAAAATAAACAAAAAAACGCATCAAAATCCCGCACCTCGGCCTTTCTGTGGTCACGTGACCAAAGGGCGCGGGCTATCCCGGGAACGGCTGCCGACAATATTCGCTGGTAGATTGTTCAAATCAATTTAAGAATTTGTCGTACAAAATACTATTTTGAGTATTGTCCTTTAACTGTAGAATCTCAGGTAATGGTTGGTTCTCACTGGAAAACAAGCTTAAAATGAAGCGCGAGATCAAACTCATTCATTTCGCCCACAGAAGTAGACATGGGTTTTTATAATCGGCACTTAAGTTTACACACAAGGTTAATTCCATATCACCATTGATATACTTAGTGCTATGCAGCAACAGGATTGCATGATCATCTACATCCATCCATTTCCTATTTGAGTTTCACAGTAGAACGCAAGGGCAGACGCAAGCGCAGGACGTCCGAGACGCCACGTTCGCATCCGTTTAAGCGTGTACTTGAGTCTAGTGAGAATTGAGTGAACTAAAGCGCAAGCGTTGTTTTTCAGGCGTGTGTTTGCGTGGCTTTGATTTTCACTTGCCTTTCACGTGCGAAATGCGTTTGCACTTGCGTTCGTATGTGAACCAGCTCTAATGAGGTACCCCGTTAAGGACGGGGTCAGCAGATACACTCGGCATCGAGCACTGGTGGTTCAATGGTAGAATCCTCGCCTCCCACGCGGGTGACCCGGGTTCGATTCCCGGCCAGTGCAGGTGTTTTTTTTGTGTCCGACTCGCATTTCTTCGTGCAAATCTTTACACCAAGAACAACCTTGCAGGGGACGGGAGGTCATATTCGAAGAGCACCGTTCACATATTCCTTTCTTCCAAAACATCTTCGCAGAAAAAAGCCCCTTCTCACGGTTTGCCTCAAAAAGGAATCTCCCGTTTCGTTATCACCTGCGCGAGCATGTTCTATGAGTCTGTGCGCAGCTGATTTCAGTAAATCTTGCTAGGAAAAAGTTAAAAATAATTAAGTCTATTCGATTGCTAGAGGTGACATTTTAATTTGGAATTCTGCGCGTAGCAGAAGAACCTGGTCCAATAACAAACTCGTAATGGCGAGCACTGGTGGTTCAGTGCTAGAATTCTCGCCTGCCACGCGGGAGGCCCGGGTTCGATTCCCGGCCAGTGCAGATGTTTTTTTTTCTCTTTTCTTTGAACCCGGGTCTAGACTCTTTTGCTTTCAGCATCTCACACTGCATTCTCTTACCCAGAGCTCCCCCGCTCGTCTCCTCTCTCGGGGGAGGCTCTGGGGACATCCACTGACACATGCGCGAGATTTTAAACAGAGCCTATGAGAGAAAAACCTTTCTGCGCATGCTCCAACGTTCAAAATCAACGTTTAAAATTATCCACACCGGTTCAGTGTTAAATCTCGCGCATGCGTCAATGGCACTGTCACCACAGCCGCTCCCGCGAGGTAACGAGCCGTGGAGCTCTGGACTCGAGAACAAAGAAAATCAAGATGTTACGTTCCCTTTCGCATAAGGTTACTGAAAACCTTCGCATCACATCCCCTTAAAAACAACTATGCTTGTCACAAATTATAATAAATCGGAATTCCAATTAGAAACTATTTAGTGACGAAATCAACAGAGTTTTGTAAGCATTTTCCAAATGCTTTCAGCCTGCCAACATGTCAATCTTTATCTGCCAATAAAATCAGGAAAAACTCATGATAGTATCTAACTTGCGCTCAACCGACGGAAAATACACCAAAAATTCGGCAAACAATAAGAAGAAGAGGTTATCATTCTTCAGAAGCACATCATTGATTTTGTTAGACATTGAAAGGAAAGGGGGCAAAACAGTATTGAAGTTGAAACTAAATGCGGCGACTAGAACCGAGGAACTTATGGACATATTACAGACTTTCATATTTTTCGAGAATTACTCCTAAAAATAAACAAAAAAACGCATCAAAATCCCGCACCTCGGCCTTTCTATGGTCACGTGACCAAAGGGCGCGGGCTATCCCGGAACGGCTGCCGACAATATTCGCTGGTAGATTGTTCAAATCAAATTTAAGAATTTGTCGTACAAAATACTATTTTGAGTATTGTCCTTTAACTGTAGAATCTCAGGTAATGGTTGGTTCTCACTGGAAAACAAGCTTAAAATGAAGCGCGAGATCAAACTCATTCATTTCGCCCACAGAAGTAGACATGGGTTTTTATAATCGGCACTTAAGTTTACACACAAGGTTAATTCCATATCACCATTGATATACTTAGTGCTATGCAGCAACAGGATTGCATGATCATCTACATCCATCCATTTCCTATTTGAGTTTCACAGTAGAACGCAAGGGCAGACGCAAGCGCAGGACGTCCGAGACGCCACGTTCGCATCCGTTTAAGCGTGTACTTGAGTCTAGTGAGAATTGAGTGAACTAAAGCGCAAGCGTTGTTTTTCAGGCGTGTGTTTGCGTGGCTTTGATTTTCACTTGCCTTTCACGTGCGAAATGCGTTTGCACTTGCGTTCGTATGTGAACCAGCTCTAATGAGGTACCCCGTTAAGGACGGGGTCAGCAGATACACTCGGCATCGAGCACTGGTGGTTCAATGGTAGAATCCTCGCCTCCCACGCGGGTGACCCGGGTTCGATTCCCGGCCAGTGCAGGTATTTTTTTTGTGTCCGACTCGCATTTCTTCGTGCAAATCTTTACACCAAGAACAACCTTGCAGGGGACGGGAGGTCATATTCGAAGAGCACCGTTCACATATTCCTTTCTTCCAAAACATCTTCGCAGAAAAAAGCCCCTTCTCACGGTTTGCCTCAAAAAGGAATCTCCCGTTTCGTTATCACCTGCGCGAGCATGTTCTATGAGTCTGTGCGCAGCTGATTTCAGTAAATCTTGCTAGGAAAAAGTTAAAAATAATTAAGTCTATTCGATTGCTAGAGGTGACATTTTAATTTGGAATTCTGCGCGTAGCAGAAGAACCTGGTCCAATAACAAACACGTAATGGCGAGCACTGGTGGTTCAGTGCTAGAATTCTCGCCTGCCACGCGGGAGGCCCGGGTTCGATTCCCGACCAGTGCAGATGTTTTTTTTCTCTTTTCTTTGAACCCGGGTCTAGACTCTTTTGCTTTCAGCATCTCACACTGCATTCTCTTACCCAGAGCTCCCCCGCTCGTCTCCTCTCTCGGGGGAGGCTCTGGGGACATCCACTGACACATGCGCGAGATTTTAAACAGAGCCTATGAGAGAAAAACCTTTCTGCGCATGCTCCAACGTTCAAAATCAACGTTTAAAATTATCCACACCGGTTCAGTGTTAAATCTCGCGCATGCGTCAATGGCACTGTCACCACAGCCGCTCCCGCGAGGTAACGAGCCGTGGAGCTCTGGACTCGAGAACAAAGAAAATCAAGATGTTACGTTCCCTTTCGCATAAGGTTACTGAAAACCTTCGCATCACATCCCCTTAAAAACAACTATGCTTGTCACAAATTATAATAAATCGGAATTACAATTAGAAACTATTTAGTGACGAAATCAACAGAGTTTTGTAAGCATTTTCCAACAGCTTTCAGCCTGCCAACATGTCAATCTTTATCTGCCAATAAAATCAGGCAAAACTCATGATAGTATCTAACTTGCGCTCAACCGACGGAAAATACACCAAAAATTCGGCAAACAATTAAGAAGAAGAGGTTATCATTCTTCAGAAGCACATCATTGATTTTGTTAGACATTGAAAGGAAGGGGGCAAAACAGTATTGAAGTTGAAACTAAATGCGGCGACTAGAACCGAGGAACTTATGGACATATTACAGACTTTCATATTTTTCGAGAATTACTCCTAAAAATAAACAAAAAAACGCATCAAAATCCCGCACCTCGGCCTTTCTGTGGTCACGTGACCAAAGGGCGCGGGCTATCCCGGGAACGGCTGCCGACAATATTCGCTGGTAGATTGTTCAAATCAAATTTAAGAATTTGTCGTACAAAATACTATTTTGAGTATTGTCCTTTAACTGTAGAATCTCAGGTAATGGTTGGTTCTCACTGGAAAACAAGCTTAAAATGAAGCGCGAGATCAAACTCATTCATTTCGCCCACAGAAGTAGACATGGGTTTTTATAATCGGCACTTAAGTTTACACACAAGGTTAATTCCATATCACCATTGATATACTTAGTGCTATGCAGCAACAGGATTGCATGATCATCTACATCCATCCATTTCCTATTTGAGTTTCACAGTAGAACGCAAGGGCAGACGCAAGCGCAGGACGTCCGAGACGCCACGTTCGCATCCGTTTAAGCGTGTACTTGCGTCTAGAGAATTGAGTGAACTAAAGCGCAAGCGTTGTTTTTCAGGCGTGTGTTTGCGTGGCTTTGATTTTCACTTGCCTTTCACGTGCGAAATGCGTTTGCACTTGCGTTCGTATGTGAACCAGCTCTAATGAGGTACCCCGTTAAGGACGGGGTCAGCAGATACACTCGGCATCGAGCACTGGTGGTTCAATGGTAGAATCCTCGCCTCCCACGCGGGGGACCCGGGTTCGATTCCCGGCCAGTGCAGGTGTTTTTTTTGTGTCCGACTCGCATTTCTTCGTGCAAATCTTTACACCAAGAACAACCTTGCAGGGGACGGGAGGTCATATTCGAAGAGCACCGTTCACATATTCCTTTCTTCCAAAACATCTTCGCAGAAAAAAGCCCCATCTCACGGTTTGCCTCAAAAAGGAATCTCCCGTTTCGTTATCACCTGCGCGAGCATGTTCTATGAGTCTGTGCGCAGCTGATTTCAGTAAATCTTGCTAGGAAAAAGTTAAAAATAATTAAGTCTATTCGATTGCTAGAGGTGACATTTTAATTTGGAATTCCGCGTAGCAGAAGAACCTGGTCCAATAACAAACGCGTAATGGCGAGCACTGGTGGTTCAGTGGTAGAATTCTCGCCTGCCACGCGGGAGGCCCGGGTTCGATTCCCGGCCAGTGCAGATGTTTTTTTTCTCTTTTCTTTGAACTCGGGTCTAGACTCTTTTGCTTTCAGCATCTCACACTGCATTCTCTTACCCAGAGCTCCCCCGCTCGTCTCCTCTCTCGGGGGAGGCTCTGGGGACATCCACTGACACATGCGCGAGATTTTAAACAGAGCCTATGAGAGAAAAACCTTTCTGCGCATGCTCCAACGTTCAAAATCAACGTTTAAAATTATCCACACCTGTTCAGTGTTAAATCTTGCGCATGCGTCAATGGCACTGTCACCACAGCCGCTCCCGCGAGGTAACGAGCCGTGGAGCTCTGGACTCGAGAACAAAGAAAATCAAGATGTTACGTTCCCTTTCGCATAAGGTTACTGAAAACCTTCGCATCACATCCCCTTAAAAACAACTATGCTTGTCACAAATTATAATAAATCGGAATACCAATTAGAAACTATTTAGTGACGAAATCAACAGAGTTTTGTAAGCATTTTCCAACAGCTTTCAGCCTGCCAACATGTTAATCTTTATCTGCCAATAAAATCAGGAAAAACTGATGATAGTATCTAACTTGCGCTCAACCGACGGAAAATACACCAAAAATTCGGCAAACAATTAAGAAGAAGAGGTTATCATTCTTCAGAAGCACATCATTGATTTTGTTAGACATTGAAAGGGAAGGGGGCAAAACAGTATTGAAGTTGAAACTAAATGCGGCGACTAGAACCGAGGAACTTATGGACATATTACAGACTTTCATATTTTTCGAGAATTACTCCTAAAAATAAACAAAAAAACGCATCAAAATCCCGCACCTCGGCCTTTCTATGGTCACGTGACCAAAGGGCGCGGGCTATCCCGGGAACGGCTGCCGACAATATTCGCTGGTAGATTGTTCAAATGAAATTTAAGAATTTGTCGTACAAAATACTATTTTGAGTATTGTCCTTTAACTGTAGAATCTCAGGTAATGGTTGGTTCTCACTGGAAAACAAGCTTAAAATGAAGCGCGAGATCAAACTCATTCATTTCGCCCACAGAAGTAGACATGGGTTTTTATAATCGGCACTTAAGTTTACACACAAGGTTAATTCCATATCACCATTGATATACTTAGTGCTATGCAGCAACAGGATTGCATGATCATCTACATCCATCCATTTCCTATTTGAGTTTCACAGTAGAACGCAAGGGCAGACGCAAGCGCAGGACATCCGAGACGCCACGTTCGCATCCGTTTAAGCGTGTACTTGCGTCTAGTGAGAATTGAGTGAACTAACGCGCAAGCGTTGTTTTTCAGGCGTGTGTTTGCGTGGCTTTGATTTTCACTTGCCTTTCACGTGCGAAATGCGTTTGCACTTGCGTTCGTATGTGAACCAGCTCTAATGAGGTACCCCGTTAAGGACGGGGTCAGCAGATACACTCGGCATCGAGCACTGGTGGTTCAATCAGGGTCCTGAAGTTGGGGTCCCAATCCCGTTTCCCGGCCGTTTTTTTTTCGCAAAATCCCGTTCCCAGTAGGTAAAATCCCGTTCCCGGTAGGACCAGTCGGTAAAATCCCGGCGCACGAAAACTGTGATGTTAAAATGGAGATTCCTGCTTTTATCGGTACTATCTCTTGGTCCTGTAGATTTTATTGTTCGTGCACGCCGCAAATGACGAATTGTTATAATTGCAACCAAATGACGAATTGCTATGCTTGTAATTTCGATTTCTTTCCAGCATAGTGATTGTCCGCCAGGCCTATCACTATAAAGGCTTTTCGTGATCCCCATATTTGAACATGGGATATATTTTACAGGATTTTTTCTTCTGTTGCGCGTGAAGCACGCCCTGTTTTAATTTCATCAAGCCTCAGAAAAAAGGTAGACGGACATTGCAGTTTTTTTGTATAGCAAATAATGCCTGTAGTTTCTTCGTATTGTTCGTGCACGACGCAAATGACGAAATCGTCATATTTGCGGCCCAACTGATGAATTTCTATGGTTGTAACGTCGATCTCACGCTTACGGGTTTCTTTTGAACATTGTAATTGCCTGCCAGGCCTATCACTGGAGGGCTTTTCGCGGGGAATTTGTTTTTCCTCGCTAATATACAAATGTTCTTGTAACGGGCATTCCATTTAAATGGCACGAGCATATTGTCTTTGTTTGCGGGAGATCTAAAACGCAATATTACATGTTTCTTCCTTATGCGAAATGTTTAACGTGTTGAAAGAAGAGAACTACAAAAATGCAAATGATATAGAAATTGCTGGAATAATTCCGCAGAAAATTTCTTGTGATCCCCCTTCCAGGCATCAGGTTTCGAGAGTTTCCCCCCTTTTCACCCACACCAAAATGAAATGATCCTCTGTCCGTATGATATCTCGTCCACAATTTTGATAAAAGATATATCATACGATTCTATAGGATTATTCAAAGCTTCAGGAGACTAGATTCCGCTAAGAAAATAGCACGGAAAAAGCGATATCGCACGAGTCGCACAGCGACGAGGGCGATATCGCCTTTTTGAGTGCTATCTTCTATTCAAAAAGTGGTTCCGCCGTTTTGAAAATGCCTATGCCAATTTATCAAACCGTTGCCCCAAACTTCGCAGATTCCGAGGGACCAAAAAAGGGGCGAGAAGTGAAATTCTATTTTCAGGTAGCATGCTGTTAGGATACTCTAAACAGTCTTAAAATGCAAAAAAATGGTATAAATTGACGGCTTTTATTAGGATACACAGGATATACAAGGAGAGATTTGAAAAATCTCGTTCCCGTTGAAGCATCTTGATTCCCATTCCCGGTAGACAAATCCCGTTCCCGGTAACCCAAATCCCGTTTTCCCGGCCTAAAAAAAGGCGAATCCCGGCTCCCGTTTTACCCCTTCAGGACCCTGTTCAATGGTAGAATCCTCGCCTCCCACGCGGGTGACCCGGGTTCGATTCCCGGCCAGTGCAGGTATTTTTTTTTGTGTCCGACTCGCATTTCTTCGTGCAAATCTTTACACCAAGAACAACCTTGCAGGGGACGGGAGGTCATATTCGAAGAGCACCGTTCACATATTCCTTTCTTCCAAAACATCTTCGCAGAAAAAAGCCCCTTCTCACGGTTTGCCTCAAAAAGGAATCTCTCGTTTCGTTATCACCTGCGCGAGCATGTTCTATGAGTCTGTGCGCAGCTGATTTCAGTAAATCTTGCTAGGAAAAAGTTAAAAATAATTAAGTCTATTCGATTGCTAGAGGTGACATTTTAATTTGGAATTCTGCGCGTAGCAGAAGAACCTGGTCCAATAACAAACTCGTAATGGCGAGCACTGGTGGTTCAGTGGTAGAATTCTCGCCTGCCACGCGGGAGGCCCGGGTTCGATTCCCGGCCAGTGCAGATGTTTTTTTTCTCTTTTCTTTGAACTCGGGTCTAGACTCTTTTGCTTTCAGCATCTCACACTGCATTCTCTTACCCAGAGCTCCCCCGCTCGTCTCCTCTCTCGGGGGAGGCTCTGGGGACATCCACTGACACATGCGCGAGATTTTAAACAGAGCCTATGAGAGAAAAACCTTTCTGCGCATGCTCCAACGTTCAAAATCAACGTTTAAAATTATCCACACCGGTTCAGTGTTAAATCTCGCGCATGCGTCAATGGCACTGTCACCACAGCCGCTCCCGCGAGGTAACGAGCCGTGGAGCTCTGGACTCGAGAACAAAGAAAATCAAGATGTTACGTTCCCTTTCGCATAAGGTTACTGAAAACCTTCGCATCACATCCCCTTAAAAACAACTATGCTTGTCACAAATTATAATAAATCGGAATTCCAATTAGAAACTATTTAGTGACGAAATCAACAGAGTTTTGTAAGCATTTTCCAACAGCTTTCAGCCTGCCAACATGTCAATCTTTATCTGGCAATAAAATCAGGAAAAACTCATGATAGTATCTAACTTGCACTCAACCGACGGAAAATACACCAAAAATTCGGCAAACAATAAGAAGAAGAGGTTATCATTCTTCAGAAGCACATCATTGATTTTGTTAGACATTGAAAGGAAAGGGGGCAAAACAGTATTGAAGTTGAAACTAAATGCGGCGACTAGAACCGAGGAACTTATGGACATATTACAGACTTTCATATTTTTCGAGAATTACTCCTAAAAATAAACAAAAAAAACGCACCAAAATCCCGCACCTCGGCCTTTCTATGGTCACGTGACCAAAGGGCACGGGCTATCCCGGGAACGGCTGCCGACAATATTCGCTGGTAGATTGTTCAAATCAAATTTAAGAATTTGTCGTACAAAATACTATTTTGACTATTGTCCTTTAACTGTAGAATCTCAGGTAATGGTTGGTTCTCACTGGAAAACAAGCTTAAAATGAAGCGCGAGATCAAACTCATTCATTTCGCCCACAGAAGTAGACATGGGTTTTTATAATCGGCACTTAAGTTTACACACAAGGTTAATTCCATATCACCATTGATATACTTAGTGCTATGCAGCAACAGGATTGCATGATCATCTACATCCATCCATTTCCTATTTGAGTTTCACAGTAGAACGCAAGGGCAGACGCAAGCGCAGGACGTCCGAGACGCCACGTTCGCATCCGTTTAAGCGTGTACTTGAGTCTAGTGAGAATTGAGTGAACTAAAGCGCAAGCGTTGTTTTTCAGGCGTGTGTTTGCGTGGCTTTGATTTTCACTTGCCTTTCACGTGCGAAATGCGTTTGCACTTGCGTTCGTATGTGAACCAGCTCTAATGAGGTACCCCGTTAAGGACGGGGTCAGCAGATACACTCGGCATCGAGCACTGGTGGTTCAATGGTAGAATCCTCGCCTCCCACGCGGGTGACCCGGGTTCGATTCCCGGCCAGTGCAGGTATTTTTTTTGTGTCCGACTCGCATTTTTTCGTGCAAATCTTTACACCAAGAACAACCTTGCAGGGGACGGGAGGTCATATTCGAAGAGCACCGTTCACATATTCCTTTCTTCCAAAACATCTTCGCAGAAAAAAGCCCCTTCTCACGGTTTGCCTCAAAAAGGAATCTCCCGTTTCGTTATCACCTGCGCGAGCATGTTCTATGAGTCTGTGCGCAGCTGATTTCAGTAAATCTTGCTAGGAAAAAGTTAAAAATAATTAAGTCTATTCGATTGCTAGAGGTGACATTTTAATTTGGAATTCTGCGCGTAGCAGAAGAACCTGGTCCAATAACAAACTCGTAATGGCGAGCACTGGTGGTTTAGTGCTAGAATTCTCGCCTGCCACGCGGGAGGCCCGGGTTCGATTCCCGGCCAGTGCAGATGTTTTTTTTTCTCTTTTCTTTGAACCCGGGTCTAGACTCTTTTGCTTTCAGCATCTCACACTGCATTCTCTTACCCAGAGCTCCCCCGCTAGTCTCCTCTCTCGGGGGAGGCTCTGGGGACATCCACTGACACATGCGCGAGATTTTAAACAGAGCCTATGAGAGAAAAACCTTTCTGCGCATGCTCCAACGTTCAAAATCAACGTTTAAAATTATCCACACCTGTTCAGTGTTAAATCTTGCGCATGCGTCAATGGCACTGTCACCACAGCCGCTCCCGCGAGGTAACGAGCCGTGGAGCTCTGGACTCGAGAACAAAGAAAATCAAGATGTTACGTTCCCTTTCGCATAAGGTTACTGAAAACCTTCGCATCACATCCCCTTAAAAACAACTATGCTTGTCACAAATTATAATAAATCGGAATACCAATTAGAAACTATTTAGTGACGAAATCAACAGAGTTTTGTAAGCATTTTCCAACAGCTTTCAGCCTGCCAACATGTTAATCTTTATCTGCCAATAAAATCAGGAAAAACTGATGATAGTATCTAACTTGCGCTCAACCGACGGAAAATACACCAAAAATTCGGCAAACAATTAAGAAGAAGAGGTTATCATTCTTCAGAAGCACATCATTGATTTTGTTAGACATTGAAAGGAAAGGGGGCAAAACAGTATTGAAGTTGAAACTAAATGCGGCGACTAGAACCGAGGAACTTATGGACATATTACAGACTTTCATATTTTTCGAGAATTACTCCTAAAAATAAACAAAAAAACGCATCAAAATCCCGCACCTCGGCCTTTCTATGGTCACGTGACCAAAGGGCGCGGGCTATCCCGGGAACGGCTGCCGACAATATTCGCTGGTAGATTGTTCAAATGAAATTTAAGAATTTGTCGTACAAAATACTATTTTGAGTATTGTCCTTTAACTGTAGAATCTCAGGTAATGGTTGGTTCTCACTGGAAAACAAGCTTAAAATGAAGCGCGAGATCAAACTCATTCATTTCGCCCACAGAAGTAGACATGGGTTTTTATAATCGGCACTTAAGTTTACACACAAGGTTAATTCCATATCACCATTGATATACTTAGTGCTATGCAGCAACAGGATTGCATGATCATCTACATCCATCCATTTCCTATTTGAGTTTCACAGTAGAACGCAAGGGCAGACGCAAGCGCAGGACATCCGAGACGCCACGTTCGCATCCGTTTAAGCGTGTACTTGCGTCTAGTGAGAATTGAGTGAACTAAAGCGCAAGCGTTGTTTTTCAGGCGTGTGTTTGCGTGGCTTTGATTTTCACTTGCCTTTCACGTGCGAAATGCGTTTGCACTTGCGTTCGTATGTGAACCAGCTCTAATGAGGTACCCCGTTAAGGACGGGGTCAGCAGATACACTCGGCATCGAGCACTGGTGGTTCAATGGTAGAATCCTCGCCTCCCACGCGGGGGACCCGGGTTCGATTCCCGGCCAGTGCAGGTGTTTTTTTTGTGTCCGACTCGCATTTCTTCGTGCAAATCTTTACACCAAGAACAACCTTGCAGGGGACGGGAGGTCATATTCGAAGAGCACCGTTCACATATTCCTTTCTTCCAAAACATCTTCGCAGAAAAAAGCCCCTTCTCACGGTTTGCCTCAAAAAGGAATCTCCCGTTTCGTTATCACCTGCGCGAGCATGTTCTATGAGTCTGTGCGCAGCTGATTTCAGTAAATCTTGCTAGGAAAAAGTTAAAAATAATTAAGTCTATTCGATTGCTAGAGGTGACATTTTAATTTGGAATTCCGCGTAGCAGAAGAACCTGGTCCAATAACAAACGCGTAATGGCGAGCACTGGTGGTTCAGTGGTAGAATTCTCGCCTGCCACGCGGGAGGCCCGGGTTCGATTCCCGGCCAGTGCAGATGTTTTTTTTCTCTTTTCTTTGAACTCGGGTCTAGACTCTTTTGCTTTCAGCATCTCACACTGCATTCTCTTACCCAGAGCTCCCCCGCTCGTCTCCTCTCTCGGGGGAGGCTCTGGGGACATCCACTGACACATGCGCGAGATTTTAAACAGAGCCTATGAGAGAAAAACCTTTCTGCGCATGCTCCAACGTTCAAAATCAACGTTTAAAATTATCCACACCTGTTCAGTGTTAAATCTTGCGCATGCGTCAATGGCACTGTCACCACAGCCGCTCCCGCGAGGTAACGAGCCGTGGAGCTCTGGACTCGAGAACAAAGAAAATCAAGATGTTAAGTTCCCTTTCGCATAAGGTTACTGAAAACCTTCGCATCACATCCCCTTAAAAACAACTATGCTTGTCACAAATTATAATAAATCGGAATACCAATTAGAAACTATTTAGTGACGAAATCAACAGAGTTTTGTAAGCATTTTCCAACAGCTTTCAGCCTGCCAACATGTTAATCTTTATCTGCCAATAAAATCAGGAAAAACTGATGATAGTATCTAACTTGCGCTCAACCGACGGAAAATACACCAAAAATTCGGCAAACAATTAAGAAGAAGAGGTTATCATTCTTCAGAAGCACATCATTGATTTTGTTAGACATTGAAAGGAAAGGGGGCAAAACAGTATTGAAGTTGAAACTAAATGCGGCGACTAGAACCGAGGAACTTATGGACATATTACAGACTTTCATATTTTTCGAGAATTACTCCTAAAAATAAACAAAAAAACGCATCAAAATCCCGCACCTCGGCCTTTCTATGGTCACGTGACCAAAGGGCGCGGGCTATCCCGGGAACGGCTGCCGACAATATTCGCTGGTAGATTGTTCAAATGAAATTTAAGAATTTGTCGTACAAAATACTATTTTGAGTATTGTCCTTTAACTGTAGAATCTCAGGTAATGGTTGGTTCTCACTGGAAAACAAGCTTAAAATGAAGCGCGAGATCAAACTCATTCATTTCGCCCACAGAAGTAGACATGGGTTTTTATAATCGGCACTTAAGTTTACACACAAGGTTAATTCCATATCACCATTGATATACTTAGTGCTATGCAGCAACAGGATTGCATGATCATCTACATCCATCCATTTCCTATTTGAGTTTCACAGTAGAACGCAAGGGCAGACGCAAGCGCAGGACATCCGAGACGCCACGTTCGCATCCGTTTAAGCGTGTACTTGCGTCTAGTGAGAATTGAGTGAACTAAAGCGCAAGCGTTGTTTTTCAGGCGTGTGTTTGCGTGGCTTTGATTTTCACTTGCCTTTCACGTGCGAAATGCGTTTGCACTTGCGTTCGTATGTGAACCAGCTCTAATGAGGTACCCCGTTAAGGACGGGGTCAGCAGATACACTCGGCATCGAGCACTGGTGGTTCAATGGTAGAATCCTCGCCTCCCACGCGGGGGACCCGGGTTCGATTCCCGGCCAGTGCAGGTGTTTTTTTTGTGTCCGACTCGCATTTCTTCGTGCAAATCTTTACACCAAGAACAACCTTGCAGGGGACGGGAGGTCATATTCGAAGAGCACCGTTCACATATTCCTTTCTTCCAAAACATCTTCGCAGAAAAAAGCCCCATCTCACGGTTTGCCTCAAAAAGGAATCTCCCGTTTCGTTATCACCTGCGCGAGCATGTTCTATGAGTCTGTGCGCAGCTGATTTCAGTAAATCTTGCTAGGAAAAAGTTAAAAATAATTAAGTCTATTCGATTGCTAGAGGTGACATTTTAATTTGGAATTCCGCGTAGCAGAAGAACCTGGTCCAATAACAAACGCGTAATGGCGAGCACTGGTGGTTCAGTGGTAGAATTCTCGCCTGCCACGCGGGAGGCCCGGGTTCGATTCCCGGCCAGTGCAGATGTTTTTTTTCTCTTTTCTTTGAACTCGGGTCTAGACTCTTTTGCTTTCAGCATCTCACACTGCATTCTCTTACCCAGAGCTCCCCCGCTCGTCTCCTCTCTCGGGGGAGGCTCTGGGGACATCCACTGACACATGCGCGAGATTTTAAACAGAGCCTATGAGAGAAAAACCTTTCTGCGCATGCTCCAACGTTCAAAATCAACGTTTAAAATTATCCACACCTGTTCAGTGTTAAATCTTGCGCATGCGTCAATGGCACTGTCACCACAGCCGCTCCCGCGAGGTAACGAGCCGTGGAGCTCTGGACTCGAGAACAAAGAAAATCAAGATGTTACGTTCCCTTTCGCATAAGGTTACTGAAAACCTTCGCATCACATCCCCTTAAAAATAACTATGCTTGTCACAAATTATAATAAATCGGAATACCAATTAGAAACTATTTAGTGACGAAATCAACAGAGTTTTGTAAGCATTTTCCAACAGCTTTCAGCCTGCCAACATGTTAATCTTTATCTGCCAATAAAATCAGGAAAAACTGATGATAGTATCTAACTTGCGCTCAACCGACGGAAAATACACCAAAAATTCGGCAAACAATTAAGAAGAAGAGGTTATCATTCTTCAGAAGCACATCATTGATTTTGTTAGACATTGAAAGGAAAGGGGGCAAAACAGTATTGAAGTTGAAACTAAATGCGGCGACTAGAACCGAGGAACTTATGGACATATTACAGACTTTCATATTTTTCGAGAATTACTCCTAAAAATAAACAAAAAAACGCATCAAAATCCCGCACCTCGGCCTTTCTATGGTCACGTGACCAAAGGGCGCGGGCTATCCCGGGAACGGCTGCCGACAATATTCGCTGGTAGATTGTTCAAATGAAATTTAAGAATTTGTCGTACAAAATACTATTTTGAGTATTGTCCTTTAACTGTAGAATCTCAGGTAATGGTTGGTTCTCACTGGAAAACAAGCTTAAAATGAAGCGCGAGATCAAACTCATTCATTTCGCCCACAGAAGTAGACATGGGTTTTTATAATCGGCACTTAAGTTTACACACAAGGTTAATTCCATATCACCATTGATATACTTAGTGCTATGCAGCAACAGGATTGCATGATCATCTACATCCATCCATTTCCTATTTGAGTTTCACAGTAGAACGCAAGGGCAGACGCAAGCGCAGGACATCCGAGACGCCACGTTCGCATCCGTTTAAGCGTGTACTTGCGTCTAGTGAGAATTGAGTGAACTAAAGCGCAAGCGTTGTTTTTCAGGCGTGTGTTTGCGTGGCTTTGATTTTCACTTGCCTTTCACGTGCGAAATGCGTTTGCACTTGCGTTCGTATGTGAACCAGCTCTAATGAGGTACCCCGTTAAGGACGGGGTCAGCAGATACACTCGGCATCGAGCACTGGTGGTTCAATGGTAGAATCCTCGCCTCCCACGCGGGTGACCCGGGTTCGATTCCCGGCCAGTGCAGGTGTTTTTTTTGTGTCCGACTCGCATTTCTTCGTGCAAATCTTTACACCAAGAACAACCTTGCAGGGGACGGGAGGTCATATTCGAAGAGCACCGTTCACATATTCCTTTCTTCCAAAACATCTTCGCAGAAAAAAGCCCCTTCTCACGGTTTGCCTCAAAAAGGAATCTCCCGTTTCGTTATCACCTGCGCGAGCATGTTCTATGAGTCTGTGCGCAGCTGATTTCAGTAAATCTTGCTAGGAAAAAGTTAAAAATAATTAAGTCTATTCGATTGCTAGAGGTGACATTTTAATTTGGAATTCCGCGTAGCAGAAGAACCTGGTCCAATAACAAACGCGTAATGGCGAGCACTGGTGGTTCAGTGGTAGAATTCTCGCCTGCCACGCGGGAGGCCCGGGTTCGATTCCCGGCCAGTGCAGATGTTTTTTTTCTCTTTTCTTTGAACTCGGGTCTAGACTCTTTTGCTTTCAGCATCTCACACTGCATTCTCTTACCCAGAGCTCCCCCGCTCGTCTCCTCTCTCGGGGGAGGCTCTGGGGACATCCACTGACACATGCGCGAGATTTTAAACAGAGCCTATGAGAGAAAAACCTTTCTGCGCATGCTCCAACGTTCAAAATCAACGTTTAAAATTATCCACACCTGTTCAGTGTTAAATCTTGCGCATGCGTCAATGGCACTGTCACCACAGCCGCTCCCGCGAGGTAACGAGCCGTGGAGCTCTGGACTCGAGAACAAAGAAAATCAAGATGTTACGTTCCCTTTCGCATAAGGTTACTGAAAACCTTCGCATCACATCCCCTTAAAAACAACTATGCTTGTCACAAATTATAATAAATCGGAATACCAATTAGAAACTATTTAGTGACGAAATCAACAGAGTTTTGTAAGCATTTTCCAACAGCTTTCAGCCTGCCAACATGTTAATCTTTATCTGCCAATAAAATCAGGAAAAACTGATGATAGTATCTAACTTGCGCTCAACCGACGGAAAATACACCAAAAATTCGGCAAACAATTAAGAAGAAGAGGTTATCATTCTTCAGAAGCACATCATTGATTTTGTTAGACATTGAAAGGAAAGGGGGCAAAACAGTATTGAAGTTGAAACTAAATGCGGCGACTAGAACCGAGGAACTTATGGACATATTACAGACTTTCATATTTTTCGAGAATTACTCCTAAAAATAAACAAAAAAACGCATCAAAATCCCGCACCTCGGCCTTTCTATGGTCACGTGACCAAAGGGCGCGGGCTATTCCGGGAACGGCTGCCGACAATATTCGCTGGTAGATTGTTCAAATCAAATTTACGAATTTGTGGTACAAAATACTATTTTGACTATTGTCCTTTAACTGTAGGATCTCAAGTAATGGTTGGTTCTCACTGGAAATTAAAATGAAGCGCGAGATCAAACTCATTCATTTCGCCCACAGAAGTAGACATGGGCTTTTATAATCGGCACTTAAGTTTACACACAAGGTTAATTCCTTATCACCATTCATATACCTAGTGCTATGCAGCAACAGGATTGCCTGATCATCTACATCCATCCATTTCGTATTTGAGTTTCACAGTAGAACGCAGCGTTCACAGTAGAACGCTGGTAGATTGTTCAAATGAAATTTAAGAATTTGTCGTACAAAATACTATTTTGAGTATTGTCCTTTAACTGTAGAATCTCAGGTAATGGTTGGTTCTCACTGGAAAACAAGCTTAAAATGAAGCGCGAGATCAAACTCATTCATTTCGCCCACAGAAGTAGACATGGGTTTTTATAATCGGCACTTAAGTTTACACACAAGGTTAATTCCATATCACCATTGATATACTTAGTGCTATGCAGCAACAGGATTGCATGATCATCTACATCCATCCATTTCCTATTTGAGTTTCACAGTAGAACGCAAGGGCAGACGCAAGCGCAGGACATCCGAGACGCCACGTTCGCATCCGTTTAAGCGTGTACTTGCGTCTAGTGAGAATTGAGTGAACTAAAGCGCAAGCGTTGTTTTTCAGGCGTGTGTTTGCGTGGCTTTGATTTTCACTTGCCTTTCACGTGCGAAATGCGTTTGCACTTGCGTTCGTATGTGAACCAGCTCTAATGAGGTACCCCGTTAAGGACGGGGTCAGCAGATACACTCGGCATCGAGCACTGGTGGTTCAATGGTAGAATCCTCGCCTCCCACGCGGGGGACCCGGGTTCGATTCCCGGCCAGTGCAGGTGTTTTTTTTGTGTCCGACTCGCATTTCTTCGTGCAAATCTTTACACCAAGAACAACCTTGCAGGGGACGGGAGGTCATATTCGAAGAGCACCGTTCACATATTCCTTTCTTCCAAAACATCTTCGCAGAAAAAAGCCCCTTCTCACGGTTTGCCTCAAAAAGGAATCTCCCGTTTCGTTATCACCTGCGCGAGCATGTTCTATGAGTCTGTGCGCAGCTGATTTCAGTAAATCTTGCTAGGAAAAAGTTAAAAATAATTAAGTCTATTCGATTGCTAGAGGTGACATTTTAATTTGGAATTCCGCGTAGCAGAAGAACCTGGTCCAATAACAAACGCGTAATGGCGAGCACTGGTGGTTCAGTGGTAGAATTCTCGCCTGCCACGCGGGAGGCCCGGGTTCGATTCCCGGCCAGTGCAGATGTTTTTTTTCTCTTTTCTTTGAACTCGGGTCTAGACTCTTTTGCTTTCAGCATCTCACACTGCATTCTCTTACCCAGAGCTCCCCCGCTCGTCTCCTCTCTCGGGGGAGGCTCTGGGGACATCCACTGACACATGCGCGAGATTTTAAACAGAGCCTATGAGAGAAAAACCTTTCTGCGCATGCTCCAACGTTCAAAATCAACGTTTAAAATTATCCACACCTGTTCAGTGTTAAATCTTGCGCATGCGTCAATGGCACTGTCACCACAGCCGCTCCCGCGAGGTAACGAGCCGTGGAGCTCTGGACTCGAGAACAAAGAAAATCAAGATGTTACGTTCCCTTTCGCATAAGGTTACTGAAAACCTTCGCATCACATCCCCTTAAAAACAACTATGCTTGTCACAAATTATAATAAATCGGAATACCAATTAGAAACTATTTAGTGACGAAATCAACAGAGTTTTGTAAGCATTTTCCAACAGCTTTCAGCCTGCCAACATGTTAATCTTTATCTGCCAATAAAATCAGGAAAAACTGATGATAGTATCTAACTTGCGCTCAACCGACGGAAAATACACCAAAAATTCGGCAAACAATTAAGAAGAAGAGGTTATCATTCTTCAGAAGCACATCATTGATTTTGTTAGACATTGAAAGGAAAGGGGGCAAAACAGTATTGAAGTTGAAACTAAATGCGGCGACTAGAACCGAGGAACTTATGGACATATTACAGACTTTCATATTTTTCGAGAATTACTCCTAAAAATAAACAAAAAAACGCATCAAAATCCCGCACCTCGGCCTTTCTATGGTCACGTGACCAAAGGGCGCGGGCTATCCCGGGAACGGCTGCCGACAATATTCGCTGGTAGATTGTTCAAATGAAATTTAAGAATTTGTCGTACAAAATACTATTTTGAGTATTGTCCTTTAACTGTAGAATCTCAGGTAATGGTTGGTTCTCACTGGAAAACAAGCTTAAAATGAAGCGCGAGATCAAACTCATTCATTTCGCCCACAGAAGTAGACATGGGTTTTTATAATCGGCACTTAAGTTTACACACAAGGTTAATTCCATATCACCATTGATATACTTAGTGCTATGCAGCAACAGGATTGCATGATCATCTACATCCATCCATTTCCTATTTGAGTTTCACAGTAGAACGCAAGGGCAGACGCAAGCGCAGGACATCCGAGACGCCACGTTCGCATCCGTTTAAGCGTGTACTTGCGTCTAGTGAGAATTGAGTGAACTAAAGCGCAAGCGTTGTTTTTCAGGCGTGTGTTTGCGTGGCTTTGATTTTCACTTGCCTTTCACGTGCGAAATGCGTTTGCACTTGCGTTCGTATGTGAACCAGCTCTAATGAGGTACCCCGTTAAGGACGGGGTCAGCAGATACACTCGGCATCGAGCACTGGTGGTTCAATGGTAGAATCCTCGCCTCCCACGCGGGTGACCCGGGTTCGATTCCCGGCCAGTGCAGGTGTTTTTTTTTGTGTCCGACTCGCATTTCTTCGTGCAAATCTTTACACCAAGAACAACCTTGCAGGGGACGGGAGGTCATATTCGAAGAGCACCGTTCACATATTCCTTTCTTCCAAAACATCTTCGCAGAAAAAAGCCCCTTCTCACGGTTTGCCTCAAAAAGGAATCTCCCGTTTCGTTATCACCTGCGCGAGCATGTTCTATGAGTCTGTGCGCAGCTGATTTCAGTAAATCTTGCTAGGAAAAAGTTAAAAATAATTAAGTCTATTCGATTGCTAGAGGTGACATTTTAATTTGGAATTCCGCGTAGCAGAAGAACCTGGTCCAATAACAAACGCGTAATGGCGAGCACTGGTGGTTCAGTGGTAGAATTCTCGCCTGCCACGCGGGAGGCCCGGGTTCGATTCCCGGCCAGTGCAGATGTTTTTTTTCTCTTTTCTTTGAACTCGGGTCTAGACTCTTTTGCTTTCAGCATCTCACACTGCATTCTCTTACCCAGAGCTCCCCCGCTCGTCTCCTCTCTCGGGGGAGGCTCTGGGGACATCCACTGACACATGCGCGAGATTTTAAACAGAGCCTATGAGAGAAAAACCTTTCTGCGCATGCTCCAACGTTCAAAATCAACGTTTAAAATTATCCACACCTGTTCAGTGTTAAATCTTGCGCATGCGTCAATGGCACTGTCACCACAGCCGCTCCCGCGAGGTAACGAGCCGTGGAGCTCTGGACTCGAGAACAAAGAAAATCAAGATGTTACGTTCCCTTTCGCATAAGGTTACTGAAAACCTTCGCATCACATCCCCTTAAAAACAACTATGCTTGTCACAAATTATAATAAATCGGAATACCAATTAGAAACTATTTAGTGACGAAATCAACAGAGTTTTGTAAGCATTTTCCAACAGCTTTCAGCCTGCCAACATGTTAATCTTTATCTGCCAATAAAATCAGGAAAAACTGATGATAGTATCTAACTTGCGCTCAACCGACGGAAAATACACCAAAAATTCGGCAAACAATTAAGAAGAAGAGGTTATCATTCTTCAGAAGCACATCATTGATTTTGTTAGACATTGAAAGGAAAGGGGGCAAAACAGTATTGAAGTTGAAACTAAATGCGGCGACTAGAACCGAGGAACTTATGGACATATTACAGACTTTCATATTTTTCGAGAATTACTCCTAAAAATAAACAAAAAAACGCATCAAAATCCCGCACCTCGGCCTTTCTATGGTCACGTGACCAAAGGGCGCGGGCTATTCCGGGAACGGCTGCCGACAATATTCGCTGGTAGATTGTTCAAATCAAATTTACGAATTTGTGGTACAAAATACTATTTTGACTATTGTCCTTTAACTGTAGGATCTCAAGTAATGGTTGGTTCTCACTGGAAATTAAAATGAAGCGCGAGATCAAACTCATTCATTTCGCCCACAGAAGTAGACATGGGCTTTTATAATCGGCACTTAAGTTTACACACAAGGTTAATTCCTTATCACCATTCATATACCTAGTGCTATGCAGCAACAGGATTGCCTGATCATCTACATCCATCCATTTCGTATTTGAGTTTCACAGTAGAACGCAAGGGCAGACGCAAGCGCAGACGCAAGCGCAGGACATCCGAGACGCTACGTTCGCATCCGTTTAAGCGTGTCCTTGCGTCTAGTGAGAATTGGGCGAACTAAAGCGCAAGCGTTGTTTTTCAGGCGTGTGTTTGCGTGGCTTTGATTTTCACTTGCCTTTCACGTGCGAAATGCGTTTGCACTTGCGTTCCTATTGTAACCAGCTCTAATGAGGTACCCCCTTCAGAAGCACCCCATTCATTTTGTTAGACATTGAAAGGAAAGGGGGCAAAACAGTATTGAAGTTAAAATTAAATGCGGCGACTAGAACCGAAGAAACACTATTTTGACCCTAAATACTTGTCATTACTTCCGTGGTCAAGCGGCTAGTTAGTGTTTTTTTTTACTTTTTCGCAATTTGTAAAAATGTTTTCGTTAATATGTCAACGTAAACAAGGGACACCCACTGCTAAAAAAATATTTTGACCATGTTTACTAGTCATTACTTCCGTGGTCTAGCCGCTAAGGAGTTGGGCTTTAAATTCTCAGATCTGCGGATTGATAGTTTTTTCTCTAATTTTTTGCAATTTGTAATTAAAACATCTCAACGCAATGAAGGAACATACACTGTAAAATCGATATTTTAACCCTAGCTACTTGATGTTACTTCCGTGATCTAGCGGCTAAAAAGTTGGCCTTTAAATCTGGTCTGCGGATCGAACTCCGCAGTAGTGTTTTTGTTTATTTAGTTTTTCGCAATTTGTAGTCAATTTTTCTTCGTCAACATGTCAACGTGATGCCGGGACACCCACTGTAAAACAATATTTTGACCCTGGATACTTGTCATTACTACCGTGGGGTCGGGCTTTAAATTAAAAGGTCAGTGCGGAACGAAATCCGTGGAAATATTTTTTTCTCCTTTTTCTTTTATTACAGTAAAACCTCGCATATACGCAGGGAAGTTCTCCAGAAACCCATCAATGGGAAAAGCTTAATTTCCAAAGGGGAACGCATGGGAAGTGTTCGGAATTCACATGGATAGGCATGGGGAAATCCGAACACTACCTGTTCTTCTACCAAGGAAAATTTTCCCATGGATGGGTTTCTGCAGAAATTCCCTGTGATAAGAACGCGTTATAGCGGAACTCCCCGTGCCAAAGGCACGGAGTGGAGCCCCATACGTATCATTCAACGTCACATGAGAAAGCAACCCATCCAAGCCAAAACGATACGTTCAGCGGCTTACGAAAACATCGCGGGCTCTTATTTACGCATGCGCACTTGCGTTAGTGGCGACCCGTGTACACAGCCAATCACAGTCCGTCTTGGATCACTGAGCGCGCGCGTCACTTTGTCCTCCAGCACAGCGCCGCGGTGCTTTGACGCGGTGCTTGGCAGAGGACACGGACCGGAAGTCGCTCCTTCATTTTCCCGCCGAAAAAACTCACAAAACACGCGCCCGCGTCGGCTCACTCGAGTTCATTCAGACGAAATTTTTGTTGAGTCAAACTGAGACAAACTCGTGGGTGCGAACCACGCCAAATTTGCTCAAAAGAATTCTCTAATGATTGTCAAAATACTTCGGATTCGATTCATAATATTGATATTTCATAATATTGTTTAGTCATTTTGGAGAAACTATGAGGGAGTTGCAAAAGATTCAAAGGCTAGATTGCAGAATACCCGGCCCACGGCGAAGCAAGACTTCGGCGTTCTTCTGAAGAAAAACAACAGTTTCTTTCGTAAAAGATGCAAACGATTAAACGATCTTATTTTTCATTTTTTATTTCAAGGAGATTATCTTTTGTCGGTCGTGAACTGCGACTTGTTAGCATATCAGAACGCGCTAATACTATCATTGCCATATAATGGTAACATGAATTTTCTTGATTTAAACTGTAAAGGTGAGCTCCCTTTTGAGTAAGACGTGGGGTGTGTATGATTGGAGTTCCGCTTTTAGGCATTGCCTGAATCTATTATTACAGCTTACATAATGCGGCTAACCTTGAAAAAAACATAGGTACGCAATGCGTAAGGGACGTTATTTGCTTTTGCCCTGTGGGACTTCTGTGGGGCTTCTGATGACGTTTAGAATGACGGTCGTCTGGCCATTCATACAACATCACCAACGTTTGATCACCTAAGTGTACTTATCCTTTTTAGATATTTTAAGTTTTTCATTTCAACGGAAAAACCACAGTGAATAATTTTCTTTAAATTGTTGTAGTCGCCTTTTGTCTGTACCATGTGCACGCTGCCAACGACGTTGGTTACCTATATGCATGTTTTTTTTTGGGGGGGGGGGGGAGATTTATGTTTTCTAGCTTCAATGACCTCGTTAATGATGTTTGCTCCGCGTGATCACTATGGGCAATTCAATTTTTATATTAGCCCCCTCCCTAACTCCTCAGAAATTCTTGCTCTACTGCCCTCGGAAATACCTATGGAAGAACTTTTGGGGGTTGCACCCCCTTGGAAAAACCCCAGGGAAGATACTAGGCTTCTTTTTATATCACCCTCTCGGCCGGAAAAATGGCCACAATTTGGCCCCTCGCCAAGGCAATTTGCTATACCCCCTAGAAATTCTTCTGAAAGGGGGTGGGGGGGGGGGGGGGGCTTGGGTTGGAATAATGGCTCTTGGTGTCTTTAGACAGCTCCACTCAAGTTTGGTAACTTAACCATGTTCCTTCCTTAGTTTTTACCTTGATTATGTTAGTTTACGTTAGTTTTTTATGTTAGTTTTTTTATTATGTTGCTGCTATTGACAGTGATAGGACGTCGCATTGCGTGGTACAGTGTAGGGAGAGGCGATACTTTGGTCAGCACAAACATAAAGAATCTGTTTGAATGTCCTTATACAGCGTAGGCTTTAAAATCACTGAAAATAACGTTTTAAAACAATATTTTTGTTGCGCATGCGCTGTTGAGACCACACATATTTACCAACATTTTGGACCCTGATGACTTAAGGTACCTTGGCTTTGCGCAATGATGATCCTTATACAGTGTAGACCTTAAAGTGACTAAAACAGTGTGCTGTAAAACAATCAAATTCTTTTTTTCAAATTAATTTTTTTGGCAAAGGCGGGTATCTCCCACATTGATAGGTTTAGTACTAACTAGGCATGTATATAGTTTGGGCAATTTTTTCTTTATTTCTCGTTTTATAGCTGCTGGTATGTCATAAAAGGGTCGATTTGGGTGTTACAAATGTAATATTAAGTTCTCAGCGTTATTATTTATGTTTAGTTCCACCAAATTATAACTTTATAATAAGTGTCTTTCGATTCATTTATTAGCAACAGCGCGGTGTAAATAGAACTCAGGTGTGTTAAGGCCTGACTTGGGGCTTATACGCGGGCAGAAAAGAATTTTGCCAATATCTCGAATACTAAATAACTACAGCAATGAGACTTTGTATCAATGTTAATTCTAGTACTAGCAAAATTTTGACAGTTGATGTTTCCATGACAACCAAACTAAAGGGACTTGCATCATATTTTCCTTTTTTGGAACATAACTAAAAATGGGGAACAGAAAACCTCATCTTATTCTGAAAATACGATGGAATTTTCCTTTACTGCATTGATTCCTTCAATATAGCGTCTTTTAAGGCAGACCACCTTGAAAATTAGCAGAGATAGGAGAGAAATTTGGTTGCTAGGGCAACAGTTCTCACGACCACGTGACCCTGGACACGATTAAAAAACGCTATCAACTGCAGAAGTTCATGAAGATTACGAATTTAGGGTCAAAAAGTAGGAAAATAGGCAGTAAGTTTTCCCCGTTTTTGATTGAAAGTAAATCTTAAGCTGTGCTTACAGATACTATAAAATTGTGTCTCCATAGCAACTAAATGCCTGGAACAGTTAAGGTCGGGGGACGTGTTACTCATACCAAGTTCCATTTCGGTAGCTATTTTGCTAATGTAGTTATTTGCAAAAACTGCTTTTTACCTTAACAATTCACGTATAAGCCCCACCTCCTTTCAAGTCAGGCCTTAACACACCTGAGAATGCCGGTTTAAATAACGTGGTTAGAGGTCTCTATTTTACGCCACAGTTCTTGTAAGCGTAAATCCATCGTAAATAGAATACTAGGCATCTGTCTCGAGAGAAGTACGTGTTAGATTGCTTGTAAATGTGTTTGCGAAGTTCAGCCGAGCCGAGCTCGAATAGAAGAGTGAAGTTTAAGCGATTCTTATCGTACGGCCATGAGCATTTCACCAAGAAATAAATCAGTCGAAAATTCGTATTCGTACATATCTAATATATAGGGAATTGACGACTATAGGTAATTACATTAGCATCAAAACAATGTCCGATGAGTAAAAATCGGGATTTCCGCCTTTATAGGGAGAAGATAAGTCACAGTGAACTTGCGAGAAAAACAGTGAGCATGCGAGAGTGAACTTGCGGAACATTACCACTTTTTCAAGAGTGCATTATACGTCACGAAGTCGCCGTGGCGCAGTTTGTAAGTGCGTGACCTATGAATCTATTAAAGTTAACCCGATCCGGAGAGGTTAGGGGTGGACCATTAGAAGTTGGGGGAGGGGGGATGGCAATTCCCCCCAAAAAATTCGCGCAAGGCCAATCTTTCCAAAAAAAAAAATCTTACCGAGATTCAAGCTAGGAAATAAAAATCCTACAAAGACATGGCTTGGGTTCTCATTAAAAAGATGCATTTTTCTACTTCACTTAATAAAAATTTCGGGCATTAAAAGTACCATCAAACATGTAGTCGGTGAGAACTCACGCACCGAAGACACTGCCCTCGCGCCGCTTACAAGAAAAGTGTATCTTGCCGAGGAAAAACAAACTCTCCCAAAAAAATGCCCTGTAGTGATAGGCCTGGCAGGCAGTCACTATGTTCGAAAGCATCACACTTAGGTAAGCGTGAGTTCGACGTTACAAGTATAGAAATTCGTCATGTGGACCGCTTCACACAAATGAATAATAATAATTTCGTTATTTGCGGCATCAATAATAAAACCTACAGGCATTGTTTATTATACACAAAAACGGAACGTTCGTCTACCCTTTTTCTGAGGCTTGATGAAATATGTTTATAAAATTCGAGCACGCTTCGCGCGCAACGGAAGAAAAAGACCTCTACCATGTCCAATAGCGGCCGGGGCATCGCGAAAACGTTTAACAGCTTCATTCTCTTTTAACGGCAACCAATAAAAATATATCATAAAAAAACTATTGTATCTATACATACAGCAACAAGATTTTCTTAATCCATTTCTGAACCAAATATAGTATATAGTATAAGAAATTTTGTTGATTTGTTGATGCGGATTTGGACGGCCTGTGGGAACGGAACGCCACGGGAACAGGTAGTGCTCGATACGCAAGATACCTCTCGTGGGTTTAACCTTTTCCACTTTTTTGTGTGTGTGACTGCGAAAAAAAAAATCGTACATGGCCTTCGAGTCCGAAAATAAATTCCTGCACAACCTGATCTCCGAAAAAAAAATTCATACGCAAAATTATTGCCAACCTCCCTCCCCCAATTTCTAATGGTCCACCCCTTACTAGTTGGATGGGTTACCAACGGCGAGAGCGGAAATGCACCGAGGGAGGCAGGGAAAGGATAGGCGTTATGTATTGAGGGAGGGGAGGGTCAAAATGTTGTAACTTGTAGTGGTGTTGATAGCTAAATTCAAATAACTGGAAAGGTGGGAACTTCATGAAAGGAGATCACGGTCGTTTCAGTATATCCCGACGTACAATGGATAGAGTACATGGAGTGCAAGCCGGGCATTTGGCGGGAATGGCAGGCAGACAGCCAGCCGCAAAGCCACACGAGTCCGACTTAGAAGCTATTTGCTAGCAAATAACTTCACAAAGGGTCTTACACGTGGATTTTTACTGTATAATTTCTTTAGAAATGGAGTCACTAGATAGAAGTATTATGGCTCTTGAAAATTACTTTTCGTTTTTACCAACACTCTACATCATCTGATAGCACACTTTATTCAGATCTACGTATTACTGTTATACAATACACACAGCCTCGTTCTACAAATGTGACCGATACACATAGCCCCCTTCCACAAATGTACAAGAGAGACCTAGTAGAAGGAGGTCTCGTTCTACAAATTTGCAAGAGAGAACTAGTTCGCTACACACAAAGCCTAGTTCTTCAAATGTGCAAAAGGGAACTAAGTCCAATATACACATAGCCACATTCTATACAAATACGCTGGAAAGAACTAGTTCACTAGTTTCCTCAAGAGCATTTGTAGAACGAGGCTATGTGTATAGTGAACTAGTTCTCTCTTGCGCATTTATAGAACGAGGCTATGTGTATAGTGAACTAGTTCTCTCTTATACTCTTACGCATTTATAGAACGAGGCTATGTGTACAGTGAACTAGTTCTCTCTTGCGCATTTATAGAACGAGGCTATGTGTATAGTGAACTAGTGTTGTCCTTCGCATTTATAGAACGAGGCTATGTGTATAGTGAACTAGTTCTCTCTTGCACATTTGAAGAACGAGGCTTTGTGTTTGACCTAGTTCTCTCTTGCGCATTTATAGAATGAGGCTATGTGTATAGTTCACTATACACATAGCCTCGTTCTATAAATGCGCAAGAGAGAACTTGTTCAGTATACACATAGCCTCGTTCTTCAAATGCTCTGGAGGAAACTAGTGAACTAGTTCTTTCCAGCGTACTTGTATAGAATGTGGCTATGTGTCTATTGGACTAGTAAGAGTATTAGAGAGAACTAGTTCACTATACACATAGCCTCGTTCTACAAGTGCTCTGGATGAAACTAGTTCACTATACACAGCCTCGTTCTATAAATGCGCAAGAGAGAACTAGTTCAATATACACATAGCCTCCTACAAATACGCTGGAAAGAACTAGTTCACTATACACATAGCCTCATTCTATAAATGCGCTGGAGGAAACTAGTTCACTATACACATGGCCTCATTCTACAAATGCGCTGGAGGAGAGTAGTTCACCATACACATAGCCTCGTTCTATTCTATAAATGCAATGCGCAAGAGAGAACCAGTTCAATATACACATAGCCTCCTTCTACAAATACGCTGGAAAGACCTAGTTCACTATACACATAGCCTCCTTCTACAAATACGCTGGAAGAAACTGGTTCACATACATATAACCACGTTGTACAAATGCGCTGGAGGAAACTAGTTCACTATACACATGGCCTCGTTCTACAAAATGCGCTGGAAATAAACTAGTTCACTATACACATAGCCTCGTTCTACAAATGCTGCACAAGAGAAGAGAGAACTAGTTCAATAAACACATGACCTCGTTCTACAAATGCGCTGGAAAGAGCTAGTTCACTATACACATAGATTCGTTCTACAAATGCGCTGGAGGAGAGTAGTTCACTATACACATAGCCTCGTTCTATTCTATAAATGCGCAAGAGAGAACTAGTTCAATATACACATGGCCTCCTTCTACAAATACGCTGGAAAGAGCTAGTTCACTATACACATAGCCTCCTTCTACAAGTACGCTGGAAAGAACTAGTTCACTATATACAAATCCTCCTTCTACAAATGCGCTGGAGGAAACTGGTTCACTATACACATAACCACGTTGTACAAATGCGCTGGAGGAAACTAGTTCACTACAGTAAAAACCCGCATAAAAGAACAAGTGGATTAGGAATACTCAGGCTGAAATTTGGCCAAAAAGGTACCTTATACATAAGAACACATTCAGCCTGAAAAATGAAAAATTGTTCTTGTATAAAAAAATATCTGCCAGCTAGATTCGAGTACAGTAATTTTAATTACTGTTAAAACCTAGTGGTAGAGTACAGTAGATCAATAGACCATTGCACAGAGATTTCTACAGCAGGTACTGTATGGGGATTTCCAAGGTGTGGCTTAATTTTCTGCCAATCATATTCTTATTTGACTGTTGGTAGTGTATGTAGTATTTGATGTTAAGAAACAATTTTAAGAATACCTTAAGAACATATTTCAGGCTGATTTTGCAGAAAACACCCAATATATAAGAACAAAATCAGCCTGAATCCCCAAAACACCTGTTCTTTTATGCGGGTTTTTACTGTATACACACGGCCTCGTTCTACAAATGCGCTGAAATAAACTAGTTCACTATACACATAGCCTCGTTCTACAAATGCGCTGGAGGAAACTAGTTCACTATACACATGGCCTCGTTCTACAAATGCGCTGGAGGAAACTAGGTCACTATACACATAGCCTCGTTCTATAAACTGCGCAAGAGAGAACTAGTTTACTATACACATAGACCTCCTTCTACAAATACGCTGGAAAGAACTAGTTCACTATACACATAGCCTCATTCTATAAATGCGCTTGAGGAAACTAGTTCACTATTCAAATAGCCTCATTCTACAAATGCGCTGGAGAGAACTAGCTCACTATACACATAGCCTCGTTCTATAAATGCGCAAGAAAGAACTAGTTAATTATACACATAACCTCGTTCTACAAATGCGCTGGAAAGAACTAGTTCACTATACATATAGACTCGTTCTACAAATGCGCTGGAGGAGAGTAGTTCACTATACACATAGCCGCGTTCTATTCTATAAATGCGCAAGAGAAAACTAGTTCAATATACACATAGCCTCCTTCTGCAAATACGCTGGAAATAACTAGTTCACTATATACATGGCCTCGCGCACGATGTTGAGCACACTTGAGTTGACCGAGAAATTGAGCTCAAATTTGTTTTAGATCTGCTGTTTTCCGAGATCTTGCCTAAAATGCTCCAAAAAAAAGGAAACAAAAGCCCAGTGATCGCAGTTTATTCATAAAAACGTTTTTTAATCACAGATCAAAAGAGATTGGACTAAAAAATATTTTTCAAATGGTGTCATGCTGAAAACTAGAAAACCGTGCGTAACATTTTGTCTCTCAAACAGCGTTTTTCCGTTTTTGCCTATCGCGCAGGCAAATTTGCCTTTTTTGCCTTATTTGTTTTTGCATAATTTGCATTTTTTGCTATTTTCTTCCTCTTTTTGCCTTTTCGCGCATAGATTTTGCTTTGCCTTTTTTGCCTTTTCACGCATACATTTTGCTTTGTTCTTTTTGCTTTTTCACGCATACATTTTGTTTTGTCTTTTCGCGCACATAGATTTCGTTCTGCCGTATTTGCCTCTTCGCGCATTTAATTTTTGCCTTTTTTTAGCGCAGAGATTTTGCCTCGCAGTTCTTGGCCTCCCTTTGCATTTTGTGCCCGTTTTGTCTTGCCGTGCTTTGGTGTCTACTGCCAGTGCTTTTCTTCGCCTGTCTTCATTTTTGAAAGCCAGTTAACGTCGTCGTTTTTTTCTCTTTGTGTTTTGTTTTTATAAATTTATCTAACGCTTCCTTTGTTGCTCTTTTTTTCTCTCCTTAGCTTGTACGAGCCGCTTGCGAGCCTTCAATTTGGGCATTTTTTATGATGTGTAGTTGTCTAAATTGTGTACCGAGCTACAACTTAAGGCCAAGTAAAAAAAATAACATGTTTATCGTCCGGAGCTTTCCAAAAAAGTGTCCATGCGGCCCTTTTTTTTATTTATTTATTTTTTCTTTTTGCTCCTTGTTTATGCCTTGTTTTATTGGTTTATGCCATATTTTGTGTACAAAATGACCACGACTGTTTCATAAACTATTCTTAAGGCAATCTATGTTCATATAAAGCATTTCCATGCTCATTAAAGTCATTTCAAAGGAATTTCTAACCTCTTGTGACGTTTGACTTAGTTTTGGAGACAACTTGTGAAAATAAAAAATAAAAGAAAAAAGGATGCGGCTACAAAAAACGATGCGGGCGGGGACGATAAACATGTATTTTTTTTTACTTGGCCTAATTCAGGCAGCCTCAAGGTGCAGCAGGCAAACAATGGCAAAAATGGGCACGACAAGGCAAAAATGAGCACATAAGGGCATGGCAAGGCAAAAAAGGGCACGAATAGGCAAAAAAGTGCGCGAATAAGCGAAAAAAGGCAACAAATAGGCAAAAACAGCATAATAAGGCAAAAAAATAGCATAACAAAGCCGAGGCGGATTTTAAACGAATGTTTGAGCGCTAACCAAAGCGATGTTGAGCTACATTCGAGATGAGCTAATGGAAGAAGTAGAGAGTTTGAAGGGAACTTGAGAACGAGATTATGAAGACACTTAATTCGCTCTTAGAATGAGTGTTCTCTGTCTATTAAATTAAAAGGCTCTATCTGCTTGCACTATACAGAAATATTGGATTGAACGCATGTTGTTGTTTTCGATTTTCTTCAGCTTTTCCGTTCCTCTTTCTCTTGTTTCGCGCAATTGCAAAGACCATACAAAGGAGCAAAACTAATAACTACTTAAAGAGATGGAAGCAGTAACTGCGAGCGAATAAAAACCTAGAGGTTGTGAAACAAAGCAAAAATCTGCCAAAAAGACAAAAAAAAGGTATGTAGCGCAAAAAAGGCGTGTGCAAAAAAAGGCGTGCAGGGCAAAGAGGCAAAATAATGCATGAAGCAAAACGGCAAAAAATGCAGAAAAAAAGGGTAAACCCGGGCAATAAGATGCGCGATGCAAGAAGCAAAAAAGGGCACAAAATGAAATAAAGATTATTATTATTATTATCATTGAAGCTCATTAGATAACAAAAGAATATAATTAAAAAACAAACATCTGACAAAATAGGGCCGTAGGACACTTTTTGGGCCGTGGGACATCTAAAACCTGTTTCTTCATATCCTAAGGGTTCCAACAAAGTATGTCTCGTTAATAGTTCCTGGCATATCGAATAAAAGATACACGCAAAAAATCTGTTGTGACTCGACCGACATATGGCCATAGTTTTCTTTAATAAATCACTTTATTACACATATAACAAGAATTGTGCTACGTAAAGGCGCTTTGCAGAAATCGTTATGCTTTATTTAACCGGTGAAAAGAAAGCCTGACCGCCAATCAGGACGCCGTATAGCGTTTCACACACGTGAAAACTAGAACCAATAGAATTCAGGGATTGTTGTGTTTTAACCAATCAGAATAGAGCATCGCATTTTGTAGTCTCCTCTCAGCCGCCTGGACCGGGACGGGGGAGAGCGTAGCGTGACACCGGTCCCGGTGGCAGCGAGGAGACTACTCATTTTGTTGGCTTTTTTTTGTCAAAGGGGAATTTCACCTCGCCTGGCGCTGTTCCGCTAGTTTGACTATAAAATGTCTCGATTTGTTTCCATAGATTGCCCTGTTGATTAATTCATTCAGAAACAGGACAACAAAAGCACCTTGAGCACCTGGCTCTTCTTGCCTCATTTTTGGAGGTAAAAGGAATCGATAAACAAATAGAAGATTGTGAGCCAGCAAAATTAGACGAGCTGCTGTGCGAATTTATTCTCCAACCCAGGAAAAAGGAAAACAAGTGGATTGGAAGGAAATAAATTGTTTGCTTTTGAAAATTCTCGTCACGTGTAATAAAAAGCTAACAGCATAGAAAGTGCTTTGTACGGGACGTTATTCACTCGTGACTTGCGTGTAAAGCCTAATCATCACTCGACCGTGAAACAATAAAAATTGGAATTATTCTTTTGTTTCACAGTCGACTGATGCGACAGATAAGGCTATATGGAAACCAGCCTTTAAGACTCCCTCACTCGCAGACTCGTTTTGTTCGTGTTTACACACAAATCACTCGTGAAAAAAAACCCGTACATCGCACTTTCTATGAAGTAAACTATTTGTATTTTTATTTCAGTTCATAAAGCTTTGAACTGTGTCTGAACTGTGTCTGTTAACTGAACGTGTAAACTTCTGTTACAGAAATTTGATCTGAAACTAAAACTGGCCCATGCAGTGACTACAAGATGCAAAAACAAGATCAAAATATTATGTCCAAAAACAGGGACATTGTTTTAATTAAGTATGATGTCCTGATTTGGCAGTGATAATTACCTTTGCACTTGTAATGCTAAGACGGGAGCGTAGCCAGGATTTGAGAAAGGCGGGGGGGGGGGGGGGGGAGGCGGGGGAGGGGTGCTCACATCTGTACAAACGTATGGTGCCCTATTCCAGCTTTCCGATATTTTTCTTAATGTTCATTGCATTTGTCTTCTAAAAATAGGGGTCACGTGCACCCCAGGACCCCCCCCCCCCCCCCTCCCTGGCTACGCCCCTGTAAGAACTAGGACCTTGTCAAACACAGCCTCATCACATAGAACTCCTTGTCCTTGTAGTCGATGATCAAGGAAATAGCAAATATTGTAATGTCCTGGGTTTGGCAGTGATCATTACCATTGCACTTAAAATCCTAACTGTAACAATTTAACAAGTGACCTTGTGAACACGGCCTCATCACATGGAACTCCTTGGCCTTGACGTCCATGATCAAACAAATAACAAATCCCAGGGGGTACTTGGATATAAAAGTGACAGGCTGTGTCCGACGTATTGTTTTGGGTATGAAATTTTGCGTCAACACATTTTTCATGATTTTTGGGGGCTGAAAATTACAAGGAATTTTTTGGGGATTGATAAATCTGTGGGCATTTTTAGGGGGTTGAGCATTATGGCAGGCTAGTTGATCATCAAACAGCTTCGCATCACCCTGGTATTAAATAACGTTTTCGGGGCGAAAAAGTTGGGTATTTTTAGGGTACTAATTTACGGGAGCAGGTGTTTTTTGGGTATAAAATTTATGGCGCAGGTACTTCTTGGGGTATAAAATTAGATCCTCCGTTGTCCCCCCCCCCCCCCATCATTTTCATATCCGAGTACACCCTGGGTGGCAAATGTTATTAATATTACCATTGTGTGGTTCCATAAAATATCCATACCCTCACGGAAGGGTGTTGAAATGTGACCCCCACCCCCACCCCTCTGGAATTTCTGAAGAAAAATACCGCATTTGCATGGAAAAGATCAGGTAAATTGAACCCTCCACCCGTCTGGAATTTTCAATTCCCTCAATAGGAGAATAGGGGGGATGGATTTTTCTGGAACCACACATTGCACTTTAATCCTAACAACTGTAACAATTTAACAAGTCACCTTGTGAACACAACCTCATCACATGGAACTCCTTGGATTTTACGTATTCTGAGGATACTTCACTTAAGCCTGGTTTCCATATAGTCTTATCTGTCGTATCTGTCGCATCAGATGACCGTGAAACAATGGAAATTGGAAGTATTCTTTTGTTTCATGAAACAATGGAAAACAATGGAAATTGGAAGTATTATTTTGTTTCACGGTTGACAGATACGACAGATAAGACAATATGGAAACTAGGCTTTAATCTAATTCTGTTCTCCATCAGCTTTGCACATAATGGCGACATTGTTGGCAAAATCATTCCACTTATAATCCTACCGCACTATTCAGATGAGCGTGGAATGCCTATAGACCCTTGTAATATGTCCAGTAACGCATGTTTTCCATGAATGACATCAAATTTATTCTTTTCAATTTCTGGTCTACTGAAGACGTCATTTCAAAAGAATAAATTAACGTCATCTGCGGAAAAAACATGTGTTACTGGACTTATTGGTCGATAAGTTTGAACGTTTCATTTGGATAGTTTTGTGTCTCAAAAAGCATGTTGTTCAGAATCTTGTCAAGAAAAAAAGCTTGTGATTTTGAAACTTTGTTGCAAAATTCCTTGTTAGCATTATGAACCGGCCTTGACAACATGCCTTTTTGACACAAAACTATCAAAACAAAAGGTTCAAACTTATTGACCAAACTTTAGGCATTCATTCAACGATCAACTGAATAGCTCAGTAGCAAACTGTAACAATTTAACAAGCGACCTTGTGAACACAGTCTCATCACATGGAACGCCTTATCCTTGACATCCATGATCCAATAAATACTAGCTAAGATTCTCAAGGTAAAGTCCTTCATTTTCTGAAGCTTCTCCCTAAGCTTTGTCAAAGATGGCGGCATTGGTAGCCAAATCATTCCCCTTATAATTCTAACAATTGCAACAGTTTAAGTAGTGACCTTGTAAGCACGGCCTCTTCACATGGAACCCCTTGGCCTTGACGTCCATGATCAAAGAAATAGGTAAGATTCTCAAGGAATATTCCTTTCTCTTCTTCAGATACGTCACTTAAGATAATTCTATCCTCCCTCAGCTTTTGCAAAGATGGCGGCATTAGTAGCCGAGTCATTCCTCTTTGCTCAACCAAAAATCCAATGATAAATGGAAGTATATCCTCAACTGATTCTTCAAAATCTTGTAGTCTAGGAAGAACTCCCTTTTTTAGATCTTTCGCATCAAGATCTTTATATTGCTTACTGTGCTTGACCACAGTGAAGCGGATACTTGTCAGCTGTTCACAGTATTTCCTATAAATTTTTTTCATGTTAAGCTTCTTGCTAACAAGAATAACATCTAGGATTTCATCTGTGTTTGCATGGTCTTGTGACATTAGAAATTCTTGACATTGTTTTTTAAGTGCTTCAGTTTGGTATTCATCAGAGAGTAACAGCAGAGAAACAACATTGTCCACTGTAAAAAAAAAAAAAACGAAACACATTCAAACACTGGAAAATAACTGATATTTCGAGCACAGCATGATCTATACTTAAGCAATAGAGAACTTTTTCCGTGTCTACATACCCTGATGCAAACACGAGGGGAGGTTGGGAGAATTCGAGACGGTTATGCAGCCACGAAATCGAAGGTCGACAAATCACTAGACTTGAACTTGTGGTTAAAGGATGGGACGACAAATGATAGCAAAAAAGAGAACAGCACTGCTTTCACAGTTTCATTTACTTCAAGTGTTTGGGTAAATTTTTGTCAAAATGTAAGAATGAAAAAAGATCGCCCCGGTGTGACGTCACAACCATGTTTACATACTCTCATCTAAACACACCTGTCGACCAATGAGAGTGCACGTACTATCTTAGTCATTTTATAACACAAAATATATATTTTTTGAGGTGAAAATTTCATTTTAACAAAGCATGCAAAATCCATACCTCCCCACATGGCGATAAAGAGGGGTTGCCAAACACAATTAATCATATAGATCGGTTTTTTGCACTTTTACAGATCAAAAACTTTCATGGGTTAAGCAGCTTTCTAGTTGTTTTAGCCTTTTGGGTTTCACAGAAGTTTACTTTTGGATCACAAATCACTAGACTTAATCCTGTTTCGACACAGTACAACCTATACACTAAGGCATCATCCACACTACACCTGCTAAATCTGAAAACGCACAGCTAATTATTTACACGGTTGTGCCTTCCATCCACACTATGCTGGCTAAATAGGCTATGGGTTTTAGTGTGGACGGCGAAAACGGATCTTTTCGAAAACGTTGTACCACATGTCTTTTTCACACATAGGTATGCTAAGCTGACGTTCTTGTGCGTTTTCACAATAAGCCAGCGTGGTGTGGACGGAAAATGTTTGCTCCGTTTTCGAGGCAAATTAGCCGTTCTCAAAGCCAAGGGCTTTTCTGGGGCCAAATGTTGAAGTTCAACGGAAAAAAATACCGAAATTCACTGTGTTCGGTTGTTTTAATCAAGACAGCGCTGCTTTGAAGGAAAGATATATGCAAGACGGTTCTCCTGGTGTGATTAGGGCGCTGATCGAGTGGCGATTTACCCGAGAAATTCCGTCGGGGCGTTCGAGTTTGTTGTGTGGGGCCTTCCCCTCTGGTTAGAAGGGACTGGTGGAACCCTCGGAAACACTTTCAACGCCTCTAGATGAGTAAAAGGACAACTTAATGTAAGTCTTCTACATTTCTTTTGCCATAATTTACCCAGAACTCAGTGATGATTTTATAGCAATTTAGCGAGTTTATCGATTACTCTTATACAAAGCCACGTAAACACTATATCGCCAAGCCAGAATAAATTTTTTATAATTAAAGTAAACGACCATTGTACTTGGGTTGCCTGTGGTTTGACTAAGATCGATGAACGCTAAAATAAAAGTACCTGTACCTACGAGAAATAAAAAAGTTTGAAAAATGCCCTTGAACTAGTTCTTCAGGACCTAAATAAACCAGTATCCTAGCATTTATTTGGTCAGAAATACACTTTTAAGTGAGTCTTAGCCAATTTTAGTGTCACTTCTTACTCTACTATACCCTATGTTCTGGAAGGCTGCAAACTCCAAAATTCCAAACACTCAGTGATTCAAAAAATGCAGTGATTTTTTCCCTAAATCATGGTCGCTTGCTCAAACAAACTTCACTTCACTATTCAGCTTCCTTTTTTTCCTTTTTCATGGAAGTCAACCCTCTCTGAATGATATAAATGGATAAATGTGTGACACTCAGTGAGATGGTGGGGAAAAAGACTATTTCCTTCTTTTTCAGTTTGCAGCCTTCCAGAACATATAGCATAGCTGTCAACTCACCCGCATTAGGCGTGTGTCACAAGATTTTGAAGCCAGTCACCCGCAAATGATTGAGAAATTTTTCATACATAACTGTATATCACCCGCATTGTCACTCTCAGGACTTTTTCACACGTTTTCTGTATTTACCTGCCATGTGAGGGAGAATCTCAAGATTTTTGACGAAGTTACTAGGTTGACAGGTATGATAAAGTGAGTAAGAAGTGACACTAAAATTGGCTAAAACTCGCTTAAAAGTGTATTTCTGATGGAATAAATGCTAGCCCACCTTGACCAACTCAGGTATACGATCAACTTCCCCCTGACTCAGGGGATTTTCAAAAGTTCACGCCGGAATGCAATGTTGTGTTGAGTCAAAGCCATGCATTTTGGCTTTGGTTTGAGTTTAGTTCAGAATGAAATTTGAGGCCAAATGGCCTTCGCTTATTTCTCGACACCGTATTGGAGTTAATCACTAAAATTCTGCAAGGCGAAAGTACATCTATTCTATTACACTGTCAGGAAACAGGAAATGAAAATCTCAGCTGAAAAGTTGGAAATTATGCAAAGGAATAAGAGGATCCATAATTCAGTTCAGAAGTGAAACAAAACCCTCCATTCTGGCTATCAGAACTTTGTACTAGACAGTATTCAGCTTAACATACTTCCTTGCAAAAACTTCCTTGGGCATCAAGCTTTCAATTGCCAGGTAAGATAAGAAGAGTACAAGTACTCATGTCTAGATATAGTCACAATATTGTGCCCTCTGCAATAAATGTAAGCATCTGAGCCGTTTAGATTTAGTTGAAGTCATTCCGCGCCTGCCAAGAACTCGATTCCGATTTGCTTTCACAGGCACATAAAAGGGTACTAGAGCTGTTGTTATAAACCTAAAAAGTGGGATTTAGCCGTGTTTTTATAGAAATAGGAGGCCATGTTCAATTTTACCCCACTTTGTCCATTCAATGATTTTAGGAACTCGGTTAAATTTATTCAAAGAAAACGATACCAACTACCAAGTATCTAAACCTTCATGTTGTTTTGCCTTTGAATAGGTGTTCGCCACCTTTAAACTGCAAAATTTTTGGTAGCCTCTGATATGCTTGTAATCTCTGTATCTTGTATCTCGAAATACAGTAGTGCAAGCCCCAATTTCCCTTAATACTTCCCCTTAAACCGTTAAAGCAACAATGTTGTTAGATCCATAATCTTACTTGTTATTTCATGTCGTCGGGTATGGATTTGTGGGTACACCATGGAGAGGAATGCCAAAAACTGTATAGCATTTTTCCCTGGCAAATCGATTTCTTTGGCATCCCTTTCTAAGAAGGGTTTCGTAAACATGTTGTTGAACACCGGGGATACCATCGAAAGTATTAATTTGTGGACATGGAACTTTTCTCCTTCTACTACCAGAATGACATCACTCTCTTTCCATGCATCTTTGAAGATATTTGTTTCCGAATTTAGCACATTGTTGACCGGGACAGTTTCACCTTTGGTAGCCATTTTGTTTGGTCAACTGCAGTCTCGTGGTACGCCAACCTCGTTCCCAGGGTCTTGTGGGTAATATTCAACGGGTCCCTTCCACAGGGAGACCGCCTAAGAAAAGCAGTTAAAATCCGATATGGCAGCGGACAGGGAAGAGAAGGCGGAAATCGGAGCTAGAATTATCTTACAGCTGTTTCGATTTTGCGAACTCTCGAGATCGATTTCCAACCGTCGACCGCTTTCTGGTTTCCGACACAATCAAAACTTTCATTTATTCGCCATCCTAGTGAAATGCCGAGTGTAGGTTTTGGTCGAGGGTCGAGGGTATAAGACGTCGAGGGTCGAGGGTAAAATGTCGAGGGTCGAGGGTAAGACGTCGAGGGTAAAATGTCGAGGGTCGAGGGTAAAATGTCGAGGGTAAAATGTCGAGGGTCGAGGGTAAAATGTCGAGGGTCCGATTTTTTTTTAAATATGCAAATTTTCGGTTTTCCTGAGATTAATGACTACAGGCGCGGCTGAAATCAATGTGCTTTAATTTGAGGGACCGAAATGTCAGTCGCTCGAGTTATATATTAGCCCGATAGAAAAAAATTCTCTTGAGAACGGAACGGCTACCAAACTTGGATTTAGTTATATTCGAGGCATGGGAAGTGCAACACGAAGGTCACATGACATGACGTCATCGGTGACGTCCTCAAAACTCGAAAAATTGATATCTAGAGAACACTGGTAGGTGACCAAACTTGGATAAAGTTATCTTCGAAGCATGGGAGGTGCATCACCAAGGTCACGCGGTATAACGTAATCGATGACGTCATCAAAACTAAAAAATAGCCATCTTTGGGGAACTGAACATCGTCACACGACCAAACTTGGATAAAAGGTATCCACGACTGGGCAACGATTGGGCAGTCCAAAAAAAATCCCCCCCCCCGGTGTTAAAGTTTGGAATTCCAGGGTGGGTACCCTTAAAATACGAAATTCCAGGGCGGGCAGTCATGACAAAATAAGAAAATCACTGGAATTCCAGGGCGGGTGGTTCACATGTGAGTTAAAAAAATCCAGGGTGGGTAGCTGTGACTGGGGGGAGGGGCCGGGGGGAATTTTGTTTGAGACTGCCAATTTCACCGAGGAACTCGGTGGCTTTGATACATTTCGCCCTTCACGGAGGTTGCGACTCGACCGACATATGGCCATATTTTTCTTTAATAAACGTAAAGGCGCTTTGCAGAAATCGTTATGCTTTTATTTAACCGGTGAAAAGAAAGCTTTTAGTGTATTAGTGCAAAGTATGCTATTGCACAGAGTTATCACGACCACTTTACTGTATTCACATAGGTCATGTACCACCCCACGATTTCCCGCCTTGACTTGGACGATCATCATGATGGTCAGCGGTAATCCGCGCGAGAGTCGCTTTTTGTTTACAAAAAATTCTAGAAGGCAATGCCAATGGCGGATAGATTCTCGGTGGAAGAAGTTGTTCAGCTCTTCGCCTGCGATGATGAGGAGGGAGAGAAAGAGAAATAATATATAGATTTAGCCACTGGCTAAAAGCGGAGCTCGTGGTTATAATTTTCTATGTGAATGAAAGGGATTCCCATGTGTACATGGTTTATATGGTTGCTTTAGAGTCGTCCCTTCACGAGATATTAATTTTTCAAGCATAGATGACGTCATCGATGACGTCATATCACGTGACCACTTCATTTCGCTCATCTGGTGGCCTAGACTACACTACCTAAGTTTGGTTCTTTTAGAGTCTTCCCTTCACGAGATATTAATTTTTCAAGCATAGATGACGTCATCGATGACGTCATATCACGTGACCACTTCATTTCGCTCATCTGGTGGTCTAGACTACACTACCCAAGTTTGGTTGTCTTAGAGTCTTCCCTTCACGAGATACATATCAAGACGTTTGTAGCCAAACGTTGTCGACTTGCCGCTTTCCTTATTAGGAAATCTCCCTTATTTGGAAGGACTGTAAGTACTTTTCCTCATATTTTAGCGAAAAAAAAACTGGAAAATTCACCAAAACTTGCAGATACTCGAGAAACATCGTGCTCATGGTCGCCATGTTGTTTTTGACTCGGACAAAGGGCCTGGGACAAACCACAGGTAGCCCGCGCGTATTTGCAGAAAACGACAATGCTATCTCGATATGTTCATTTTTCAAGCATAGATGACGTCATCGATGACGTCATATCACGTGACCACTTCATTTCGCTCATCCTAGTGGCCTAGACTACACTACCCAAGTTTGGTTGTCTTAGAGTCTTCCCTTCACGAGATATTCATTTTTCAAGCATAGATGACGTCATCGATGACGTCATATCACGTGACCACTTCATTTCGCTCATCTGGTGGTCTAGACTACACTACCCAAGTTTGGTTATCCTTAGAGTCTTCCCTTCACGAGATATTCATTTTTCAAGCATAGATGACGTCATCGATGACGTCATATCACGTGACCACTTCATTTCGGTAGCCCGCGCGTATCATATCAAGAAAAATTCGCCAAAAACTGTCGATTTGCCGTCTTTGCAAAATTTCCTTATTAGGAAACCCCCTTACCTTATTTGGAAGGACTGTAATTATTTTTTTTCCTCAAATCTTAGCGAAAAAAGCAGGGAAATTCAACAAAACTTGCAGTTACTCGAGAAACATCGTTTTCTTGGTCGCCATTTTGTTTTTGTCCCCCGCCGAGGGGCATGAGTCGAGATTTGAATACCACAGGCAACCCGCGCGAAATTGCCATAAAAACGACAGTACTTTCTTGATATGTTACAGAAAACGACAATGCTATCTCGATATGTTCATTTTTCAAGCATAGATGACGTCATCGATGACGTCATATCACGTGACCACTTCATTTCGCTCATCCTAGTGGCCTAGACTACACTACCCAAGTTTGGTTGTCTTAGAGTCTTCCCTTCACGAGATATTCATTTTTCAAGCATAGATGACGTCATCGATGACGTCATATCACGTGACCACTTCATTTCGCTCATCTGGTGGTCTAGACTACACTACCCAAGTTTGGTTGTCCTTAGAGTCTTCCCTTCACGAGATATTCATTTTTCAAGCATAGATGACGTCATCGATGACGTCATATCACGTGACCACTTCATTTCGCTCATCTGGTGGCCTAGACTACACTACCCAAGTTTGGTTGTCTTAGAGTCTTCCCTTCACGAGATATTCATTTTTCAAGCATAGATGACGTCATCGATGACGTCATATCACGTGTCCGGGTTACAGCACCCCCCTTGTGGCATAGACAAAATATCCGGCTAATCTCCAGTGTAAGAACTCACCAGCTGCGTCACAAAGCTTTCTTTGTTTGATAGAACGAAGGTTGAACCAATCATGATTAAATAGTAACTAAACACAAAGGTGTTCTCAGGGGATGGTTCTTACACTGGAGATGACCCAAATATCCTAAGTATGGTTGTCTTAGCGTGTTCCCTTGAGGAGATATAATTTTTCTTTGCATACCACAGGGTTCCCATGTGTACACGGACGACGGACGGACGGACGGCGTACGCTATAGGTTTAATACCAGAAAAATAAAGAAAAAATCATATCTCCCGAAGGGTAGCTTCTATAGAAGCCAAACTTGGACAAATTTCCAAAGACCATAAGAGGAACTCTATACCAAAGTCACGTGCCCTTACGTCATCAATGACGTCATCAAAAAGATCCATAATGCCCGTGACGTTCAAAAATCAACTCGATAGTATACTATACGTTTTTCTCTTAGGTATGGTGCTCCGCTAGCGCGGGCCTTCGGCCCGCGCTGGAGCTCCGCTATAAGCTGACAGAGTGATTGAGAACCTTCTCAGCGAAAAACTCGTTCAAATAATCTCTTTTTGAAGATGTTTGACGGAAGATTTTGCGACTTCTTGTCCACAAATGCTCGAGTTCGAACGGCTAGAAGACAGGCCGAGAAGACATGCATTCAACAGAGCGATCAAACGGTAAATCAATACTTTCTGTTTCGTTCATTTAACGTTATGTAGAAGTACTTCTAGTTCTGTGTTCATCTCTAGCTACTGCACGTCTGCTGTCCAGCTCGACCATACTAGAAGTCCTGTAAATAATTACTGCTTTTGTACTTTTTACTGTTCGCAGATAAAAGGCAGCACTTTGGCTGAGAAAAATAATCTCAAAGAATAACACGGCAGCTCCAATAGAAGAATGGTAAAGCTGACAAAGACTTCACTGAGCCTGGATGCTATATGGAATCAAACAGAAAATGGAGAAGTGATTTCTTTCAACTCTCGTCTAGGTCCTTAGTTTTAAGGTACAAAGAAAACTTTCTCTCAAAAAACTTCCCTAATACATGTACACTAAAACACTACACTTGTTTGCAAAGAAATTATTATGTTTGTATGTTTTTTTCTAGAGAACAAAAGATATAACTTTGTATTTCTCAGAGCCATGTTTATGCGAAGAATGTAAGCGAGTATGTTTTAACTTGTCTGATGTTGTTGTTGCTTTATCTCATTGATCAGGATACAGGAGGAAATGAAGCAATGACATACACAATTTAGACTCCAAAAAAGTTTTTCTTTACCATGTTTCCCTTTGGTGACAAAGGTCAACAACAAATATAAAAAACTAGCTTGCTTTTTGAAACTAGCATCCCAAGAAACAAATACAAATATGCACTAATCAGACATCATTTTGTTTCATTTAAAAGGGTTTTCTCCTTGTTCACTGGGAAGTATATGGGGAGATGAGGGAATCTTTCTGCCGTAAACTACAATAGAACAAATCTGGGCACTTTGTGAAGTTGCTGGTCAGCCGTCATGAGAAAGAGATTTGTAGTCCAGTACATTTACGGATAGACCTAGAATTAATTGCAACAGAAGATCTCTCTTCACAATTCAATAGTAATTACCATCATAAACAACATACTAAAAGTCCTACTGCATCCGTGCGGTGGAACGCCTCCAAATTTAACAGTTTAGAATATGACTCCTTTCCTTTAGCATGGAAACGAGGCTGTAACCGGAAGTTGAGCTATTTCGCTGGAAACCGAGCAATTATTTTATTTGATCTCAATGAAATATATATTTTGCGTCTTTGTTAACATTATTCTAATGTATGTGACTCGTTTTGAGTATTTTCTCCTTGAGACTAGTCGTTTGCTTAGTTAAGGGGCGAGATATGCGCCTTAGGTCAAAATCGTAAGGGAAATACGCATATAAAATAAAAGATCTACACGTGTACAGTACACATGGTTTCCGTCTTTACACCTGATATATAAGCGACTCGTTTACAAATCCCTCTATTAATCATTTTATTTTCGCTTATATTGCTCGTCCTAAACAAGAATTTGAAAGCATTATTAGTACAATGACAATTTCAGCGCTCGCGGTGCGCTCGCCTCTGTTTTCTGATCTAGTACAGGCAGACAGGGCTGTGAACTCGCCTTTTGATAATCATAGGAGTAATAAACTGGCATTTTCTTAATTCGTAAGATCGCCGTTTTTATCTCTTCAATGACCCTATTCTTCTGAGTTCCTCTATTCATCATCTGCTACTCATATTTTGCTCCTGTATTACTTTAACGACTTTTTGTGTAGGAATCGCAGTATAGCATAGCTCTTGGCTATTTGTTTGTTTGTGCGTGTGTAGTTTACACTACGCGACTGATGATACACCGCGGCTGACAAGTCGTGCACGTGCAGCAACCTCGCCCTCACTACCTCCGCCCATGAATCCCCCTCACACCTATCAGATTCAGTATCAGATTCGATAGCATTTTTGCGCTTCATTTTAGCAACATCGAAATTAGCTCTGTATCAAAACTGAAAGTGTTTTCAATATTGCGGACCAGCGACTGACGCTTGACAGTGGGACTAGGGATCTCCTTTTCGAATATTTTGCGGTCGGCAGTAAAAGTCGGTATTTAAGCAAGCGCAGGACGCAAGCGCAGTACGCAAGCACAGGACGCAAGCACAGGACGCAAGCGCAGGACGCAAGCACAGGACACAAGTGCAGGAATCAAGCACAGGACGCAAGCGCAGGACACAAGTGCAGGAATCAAGCACAGGACGCAAGCGCAGGACACAAGTGCATGAATCAAGCACAGGACGCAAGCGCAGTACGCAAGCACAGGACGCAAGCACAAGACGCAAGCACAGGACGCAAGCACAGGACGCAAGCACAGGACACAAGTGCAGGACACAAGCGCAGGAATCAAGCACAGGACGCAAGCGCAGTACGCAAGCACAGGACGCAAGCACAAGACGCAAGCACAGGACGCAAGCACAGGACACAAGTGCAGGACACAAGCGCAGGACAGAAGCACAGGACGCAAGCACAGGACGCAAGCACAGGACGCAAGCACAAGACGCAAGCACAGGACGCAAGCACACAGGACGCAAGCACACTGGACGCAAGCACACAGGACGCAAGCGCAGTAGCAAGCGCAGTACGCATGCGCAGTACGCAAGCGCAGTACGCATGCGCAGTACGCAAGCGCAGTACGCAAGCGCAGTACGCAAGCGCAGTTCGCAAGCGCAGTACGCAAGCGCAGTACGCAAGCACAAGGCAAGTGTGAATCATAGCGACGTAAGCGCGTAAATCAGCATTGATTAGTTGCTTGCGCTTGTGTTCACCTGATTCACACTAGACGCAAGCCCATGTTCAAGGGAACGCGACGTCTTGATGTTCATATGCTTGCTTCTGCGCTTGTGTTCTAGTGTAAAGCACAATAGGGAAATGCGAGTTTGATATCCTGGGGCTTGGGTTCCAGTGAGAACCAGCGTTAAATGTTCCTTGTGAACATATTGTCCCGGGACTGTTTAAAAAGTACTATTTCTTTCGTTGCTACATCCCCTTAATACGCCCTGACTAGTGAAGTTGTACTTAAGGCTCATTTACACGGAAGGGATTTTGTGGCACGGCTCGGATAAAAAGTGGTACGGGTACCAAATTTAATTGCACGGCTCGGCACGCAACCCAAACACTTGTTGCAAATTGTAAAAACTTATTGCGCGAAATAGAGAGCGGGTCTACTTTGAGCCACACATTCTGGCATTGTTTCTCGTTTTCCATCAAACAGACAACTTGTCGAGCAAAAAACATTAAACTTGCAACGCAGCGCGACAAGTTGAGGGATTGTGTGCCTCGTATTTCCCTGTCTGAAGGCACAATGTTCGTCCCCATTGAAATGTTGAATATAAGCTAAGAGAAAGTAAGAGAATTTAATTTTCTACGTAGAATAGTGAATACCAGGCGCATTCACTATTCTACGGGCAACCAAAGAAAATTTTCTTCAATTAGTTTGGAATGCACTTCAAATGAACTGAAATACTTTTTTGCTATTAGGTGGTCTCTTTTCGAAAAATATTTTATTCACTTCACTAAATGTAATCTAATTAGAATTAGCTTTCGAAAGACTCGAAGTGTGCAAAATATGAGTTATACCAAATATGAGATACAAAATATATTCAAACACCTATACCTGGAAAATATGTAGTTCACTGCTATCAGAAATAGAAGCTGGTGGCTCGTAATCAGATCTTAGGCTGATCCCACTTTTCCTAAAGACGCGCCTTTCCATGAGACAGCCTAATCTGATCAAGTGTAAATTTACGACCCAAGTGAAGTCAAAGTAGCTTGATAAAGAGTCGAATTATATAAGAAAAGTACTCTAAAATAACGCAAAAAAAGAAATCCCGAATTGACCTGTTGCCATAAATAAATGAAGTATTCTGTTGACTCTTGATTAATTAAGCGATGTGAGTTCATCGCTTTCTGTCGAACATTTTTTTGCTCAAAATACCAAGAAATACAATGTTAGGTTGTTAAACGGGTTTTAAATATTCATAATAAGATATTTAGACCTGAAAAAGATCAATATGGAAGTGTTCTAAAGTCTATTTTCTACTTTTCTTACCACGCGAGCTTTACCCTGTGACACAAGATGGCGGCCATTCAAGATTTCGAGCACTGTCTCTAAAATCTAAATTTCACCACTTTCCACCACTAGGACTAAATAGGACTTTGATATGTTATTAAGCATACAATTCTGTGTCGAAAACCGTTGAGAGACCTTCTGTTGCAATTAGTTCTAGGTTCACCCCATTTTTTCGATAGATGTACTGGACTATTGCCCTTATGTATAGGCAATGCTCAGGACAGCCTACAATTTTCCCCATCATAACTGTGATCTGTAACCTGTCACCAGTTTATTTGAGGGTTGTCCAATACACTCAATCGGATTCCGATGGAGTCTGATGGTGTTCCATCGGATAGATGCAAATAGATAGGGAATGTGAACCACGTACTACGAAAGGATACCACATATCCCACCGTATACATGGCGATATGGGGAGCTAATCAGATCGTCCGATGGACCATCAGACTCCGATGGAAAAAGTGAAATGTCCGACGGAAACGTGCATATCATTATGGGCACTTAGAAATATTTGTACCGTATACATGGTGATATGGGTGGCTAGTCCGATGGTCCGATGGAGTCCGATCGTCCGATGGACCATCAGACTCCGACGGAAAAAGTGAAATGTCCGACGGAAACGTGCATATCATTATGGGCACTTAGAAATATTTGTACGGTATACATGGTGTTATGGGGGGCTATTCCGATGGTCCGATGGAGTCCGATCGTCCGATGGACCATCAGAGTCCGATGGAAAAAGTGAAATGTCCGACGGAAACGTGCATATCATTATGGGCACTTAGAAATATTTGTACCGTATACATGGTGATATGGGTGGCTAGTCCGATGGTCCGATGGAGTCCGATCGACCATCAGACTCCGACGGAAAAAGTGAAATGTCCGACGGAAACGTGCATATCATTATGGGCACTTAGAAATATTTGTACCGTATACATGGTGATATGGGGGGCTATTCCGATGGTCCGATGGAGTCCGATCGTCCGATGGACCATCAGAGTCCGATGGAAAAAGTGAAATGTCCGACGGAAACGTGCATATCATTATGGGCACTTAGAAATATTTGTACCGTATACATGGTGATATGGGTGGCTAGTCCGATGGTCCGATGGAGTCCGATCGTCCGATCGACCATCAGACTCCGACGGAAAAAGTGAAATGTCCGACGGAAACGTGCATATCATTATGGGCACTTAGAAATATTTGTACCGTATACATGGTGATATGGGTGGCTAGTCCGATGGTCCGATGGAGTCCGATCGTCCGATCGACCATCAGACTCCGACGGAAAAAGTGAAATGTCCGACGGAAACGTGCATATCATTATGGGCACTTAGAAATATTGTACCGTATACATGGTGATATGGGCGGCTATTCCGATGGTCCGATGGAGTCCGATCGTCCGATGGACCATCAGACTCCGATGGAAAAAGTGAAATGTCCGACGGAAACGTGCATATCATTATGGGCACTTAGAAATATTTGTACCGTATACATGGTGATATGGGTGGCTAGTCCGATGGTCCGATGGAGTCCGATCGTCCGATCGACCATCAGACTCCGACGGAAAAAGTGAAATGTCCGACCGAAACGTGCATATCATTATGGGCACTTAGAAATATTTGTACCGTATACATGGTGATATGGGGGGCTAGTCCGATGGAGTCCGATCGTCCGATCGACCATCAGAGTCCGACGGAAAAAGTGAAATGTCCGACCGAAACGTGCATGTCATTATGGGCACTTAGAAATATTTGTACCGTATACATGGTGATATGGGCGGCTATTCCGATGGTCCGATGGAGTCCGATCGTCCGATGGACCATCAGACTCCGATGGAAAAAGTGAAATGTCCGACGGAAACGTGCATATCATTATGGGCACTTAGAAATATTTGTACCGTATACATGGTGATATGGGTGGCTAGTCCGATGGTCCGATGGAGTCCGATCGTCCGATCGACCATCAGACTCCGACGGAAAAAGTGAAATGTCCGACCGAAACGTGCATATCATTATGGGCACTTAGAAATATTTGTACCGTATACATGGTGATATGGGGGGCTAGTCCGATGGAGTCCGATCGTCCGATCGACCATCAGAGTCCGACGGAAAAAGTGAAATGTCCGACCGAAACGTGCATGTCATTATGGGCACTTAGAAATATTTGTACCGTATACATGGTGATATGGGGGGCTAGTCCGATGGAGTCCGATCGTCCGATGGACCATCAGACTCCGACGGAAAAAGTGAATTGCCGACGGAAACGTGCATATCATTATGGGCAAACATTAAAGACGGGCTTTCAATGCAACAACTGGTATCTTTCCGCAAAGTAAACCTATTCGAGGTTAATAATAGCTAAATGGCGGTGTCTTGCTATGATGTGCCAGGAAATAGAGCCAAGAAGTCACTCTTTATGGAAGATTTTTTAGTAAGATCATGACTTGTCACGAGTTCGATTTGCGGGGGACAAAGGCAATGGGATAATAACAAGGTATGATCATTTAAAAGTCTTGAGCTTAGCTCAGAATGTAGGTCATACGCTGACCTCAGTATAGTGTTTTCTTTTTAGAGAAGTGCCTCGATAATTGAAGTTTTGCAGTGGGATTCCCTTTAAAGTTTACAATTGGAGCGAAGATTTTGTTTATCTTCGCAAGCCGGCTGGACTCGCGTGCTCACTCGGCACACTGTATTATCGTTCCTTGTTTTGTTGGATCCTGAAACGAAACTGCTGAAGCCTTTATTTAAAATACATCTACTTGTGTGCTCAATTTCACTAATTCTAGTAGTTGGGAATTGTGTTGTAGAGTATAACTTCAAAGTGGTTTTATTTTTTTGTGTGTAATATTTGTTTGAAATAGCAACCACGAATTCACTTATGCGCGTTTATAAATAATGTTATTGTTTTGCACAGTTCGCCAAACGACGCCGTGTTCTGCCTTGTGAAATCCTCAGGGAAAACTGGAGAGAACTGCAGGGAAAAAACAGAACCAGTACTGCCGCTAGGCTTGAAGTACTCAACCGGCTTCCACTCCGTAAGTCTTCGCGCGCAGCAAATCCATGCAAATCGGAGAGCGGATTATTTTGTTTTCCTTGGTGTGCCCAAAACAGGAAAACAAGCTACGTCACGTGTTCGTGACGTGACATATGTAGTGATCTTTATACTTCAAGTGAGACTCAACGTTGAGAATCCTAGCCGAGAAAGAGAGGGCTTCGCCGTGTTAAACTGGCAAGAACGTTGAGAAACCTAGCGGAGAAAGAGATCAAGTGAGACTTCTTTGTTAAACTGGCAAGAACGTGCGGCACGATGGCAGGGGACTTTTGATTTTCTAGTGTTACATGTATTTAGATGGCGGATACAAAACCCTGCCAAGAAAACATTCATCAAGCGAGACTTCGATCTTACGCTGTTCAATTGCAATAAACGTGCAGCACGGGCATGGAGACTTTCATGTATTATTTGGACTTTCATGTATTATTATGGCGGATAATGTATGCTATAAAGACTAAAGAGGCACGTGAAGAGGAAACAGGCCGAGAAAAGACTCATCAAGTGCGAATAAATATGTTATAAAGACTTAAAGACTATAAACTGGAAACATGTTATAAAGACTTAACAAAGACTATAAAGCGGAAACTATAGGCCGAGAATAAGATTCTTCAAACTTGCAATAAACATGGAACACGGGCAGGGACTTTTGATTTTCGTGCGTTATGCCCGATGCACACTAGCGACATATCCATCTCTATCTATTGCCATCCATCAGGACGAAATGTTGCAACGAAAAAAGCACGAAGAAATAATATTTCCATGGATCATCATTAGATTACTTTACCAAAGCAATCTGATGTTATTTTTTGTGGATGTAAACGTTTTGAAACCATCCATTTTGTTCGCGTGATATTTTTCTTATGTCGTTATGTCGCTAGTGTGCACCAGGCATTATAGCGGATATATGTTATAAAGACTATGGTTTCCCGAGAAAAAGATCAAATTTGTTCTTACACCGTGAGGGAGAATCTAAAGATTTTTCATGAAGTTTGCTTGACAGGTAATGGTTCTGACACGCTGGGTTTTTATCGTACTTTAATCGTAAATGTGAATTATATCCCAATTTTACAACATTGGCTAATAATTTCTTTAACTAACGTAGCAGTAAAGCCCCAAAGTTCCTATATTTTCTCAAAAAACTCCTATAAAATGGTGTAAAGACTGCGATATGTAGAAAGCCAACTTCAGGATATCCCGTAATAATATGTTGAAACATGAATTTTTATTTTCCTATCGAAAGCTAACCTTTTCATATGTCAGCCTATTTTTTCCCAAACTTTTCAACTTTTCTAATACAGATGTGATTTTATTCATGGCCTCGGTTCCTGATAACTATAACAAATTATTAATCCATATTAGTGTGATAAGGGTCTATAGGGTGGATCCCTGTGAACTTTCTTAACAGTCTAGTGTGACTGTAACCCCAAAAAAATCACTGTTTGGAGTTTATGCTTGTATTGGCCGATTGCATTTTAGAGTGGAACAGCGTGGTGCATGACCTTCCTAATAAAGAACCCCCTCCTTGTTTACCTTTCCCTTGAAATATTAAGAGTCAATACACCCACCTGGAAAATGTGGTGTAGGTCCTGACACCCCTCCCCCCACCGTATGTTTTAAAAGAGGATTCAGCCATTTCCCTCTGGTAACCAATGGAATACTAAAATACTAATGGAAGCAGGTCTTCATTTACTTGCACTAGGGGAATTCATTGACTTACATGGTTGCAGTGACTTCGGAAATATCAAAAGTGTTGAAATTGAAACTTTACATTAGAAACACTTGGTATTAAATAACCTGAAACAGCTATACCTGTAACCAATATTGTATGAATAGCTAATTACAAAGTAAACATTGTGTCCTCTTCATCATTTCTTTTTCTTTTTCCTGGTGTGGGCTGTTCTGTTGATTTTCTGGAATACTCTTCGAAGTGGCTGCAAAGGAATTGATGAAAAGGAAATGTTTTATTGTCTAGTAATGAGTTGCTAGCATTTTTTACACTTAATGTTGTAGGATTGTCATGGAGACCTGAGAAACAGAATACTGAATACTACAATGTATAGTGATTCTATTTACAATCTGCTTATGCAATCTGCTTATTGTTAAACTTTGAATTCCATTGTCATAGGTTTGGGCGGACGATCACATGTCATACCTGCCAACCCTGAAAACATGGGTCACAAATACAACAACTTTATAAGAAAATGATAACAAATTCACATGCGAAATATTCAGGATATATATGTGAAGTTTCAATTTTTTTCCCAGGAGACTGAGGGTAAAAACTCCTAATTAAACTGGTAGATTTGGCAGGTATGCGTGTTATCCCTTGTATTCAAATATTTCAAAAAAATACAATAAAGCAAGGCAAAAGTTTTTAAATTGTTATTACCACTGTATACATTGCTACGCGACCTCAAAATTCGTTGTTTGCAATTGGCAATTTATGCTAGGAAACTGTAATGTAATCGATTTTGGAGTTGAAAGTGAAACAATTGAGGCAATGAAGACAATGTATTTGCTAGAAAAAATTTGATTGATTTGGCTCAGTTCTTACCATATCAACATTGAATTTAGAGGTTGATGTTAATGATTCTCTGTACTAAGATATCTTGCCAATTTTGTCGATGTTGTATGAGAACCTATGTGGATATAATTTGTGTAATGTAATTACCTTTGGTCCAGTGAATTGTATGCTTCATCATACTCTTCTAGGTTTACTCCAACTGTAGCAAGGGATCTTGCAAAAGTGTGTTGGTCTGTGGCCTCTTCGGGCAGTTGTTTCTTGACAAAATAGTACACCTAAAATAATAAAACATGGTTTATGTTAATGAGTTTATTATGTATGACTGGCAATGTTGTTTATAGTTCTCAATTAACATTTTGGAAGGGTAAACAAGGGGATGGTTAATAATTGTTAGTGGGGGTTCTCATTTGGGTATGGAAGCAATGCTAAAATTTACAACCCAACCTCTGCTGAGGCTCCCATGTCATGAAGGACATACAAGTTTTTTTTCACCACCCCTGAAAATCCATTGTTTTGAGAAACCCCACTCTTACCCTAGGGATGTCCATTTAAGGGGGAAGGGCCATCCTTGAAATGTAGTTTTTGTGTTTTGACACAATGAAACCAAGTTTGTTTCATTGCAGTGTGAAGACATGTAGGACGGCCCATAGAGTTGAAAATTCAATTCCCTATTGCATTGTTAATTTCATTATTCAATCCAAAAATGTTTTTTTTTTTCAGGTCAACTTTCAAACTGTTATAGCCGTTGGTATTAGAAAGTTCCATAACAACAGATGTTGTCTTTCACACTTTGGTGGTGTGTGTGTAAATGGGGATAGTGCATTCTTATTGTATAGTGTTGTTCTAGTCTTCTATTGTAAAATAAGGGATGGGGACATGTTGGTGGTTTTACCTTAGTGCTGTTTCGAGGTATTGGGTGGGTTTCTATGTCACCTACTCCAAGAAGTGGCATCAACTGAACAACCTTCTCAGCAAGCTTTTTTCCTGATAGATCATTTATCTTTGCCTTGAATTTTCCTCCAGCGAGGAGTCTGCTGAAACTAACAACTTTCGAAGGGGCGAGTAGCACTTTTTTTATAATCTTCTCATAACCGTGAATGCCTTGACTGACATCCTGATCCTTGGTACAGTCATCCAAATGGGTTTCATCATTGTTTGTCTCGATGGTTTGGTTTTTAAGGATGCCTAGGATTAAAGGACACAAGTTATTTCAGAGGAAGAAAAGAGGCCAGTATATGCTATGTTGGTACATCTGCGTTTTATGCTTTTTTAATGAAGAAATTGTGGATTTCAAGGACTTTTCCAGGATCATTTCCACAATTTTCAGGACTTTTTATTACATCTGAAAAGCAAACATGTATGCAGATGGTCTGTCTTGGTAGTGGTTATTTTTTATATGAAAAAGAAAGATAATGTTCATTTTCAATAACATATCTGTGTGTATTTTATGCCCTTTTCTCATTTAATTAATGGCAATTCTAAAATATTTCTGAGCATTTAAGGTGGCTCCCGAGTATTTATTGCAGAAATAGACCTGAACTTGTAGCGTATGTTTCATCATGAAAAATTATTCCGATGTCCACAATTGTTGGCACAGAACTTAAGCCACCTCTGTACCACCAAACGGTGTAATTCACTAGATATATTAGGCTCGTCTGTTTGGTATATTTTAAATTTAGCAAAAGAGGTTTTTTTAGATTAATTGAAATAACTTGAAAATTCGACCAGGAGTTCTTGTATTACTAGCTAAAAATGCATAATTAAAAATAGGGGTTTACTCATAGGAATACCCAGGTCAGCTTTTCCCATGCGATTTAAGTTGTAAACGTTGTTATAATTTTACCTTTAAAATTGTCTAATGGTGTTTGTCTTTAGTGTGCCGAGCGCAGATATCAGAAAAATATCGGGAGCACTTCAAAATTATATCGGCTGATCTTTCATAAACAAATTAAGGCAATATGTTGTCCATAAATATGTGCTATTGTTGCTATTGACCTCGTGGAGTTTATTTTGCAATTGACTGTGATTTAAAGTAATTGTCATTTTAGAACAAATTGATTGCGCGTCCATGGGCAGAAAAATGTGCACCGTGCAAAATAGGGGAATAACCTTAACTGCTATCTTCTTATTGAAATACATACAGTACTGTTTCATATGGAGTCACCGACAACAACCCCCTCTATGAACCCTGACTTGCTGCTTTAGAAGTAAACCAGTCTGTATTGACATGCAATAGAGCGGATTTCACGTGACTGTCATGACTTGTTATGTAATTGTGATTGCTATGCATTCTCATTGTCTACTTGTTTTTCTCAGCCAATCAAATTTTGTAGTAAATACAATTGTGTAATTGGTTAGTAATTGGTTGGGCTTGCAATTGGCTGAGAAAAAAGCCATTTAGGAGCAAGTCGTGAGTTCACTCGACTCTGATTGGCTAGTGATTGCTCAATTGCAATTGTTTTCATGACAGTCATGTGAAAACCGCTATGCACATATGGTATTCTGTAATTATACTTACATAAGTGTTTCAAGCAAGTTTGGACAATTGAGTGGGCAGCAGCAACTGCAGTACTTGTGATTGGAAGCTCAGCATAGGTTGTGCTTTCTTCATCTTCATCTGTATCTGTATCATCATCATCATTATCATCTGTATCATCATCATTATCATCTGTCAATCATCTGTCAATATCATCCACGTCAGCATTTCTATCTTGGAGGTCATCACTGTCTGGGGTACCTTGCTCACCATTCCCCAAAAATTCAGTTCCTTTTCTTTTGAAGGCCCAAAAAATGTTCCGACTTTGTTCTGATCCAGTAAAACTGCTTTTGTAGATAGAGTGAATCCTGCTCTAATGCTTGGGCGTGTTTTGGGATCAAAGGAAGACACTATTTCCTGGCTGTGTGGTGATTCTTAAGCTTATATCACTTAAAAACAGGAACGCTGTCAAAGGGAACCATGTTCCTAAATCTTGTTCAATGGAAATATCTAAAATAACTAAAATCACAATCATGCGCAGTAGAGCTATTTGGGCACTTCGAGTAAAACGAGCGTTCTCTGAGGAAAAGTTACGAGAATGTCCTACAGTAATAATTACTTCTCAACGAAACTGTAAGTTCATATCCGTGGTTCCGTTAAATCCCTCTTATCCGCCACTGAGTCAAGGGAAATTTATTGCAATGTACTGCCAGATCCATTGAGATGTCATGATTTGGTGTTTGAAATCGTCTCAGCTTAAGACGGAAGGGACGGAAACTACGGATTCACGGAAAATGGACTTCCAGTGTTAAAGGGAAGTAATATCAATATATTATGTAATTTAATTATTATATATTAATAATATATTAATAATATACTAATATATTACTTCTCAAACAAACTGGAAGTTCAGAATCCGTGGTTCCGTGGAATCCCTCTTATCCGCCACTGAGTCAAGGGAAATTTATTGCAATGTACTGCCAGATCCATTGAGATGTCATGTTTTGGTGTTTGAAATCGTCTCAGCTTAAGACGGAAGGGACGGAAACTACGGATTCACGGAAAATGGACTTCCAGTGTTAAAGGGAAGTAATATCAATATATTATGTAATTTAATTATTATGTATTAATAATATATTAATAATATACTAATATATTACTTCTCAAACAAACTGGAAGTTCAGAATCCGTGGTTCCGTGGAATCCCTCTTATCCGCCACTGAGTCAAGGGAAATTTATTGCAATGTACTGCCAGATCCATTGAGATGTCATGTTTTGGTGTTTGAAATCGTCTCAGCTTAAGACGGAAGGAACGGAAACTGCGGATTCACGGAAAATGGACTTCCAGTGTTTAAGGGAAGTAATATAAAATGCAATTTAATTATAATATATTAATAATATATAATATATTAATAATATATATTACTTAATATACTAATATATTACTTCTCAAACGTACTGGAAGTTCAGAATCCGTGGTTCCGTGAAATCCCTCTTATCCGCCACTGAGTCAAGAGAAATTTATTTGCAATGTACTGCCAGATCTATTGGGATGTCATGTTTTGGTGTTTGAAATCGTCTCAGCTTAAGATGGAAGGGACGGAAACTACGGATTCACGGAAAATTGACTTCCAGTGTTTAAGGGAATTGTTTAAATCAGTTGTGTTCATAACGAGACAAACTGTTTACTTTGGGCCTTTTTTCGTGCACATTGTTTGCATGCTTTTTTCGTAAACATCTTGGAACTCATTATCACTTGTCATACCCAACAATTGATTACATAACCATGGATTACGTAACCCTTGTGAAACCTCTTTGGAATTCCGACCACTAGTTACATAAGGCCCAGCGTAAAATCATGTAAAATCAGTTGTTAGAAGCAGTCGAACAAGCAAGATCTCAATCTTCTTCCACTCAGAGGATCGATGGCTTCGGTAAGTTCTTCAGCCTTACTTGTTCTATAATTTGGACTAGTGATCAATTACAGCTAAAATCGCTGCTTCGCTACCCGCGTTTCCAAAACATCGATTTGTTTTTGGCTTTGCTATTCCGCCAGTCAAATCTTATACACGATGCAACTATTTTAGCTGTAACAAAAACAAACCTTTATTGCGGCATATCTGCGCCCTGAAATGGAGATTTTCGCTGAGCGGATAATATCCCTCATAAGTGTATTTGATTTAGTCATTGAATGCCCTATTATAAGGTAATTATAATGGTAATAAAGTTGATGTTCATGGGCGCCTGCGGCACGGGCTAAAATGGCCCCGAGTCGGGCCAAAAACGTATTTACGCCCGCGAATATCAACTATATTGTCAAATTGCATTCGGGTCTTTTAGGTGTCGACTGCTCGTCATCCGGCGAGACAACTGAACAGTGGAAAAATAAAACAAGCTGCAGAATCATATTTGTTACCGTTAGTGGAGGGAAAACTGTGTGCTGTGTGGCTAAAGTGCATCTGGCAAGTCCAAGACGATGACGAAACAGACGCGTGGAATAAAATCTGCGAAAAGCGTGCCGAGTGCGATGGGGCAATAGAGCAACTCGACGATGTCGTGTTTTACTTTTCATCTATATCATGCCATGACACCAAAGTAAAAACGGGAAAGAAAGCCACTGACAATAGCGAAGAAGACCACGAAGACGAAGACGAACAACAAGTGCCCTCTCAAAGTGAAAGCCAGAAACGCCTACCAGCTCTGTTCTATTGGATCGCCTTTGAATCTCGAAACGGTGCGCCCATATCACTAGTCAACCTGCACAGAAGCATGCTCAAGTGCGACGTTGATATCACAACAAAGCTTCTCACCTCCATGTCTAAAGTAGCAACGGGGAAAATGTTAAGAGCTCAACTTTGGCAAACCCTTAAAGATCATAACTCTAGTTATATCAGGAGCATTGTAAGCAAATCCTTTCGCGCATGCTTCAATAATAGTATCAGAGAAGTGGATCTGGACATCGAGTTCTTGGACAGTGTAGAAAGGGAAGCCGAGGAAAACATCCTTCGCTTTGTGGTTGTAAAGACCAGCTACTCAAGCGTGACAGGAAAGGCAGTACGTGAAATGATCAAGAAAGGCCTAGTTGTCGACGTAATCGGCGCTTCTGAAGATGACGAGAAATGCGAAAACGACAAAATCGTCCCTAGGTCGTTGACATCAGACGCTTGCACGCAACTGATTAATGACATAGAGGTATGTAACCGACATGCATTAGGAAGCGCGTTTCGCTTTAGACTAATTAAAAAAATTTTCTGTTTTATTTTAGCGCGTCATGAGAAAGATGAATTATGCAGTTGGCCGAGGAATGCTGTACAGAAAACATCCGCGTTCCCGGTATACATTCCACCACAGAGGGGAAATAAAGGAGTTTCTTGGCCTCCTAGAAGGGAACGAAGCATTTAAAGACCGTCTTGTTAAATATGGGAAAAAGGTGAACGAGCGGCTCTCCAACCCCTCAAGTGAGCTCATAAGACAGATTCGTATTAACCACGACCTAATAGAAGTGAAGGACGGGTGGTGCCTGTCATTGTCTCAGAGACAATTCGTGGAAAGACCCATTGACAAGTCTGAAATTGGCTTAATAACCCCAAGGGCGTTTTTTCACTACGATCGAAGTTGTGAAGAAGACAGCAAGTTCTTTCGCGAAATACTGGAGAATAGTTTAAGCGAAGAGGAAATTGGAAAGTTCTGTGAAGACTTCCTTGGCCTTTTCAACTTTCAAGGGAAAAAACACAAGCAAAAGGTGATGAAATTACATTTTGTGTTATCCAATTGTAGCTATTGACTGTGATGTTGGATTAAACTACTAACGCTCGTGGTCTACGGGAATTTGCTAGGCGTTGCGATCGCTACAACAAACATGTTGTTTTAATCTAACAATAATGCTGTTCTAATCTTTGAACAGGTGCCTTGTTTAGTAGGAGAGGCCAATAGTGGAAAGACAAGTCTTCTGGCCGCTGTTCTAGGCGTGGCGAACGAGGCGCGAGTGGCGACAGTTACCAAACAAAGAGCTTTCAATAAAGCGATGATTAACGGTGACACAGAAGTAATAATTATAGACGAAGCGTATTCTGCCATGATGGATATAGATGATTGGAAGTTGATAACCCAAGGAGGCTGGACGGCACATGACAAGAAATTTGACACAGCAAAGGGATTTATCAATAGGTAAAACAGAGTCCCACTGTTGAACTTTAGGTTCTTTTGATAGATTGACATATTTCGTTTTTTTACTTCCACAGATGCCCTATGGTCATTGCGTGCCAAAGTGAGCTTGAATTTAGAGAAATAGACAAGCCGGCCATGGCTGCAAGACTGAACGTTTATCGCTTTCAGAGCCTGAATTCTGTGAACACAGACGCCCATGGCTGGATCAAGAGCCACCCAGTGCCGTGCATCGTCTACGCAATGGAGCAAGCCAAAAAGTACAAGACCGGTGTCGCTCCTGTACCCTTTAATTACGGTAATAATGTCCGCACAACTCCATTTCAAAGACTATTCTTTTAGTTTTGCTAACCTATATTCAATGTATGTTATAGAGAACGAAGGACCTTCTGCATCATTGACAGAGCAGGAAAAGTTGGAAATCATGTCCTTCAACCTTGATGAGAAAGCGGACAGCGAAGATGAACTCTGCACAGAAGCAATTCTCTCGAGCTACCAGCAAAACGAAAGCGATTCTGATGAACTCAGCCAGCGGTCGACTGCAGAAAGTCGCCTTGAAACAATTGGCCGAGCGCAGCAACAACAGCGTCCCAATAGCTTTCGTGGTCGCCTTTTTGCCAAAATGAAAACTCTAGCTGACGCTGCCGTTCAAAGAGAGCAAGGTTATTTAAGGGAAATAGTAGACTCCAACCGCAACGAGTTGGTGGCTCTTGGACTTGCTGACGAAGAGGAGGCGATGGACGCGATCAAGGAGCCCTTTCAGCCATTACCCGACTATATAGAAGAAAGGAGGCAGAGGATGGTCAGGGAGAAGAGAGAAAAAGAGTTGGAAGAGGAAATTCTGAAAGAGATTGAAAAGACCACTCGAGCCTTCGAAAATCCGTGGCTGATTGAACAAGAGAGAGAACTTAGCAGTCTACCAAGCCAAATGGAGGAGACCGAGGACGAAGAGATAAGAATGGCTTTACGATGCCGAATCGAGATTATCCAAAACAAGTTGCGCATGTATCATGAGAAGGGTGGCACATCCGGCAAATTGGGAGTAGACGAAAGAAAACGCACGCTGGTAAGACTCGGCATAATCGCAAAAGCACAAGCTCGCGATGTCACTGACGTGTATTCTCGTATTTGGCTGAGTGCAGTCGACAATGGAGAGGAAGAAGGAGGACTAGACAGCGACGACGGCATATTCATGACACCATGCCCGCCAACACCGTCGTGGACACCCAAGCCAGGCCAAGAGTACGACATGACGATACTGACAGATGATGGTTTGATCGCCCCACCACGCTCGCCACCACTGGTACAACGTGTGCCGAAAACGCCATCGTTTGCCACACAAGGGCCCACACCTAAAAGGAGAAAGGAGACTCGTGCGCCCCTCGAAGACTACTCGTCACCACGGATGTGGGGAGGGTTGCCTGTACCCAACCAGAGCGCGTCGAAGGGCGGCAGACCTCGTGGAAAGCCGAAAGAAACGCCCCTCAAAGGGCAATCAAAGCTCACAAGATTTTTCTCACAAAAATAAATTTTGCTTACTTAAACACGAATACTTTATGTAGACAGTTTTGATTGAAGAGAGCTTCTCTAAGTTTGACAATTTGTGCTAGAATTGTATACGAATAAAAGTAAAATTAAAAGTAAAGAGGGGCGCGCTCGATTGATTGCCTATGCTCCAATACCGACGGACTTTCGTGCGAGCAAAAAAAAAGGACAGTCAATCGATCACGCCCTCTCCGAGGATGTATAGCTTTGCCATTGCCATGACAACCAAAATCAATATCATGGTACTAAAATCACTAGCTATTTGAAAATCGACATTTGTTAAAGTAGCACATTGAATAGTCCACACGAAAGGATACCGTTACCATGACAACCAAATAAATATTATTGTTGCTTATCGCGTAAGTTTAATAACGTATCGATGCTCTGTTACCATGACAACCGCTCAAGATTCACAAGCAGTTTCCGACATCGTGGGGTATTGATAATAATAAATGTTATGAGCCTGTCAAAGTCTGTCTTTCCTCAATTTTCCTAAAGCATTGTAATAACGAGAATTCAAGGGTTTATCGACTAGTTAATAAAATCAAGTTGTTTAATAACGCATCGATGTTCTGTTACCATGACAACCGTTAAAGTTCGAGATTATTTATAGTTTACTTTTCACAAGCAGTTCAGCATATTTACGATAAAAGTATTGATCTACAATTGACAATAATAAATGCTATTAACCTGATTATCAAAGAGCAAAGATAAGCTAGTGTCTTTGCTGGACATTGTCTAAAGACCTATTATGTCGAAATGACCCAAGGGCCTCCAGTTAACTGATTCGAGTACTTTCAACTCTTCTTCTATGATGTCTTCTCTTGATACCGGTGAAGAGATCATGTCCATAAATAAGTTATTTCTGTCAAAGTCACCGCTCTCCAGTTTTATAGCTATGAATAAACATGCCAATATGAGTTCCCTTAGAGTTGACCTTTTCCTGTCCTTGGTTCTGTTAAGGTGTCGCCAGAGCAGACTTTCTGCCAGAAAAGACGCACTTTTTGGAAAATTGAGTGCACAAATCCCTTGTAGAAATTCACCAGCGAACTTGATATCTTGCAAAGCGAGCTCTGGATGTTTGTCCACTAAGCTGTCCATTTTCAGAGTCTGTTTGTCTAGCAATGAAAGTGGCAAACGGATTTATAGCTGCGCAATATATCCCACAATGCTCTCTGATCAAAGCATGTACTATGATTGGCCGACAAAAAGCAGCGTTTTACGTTTTACCTTTTGTTGTAGTTAGGATATCTTCGCGCTGCCCGACACAGCAAGGAGTTGGATGTCCTTCCCTTTTCGAAACAAAACTCGGAGTCTCTGAGAATAGCTTTCCACTGTCCAAATCCGTACCTTTTTAGTCCAGCTTTTAGGTATTTGTCTTCCTCGGGAGTAAACGGTAAACTTTTTCTTCTTAGCGAGCTATGCCCTTTTACCTTCAGCTGTGGTTTACCAGCAGGACGTGCGGGCGGCGGGACTTCCTTAATTGTTTCCACTTCGTCACTAGAAGAACTGCTCGTTTTCTTGTCTTCGCGCTCTTGCGAGGACGTAGACTTGTCTGAAAGCCGCGCGCGAACATCTTTTTCAAGTTCTGATCCCTTGTCACCTTGCAATTCCTTCAGAAACGTGTGCGCTTTCGTTGCGACGTCGCGCGATCTTTGCTTCTGGTAGTGTACCCTGGCAACCACAGAAGTGTGCTTTTGGTCTTCTGAGATGGTGCTTTGCGCAGAACTGCCTAGTTTTAACGAGCTTGCAGTCTCTACTATTTGCCGATAACGCGTAGGATGGACGTATTTGCCGGTTGCGTCAAAGACCAACTTGCTCATGGACTCCCCAAGTTTGCTGTGCTGACCACCATTTCTTGTTACCAATACATAATCGCAACTGGGCTTTAGCAAAGGACGAATGTGAGCGATAAAACCATCTAGGACTTGCATGCTTGTGTCTGTCAGAAACAGCGAGTCAAAGCCGTATTTACCAGCAGTTTTGAACATTTTCTGGTCGATATATCCACCGTTGTTCTTTGCGCTTTTAACCATTTCGACCGTCAAGTACTGATAGGTCATTGGCCGAGAGCCTTTCACCTTGATAAACAAATACAGCGCGAGGAATTTAGTAGCGAATGATAAATCCAGAGGCGATGCTGCGCGTGGCTTTTCTTTGCACATTTTAAGCACGTTTTCGTAGCGCGGCAAGTAACGCCCAACCGCTTCCAAGAGCTCTTCTAATGTCGCCCAATGCCCTTTGGCCTCTAACGACTCTATGTCGAGGTCACCATTCCACTGAATGCGCATCATTTTAGAAACTGTTCTGCGCACCTTTTTCAAGTAGACCTCTGTCGTATAAAGGCTGCTTATCACCGATTTTGACGCGCCATTTACCTTTCGGAAGTCCGCCATTTCTCCAATTGCGTCGATGTAACTCAGTCGTCCTGCATGGCCAAGCTTCCATTCGTCCTGTAGCATGTCAACAAATTTGAAAAGAAGATTAGGAGAGCACAAACCAAAGTCTATTATGTCAAATGTCAATTCCTCTTCGTCTTCGCAGCAAAACTTAAGAAACTTTAAACACCTGCTAACTATTTGCTTGGCTTGGCGCTTGCTTTTGCACCCTCCTCCTGTGCCAGTCAGCCAGGAGTTCAGTTGCTTTGCAATATCACTGGAAATATCAAATGAAGGAATGGTTTTCGAATTGCGCACAGTGTTTTCAGGAGGTTCTTGTTTACCAGTTGGCTCGATCTCCTGGACAGCTTTGCAGTTGGGCTTTTCATCGAAATAATAAAACCACCGATGCTTTTTCTTAACGTGTTTCCTGCATCCTCGCTGGGTGGAGAATCCATCGTGTTTACAATCTTGAACTGGGCAGTAGAAATGGCCGTCTGTTTCATCTTCTTCTAAGTGAAGCCTTTTTGGCTTAGGCGAAGCATTTGGTAATTTTGACCAGTTGACCACTTCTTCGCTCTTGCTCATCCTTCGCCGAGACCAAGACTGGAAATGCGTGAAAACTCGAACGGGCTTACCTTATATTCACATTTGCTCCCTAGAGAGTAACACATTTTACAAGCCAATCAGAACTGTCTGGGCATAAGCTTTGCCCAAACTTGTCCTTTTGTTTGAGCTTCAAACAATCGAACAAGTTCAGGCAAGTCCACTTTAACAAAAGGGCAAGACGACAGGCTTGCGCATGCTCTCATGAACAGACAAACAAGCCTGGGTGTGTTGGTTGTTTATAAGTAGTAAAGCCAACTTACCTTGTTTTGCTTGTAACATCTGCTGCCCGAGCACACTAACATTATCAGCCTGTGATGTTTGCACTACACTTAATTCTGCAATCACTCGACCCTCAGTTATGCTGAAATCCGTGCTTTTCTCACATAGGAACTAAAGTTCACATTTAGTAGAAAAGGAACTTTCAATGAAAAGGAACAATGCCAAGAGTGATTGTTCCTTTTTAGGACCGTCAGGAACTAATTTGGGCAATAGGGGAACAAAAAGTGAAGTTATCGGAACAGGTGTTCCCTTTCACTGCAAGAAACTAGGAACATTTGGTCCGAATTCCCTTTTCACAGAAATCAATACGGAACGTTTGTTCCATTTCACTTTTAAAAGGAACAAATCGAGTAAAAAGGAACGTATTGAAAAGGAACAGGTAGTTCCTGATTACTCAAATAGGAACCCTGTGTTCCTATTGTTGACCAATTCGTTCACTTTCACACCTGAACAGTTCCTTACTATGAAACGTGTTTGAGGTCTCTTTGCTGCTAAAGGGACTAAATACAAAAATGCGCGGAACACTCGAGTTTCAAAAACAAGGCCGGCTTTCGTGTCGCATCAGCTAAAATCCGATTTTTAAACTCTGAATCCCAAAAGAGGTCCAATTTGGACTTTTTTTCAACGAATGACAAACATTAGAGGTCATTTAGGTCCAAAAATTAGCTGTCATCACTTTTGGGGAATGTATATCACTATTGGCAACATTTATTTGCAGTTGATGTTCATTGTTTTTAAGGCCTGCAAAGAATTGGTGGTAATTGTTGTCATTTTCACTGGACTCTCCTAATTAGGAAAGATATGAAATGAACGTTTATAGTATAATATTCTCATTGCTAGAATTAATACAATGGCTCCAGAGCTAATTAAGAAGATATGGAGAGAGGGGCGAGCTCTGGAGGCTAGGTGCAGGACGGTCCTGCAATAGAGTTGTGGGTGTGGCGTTGCAGCACCATTATTCGGGAGGTGGGAGGGGCGATCAAACTTCACTCTCGAACTTTATGTCAAACTGGTCGAAGGCAGAATGATAAGATGGCAGGAACGCAGGATTAAGTACTAGCGTGGTCATGTGATCCCCTTTGGTCACGTGGTGATGATTTTAATCGATCTTTCGCCATTCTAATTAATTATACGCAATGAGAATAGTATAATATTCTCATTGCTAGAATTAATACAATGGCTCCAGAGCTAATTAAGAAGATATGGAGAGAGGGGCGAGCTACCTTCGGCTAGGCTTGCCCAAGTCTTCAAATACGTTACCACGCCCTCTGGTGGTATCCAATACCAAACTACCCATACCAATACCATAAACATCCCATACCTAAAACATCCCAAACCTAATTCAAAACTTCATTCCCATACCTAAAAGGGAGTACAGCATGAATGCCATGCCGTGAGCTTGTCTGGCTTATTAGGATAGTTATAGCAAAAATCTAAATGTTCCGCATAATTCCCACACCTATAATAACTGACGTCTCATCTTGTCCGTCCCAAGGCATATATCATTGAAGCTGTTTCAGATGTGCTTGTTTTTTTTTTTAACGAAAGAGATTAAAGGGGTAAAAAAGAGCAAGAGCAGTGCAAGACTGCTTATGGATGCTTATTCAGTAAAATGGCAAAATGACCTGACGGTGTGTACAAACAATATTAGAGAACAAAATTTAATCCACTATTATGTGCAAACTATCGGGACCAGCCAATTCTGTAACTTAAAACATCATCAAAATGGACTAGACGTTTTTTAGTAGAATGAAGTAAATGATTAACGATGGTGTTATCGTTTGTCAATGAGAGTATGATTTGCTAATCGAATAATAATCATGACTCATACTAGACGAAATAATATAACAGTAGATATAGTCTGAGTAAGGAGAGCATATGTTGTGGTAAAAGTAGTAGTCAATTGAGCAAAAGCGTAGCCTTTCAATTTACGAAAATGTCCCCAGTGTGTGGCTAGGCAACGGCCGATTAGAACGGTGTGTGGCTGCCTTGGTAAACTAACCAGTGTTCCATGCCTAGTTCCAGAGTTAAGTATGTTTTATATGGGCTGTTCCATTTTATATCTGTTATTACCTCACTATCGAGGAACAGGAATTTCCACCGGGCTAATAGTGTTTAGTGTTTCATCCAGGTGCCATAAATTTTGACCCTAAATTTCCACAGGGCCATTTATTTTATTCCAAAATTTACGTGGGCATTTATTTGCAGATTTGGAATTTCCACAGTGGTTGCTTCAAATTTCCAACGGGTTGTAGAAAGTATGGAATTTCCACAGGGGTAGAACAATTTTTGAAAATATGCAGTTCCTCGATATAGGGGGAGGTATGGCAATTTTTTGGGACAGCCCAATAAGATGCAAGATGTTGAAACTTGGCATGACGCTCCGGAACCCATTTATTATTATACTATCAGTATTGCAGTTACAGTCAGAACTGTAGGTGACAGATTTGGGCGTCAATGAGTAAGCTTCTCAGCAATTTTGCAAACAACTATATTAGGACAATAGTTACAGAGGTGGAACTTGTATGAGTAAAACGTCACCAGCATTAAATGTTTATATTTGGTTGCTATGGAAACATCATTTTATCTGTAGCTAAGTATCGTTTACAATTAACTTTCAATCAAAAACGGGGAAAACTTATGGTCGAACTTTTAACCCTAGATTCCTAATCTTCATGAATCATTTGCAGTTGATAGCATCTTGTTTATTTTGTCCAGGGTTACGTGATAGATCGAAAAGAACTGTTTCTGTTAATTATGCAGGTGGTTTGCCTTAAGAAGAAGATATGTTGAAGGAATCAACCCAGTAAAGGAAAATAATACATTGAGGTTTTTCTGTTCCCCATTTTGCATCTTGTTGTTAAGTCCCACATTAGGAAAAATATGGGGTGGGTCCCTTTAATTGGTTGCCATGGAAACATCAACTATCCAAAATTTTGCTAGTACTGCGGAATTAACATTGACGAGCAAACTTTCGTTGCTCTATTTTCTTATTTGAGATATTGGCAAAAGTATTTTCTGCACGCGTATGAGCCCCAAGCACCCTTGCAGGTGTAGCTAGTAAGATTAAAGCAAGGCTAGTAGGTACCATGAAGGGCGAGTAATTAATTATAGGATTAATTTGGGCATGATGGAACAATCTTGTTCCAGCCCGTTTAGGTGTTGAGAGAGACGCGTAGAAAAATTCGTAAAATGAGAATGTTTCGTCCTTGGCCATATTCGATGATATAATCGTTCTGCACCTCTAAACTGCCTTCGTTATATTATAAGGTTATATAGAATATGGCGTACATAAGTTTAGCTTTCTAGTAATATGCGTCTCAACCTGTGTCTGCGGTCTACGTTTCTCAGGGCATCAGCTGGGCTTACGACTGCGATGTAGTTGCTGTTTGTAGAAAGACATGGGCGTCTCTTTGCTCTTAAGAAATTTTCTGTTGCCAGTGGAGACCTTGCACAAATATACTATATGCTCGATAATCTGATTGATAGGTCCGTAGGTTACGCATGTAGAGCACTCTATATCTAGTCCAAGCCGTAGAAGGTACTATATAAAACGTGCTTCATATGTCTTGTTTTCCTTATGAGCAAGCGCTTTGATCACTCACCGGCCTCAACGTTCATAAGACCGCCGAAATCTTATAAGCAAGTTCTTCATCTTAAGAACTGAAGAACCTCTGCATCGGGCATATTCGAAGCATGGAAAGCATAGAGTCGGAATGTAACGAGAATGTGACGATGGCGAGTCAGGTCCAAAACCCTTTAAGTCTCTGCCACATAATACCGACTTTCAAATCTCACTGTCGTCTTTGTCAACTCTTTGAAATATATTTTTATGTAAATAACAAACTATTCATTTGTAAACAAATAAGTTTCGGCCTTTCTAGTTACTTGTTTTTGTTCGAATATACGTAGCATGTTTTGTTTTTTTTCAAGAAAGTTTTTGAAAATAAACTGTGAAAATAAATACCCCCCAAAAAACATAGAAAACTTTTACTTCTATTATAAACTGTCTCGAATTTTCTTCTTTTTTTTTCACGTTTTTACGCTTCGTCTCTCTCTGCTTCTTTGTCCTCTCACCGCCTGCCTCGACTAGCTATGCTATTTGCAGGTGGTGTGCTGTCTTCGTAATATTTAAAAAAAATATATATATAATAAAGTTGAAGTTGAAGTCCGTTGGCTTTGAAAGAAAACGCCCCTTATAAATGACGTCATTAATTTCACTAAACCCGCGTTTTGCTTGTTTCCTCTTTGGCATGCGCTTGCTAAATATTGCCTAAACGACTGCAGCGAGTCTCTAGTATGAGCTGCAAATTGTAAAAGAAATACGATTAAACTTAAAGGTATGGCTCCTATATAAAATGAGATATGTGAATGTATAAAATCACCTTTACAGCTTCATAAAGATTTGAAATTGAATATACTCAAAAAGAGTATAATTAACAGCTAGTTAATGTTCGTCCAGTTTTAAATTTTGGAACGTTCCTTAGTGAGAGCCGTTGCCTCGTGATATTTAGGATTCTTAAAAATAATATATATGTATTTTTTTTTTTCGGTGATGGCCCGAATGCGTATTATTGGGAAAATCACGAGTACTAAGGGGATTGCGATGCTAATAAGGATGTCACATCTCCATAATGAGAGTTGACAAGTTTAAGAAGCAGTGGCGGATGCAGACCCTAGGAGGTCAAAGCTTTATTACATGCCGAGGTGAAGCTGGTTTTCATGGCAACATATATATATTTTTTTCTAATAAAGCGGAAGGAATTGCAGTGGCAATTCCTTCGTGAAATTCATGAAGCTTTGTTACAAAATATCAATTCAATCGGGAGTATACCACGAAAAAGCCCTCTTGCAAAAGTAAAGGGTGCTCCCCGGCGCAAATTAATTAATTAAATTACAAATTTTAGCTAATTTTGTTGAGAATCAAAATTTTGAAAATAAAAAAATGTCAATATCAGCTTGAAAGCGAGTTCATAGCCACCTTTACTGCTAGAAACTGGATCGATATACAGATGAAGAATGGTGTCATGAGGTACAAAAATAAATAATAACAATCACGTTGGTGCGCGTGTGTCAGGGAAATTACTCGAATGTTAGGATTGTCATTATAGAGTTTGTACCAACACGTGACTACAAGCCCGGTAACTACGCAACATGAAACTTGGCATATGAGAACTTGGCTGTACTAAACAACAAAGTGGCTGTGTACCTATACCAACTGTCCCGAAATTTTCAGGGCTTTATCCTCAAATAAGCGCAAAATACCTCGAGAAGCGCAAATAGTCAATACAAAATGGGAGAGAGAAAACGTCATGGGATCCCCATTTTGAGCCCATCTCCTTGAATTGACGATGTAAATTTAATAATTACGTATTAATATCCAATGAGTTTGTTTACCGGTCTACCAGGTAAATTGGACTATTACTAGTTTGGCCGAGAGAAATAAAATGATAAATAGAAACGGGGACTTGTCACCTGCAAAAATATCCTTACGACTTTAGATAAGTGGAAAGAGTGTGATTTTGATACATTTACTGTGACATACATTTTTTTAATGCGAAGTTGAGGAGAAGTGCACAGTCCTTTTTAGCAGTATAATCACCTCCATACAGAAAACTGAAATGTCAGTCAAGTATACAAGATTTTACTACTGTTACCGAGGATATGATGATTTCCTATAATAGAATACAATACAAGAAACTTTATTTCACAAGACTTTCATAGTAACCATACAAGTAGGTTTCTAACTTATGGCCCTCGAGTGCGGGCTTATCTTGGTCCAGTGGCGTAAGTAGGCCTGCCTTACAAATTGCAATAAGTAATCAGCTCATAATCATATAGGACATAATCCGTTATACAATCAATTGTAATTGCTTTTTGGAACAATGGGAGCTGAGTATACTTCTGTACTAAGGGAAATATAATTGGTGTGTTGGAAGGCAGGCCTACACGCCACTGGAACCAAGAAAGCCCCGCCGAAACGGAGATACGGCTTAAGTCAGCCCAATCTTAGAACCAGTGGGGTGCAAGTCTGAAGTCCGAAATGACCGAAAATATGATTGACATACCTATAAATACTAAATTCATAATATCTTTGAGGGATCAAGTTTAAAACATTTCATTTCATTTTATTTGTATTTTATCAAACAACCCGGCATAGAAAAATCAAAGCTGGCTCAAGCTTTGGTCAACAGAAGTTACACTACACCTAGCCTTACTAGAAATTTTAAGGCAGGACATAACAACCAGGCACAAGAAAATTAGTGCTGGCCCAGACTTTTGAAGAAATTGAAGTCTGGCTAACAACCCTGTATAAAACATTCCACCGGCCCTAGCCTTACTAGAAATTGTTAAGGCTGGATAACAACCCGGCACAAGAAAATTAGTGCTGGCCCAGACATTAAGAAATTGAAGTCTGTCTAACAACCCGGTATAAAAATTCCACCAGCCCTAGCCTTACTAGAAATTGTTAAGGCTGGATAACAACCCGGCAGAAGAAAATTAGTGCTGGCCCAGACTTTAAGAAATTGAAGTCTGTCTAACAACCCGGTATAAAATTCCACCGGCCCTAGCCTTACTAGAAATTGTTAAGGCTGGATAACAACCCGGCACAAGAAAATTAGTGCTGGCCCAGACTTTAAGAAATTGAAGTCTGGCTAACAACCCGGTATAAAAATTCCACCGGCCCTAGCCTTACTAGAAATTGTTAAGGCTGGATAACAACCCAGCAAAAGAAAATTAGTGCTGGCCCAGATTTTTGAACAAATTGAAGTCTGGCTAACAACCCGGTATAAAAAATTACACCGGCCCTAGCCTTACTAGAAATTGGTAAGGTAGGATAACGACCCGGCACAAGAAAATTAGTGCTGGCCCAGACTTTTGAAGAAATTGAAGTCTGGCTAACAACCCGGTATAAAAATTACACCGGTCCTAGCCTTACTAGAAATTGCTAAGGCAGGATAAGAACCCGGCACCATAAAAATTATTGCCGGCCCAGTCCTTGATGAAATTGGAGGCTGGCTAACAACCCGGTAGAAAATTTACACCGGCCCAAACCTTAGAAATTGTAAGGCTGGATGGCATCCCGGCGTAAAATGAGCCGGCCGATTTAAAAAGTGCTGGAAGATTATGTAAGATACATAATGGTTATAAAGCAAACATAATGCAGTCAAAGAACAATTAACAAGTACAGTTTATTGAATTCATATTATTACTGTGTATCCGGGGAGGCAGAGAATATTAACTACCATGGTACCTAAAAATACAAAGTAAAAGTTAGCAAGAAAGAAGGACATTTTAAAAATACAAGGGATGAAAACTACAGGCAGGAGATGACTAAAGTTAAACGGCGAAGGAAAGCGACGGGAAGCGAACTCTGCGTGTTATACGCATGAAGAAATATGCAAATCCGAACGAGTAGCAATGGACTCGAAATTACCGACAGATACAGTATAAACTTGTACAAGCGTTGTATAAGCAAGGCATGGAAGTAGGACCATTAGATACAAAGGTAGCATATAAATCACTTCAGGGTAAAACTGAACAGTAGTGCAGTAAACTTAACTTGTTAACTTACTTATGTTATGAGTTTTGCTTCGTAAGATCGGGAGACTCGAGATAAACATTTCCAGGATGGGAAAAATCTCGCTTTCTCTCTGTAGTATGAAGATCCGTACAGCATACAGTATGACAAAACTCCGCTCTCCTAGGGAATAATGGTGCTGCAACTCAGTGGCAATACTGGCGATCAAACTTCACTCTCGAACTTTATGTCAAACTGGTCGAAGGCAGAATGATAAGATGGCAGGAACGCACGGGTCATGTGATCCCCTTTGGTCACGTGGTGATGATTTTAATCGATCTTTCGCCATTCTAATTAATTATACGCAATGAGAATAGTTGTATTGTGGCTAATGTAAATTGTAGATTTGTGGTCCACATTTCGGAATATCACAGGCAGAGGACTGGGTTCGAGCCACCACAGAAATAAGCATTCAAACATGGAAAAATTCTATGGAATCTATATAGTCTGCGATTGACATCACCATTTTAGGTGCGAAAAATATATCTCTATCTGTAAAAACGAAATTTATTTTCTCAGCTTCCTTGTGAAATTTTTTACCAGCGCGATAATACACGAACACTACCATGAAGACCTTTGAAATGAGACTAAATTCAAAGCAACAACTTGTTTTATTTGAGTAACAAGATTTTTTGCCCCTTTGTGGCAAAATTGCTCGAATTTCTAAAAAACTAGGCCAAAAAAATATGCCTTAATCATTCATGAAGTGTAAAACTGTTTACACTTTTGGATCATGATATTTTCTTTCTTTTAGTTCTCTAGAAAGTTATTCATTTCCATTGATTATCCATTTCCATTGATAACTAAAATTTGAAGCAAGTTTGGCACAGTTAGGGTCCAAGGTTTAGAAATAGACAAACATCTGGATTGGAACCAACACATTGCAGGGCCCGTGGTTTGATCCGCTGGTGCGGAAACGCATAATTTGGCTTTCTCCGCATAATGCACATAATCCGTCAAATCCCGCATAATTTCCCAAAATTTTGTTGAAAACATCAAAAAGGCATCATTCCTTGGTGAATTTCAAACTTTCTTTCCTATTTTTTCTTACAAGAGTGATACATTTCTTCTGAAATCGTCTGTCCAACGTCAAACCAACTCGATAGAAATGAGAATAACAAGGCGTTCTATGCTAATAGCGTCGCGCTGGCAACTGATATCGAAAAGCAATAAAACGTGCCTACTTCGCCAACTAACTAATATTTCCAGCTGAGCAAGATAGATTCAAACATGTTTGCGCTTTGGATATCTAAGTAAAATCAAGCCGGAACAGAATGCTAACTGTGATAAACACGGTCGACTTTATGCAGTTCACATTGATCACTGACATTACGCCTTTTCATGGATCTTTGTTATTGTTTCAGTAGCAATTTCATTTCACAAAGAACAACGCGAAAAATACCAGGCACACGAACAGCTCACTCGATAACAAAAAACACTGACAGAATAACGTGGCACGTTTGGAACTCATCACAGAGCCTTTTTATAGACAAACAAAAGTTGTTAAAGTTAAATAGCAGCTATATCCTCGTAACAAAAGAGGCGAAAAGAGAAAAATATGTTACGGCAAAAAATACTGAGCAATCCCGCATAATTTTGTATTTTTAGCGCATAATTTCGAATTTCTAGCGCATAATTTCAGAAAAAAACGTGCATAATTTCAGGAAAAATCCCGCATCAAACCACGGGCCCTGACATTGACAATGTCGCTAAAAAAGTAAGTTGTGGAATAGGCCTTTATCACACAATATTGATTAATAATATATAATAGTAATCAGAAAATGAATTCCAGTTTCCAATTCTACACATGCGTATTAGTAAAACTGCAAAGTTTCAAAAGAATTACTTGAAAACTGGCTGAGATATGATGTTTCAAAATTTTGTATTGTATTACGTTTTACAAAGAAGAATGTATGGGCAAATTTTTCAAATCGAGGCTGGACGGGCAACGATGCTTATCCAGCCTCATTTCGATTTATTTTCCCAGACATTTCTTGTAAAAAAATAAGCCAGAATACGAAGTTTTGAAAATTCATATCTCAGTCAGTATCCAAGCAATCTTTGCCCAATTTTGCTTTTTTTTAATATGAATGTGTAGAAATTGATTACTGGATTTCATTTTCTAATAACTATTTTATATTATTAATCAATATTGTGTGATAAAGGCCTATAGGAGCCTTAAGACGAATTTGCAATTTTGTTGACAGAAACACTCTAGTGTCAATTGAAAAAGCAATTATTCAGCCTCACTTCAAATACTGCAGTGAAGTGTAGGACGCTCTCAACCAAGGTAATTGTAAAAGACTACAAAAACTTCATAATTGAGCTGCAAGGTTTGAAGAAAAGTTTTGACTATGATGGAGCTAAAATTTGGAATTCCCTCCCAGAAGCTTGTTGAAATTGCAAGACAATGTCAAACTTTAAAAAAAGTAATGCTCGCACTTTTTCCCTTGATACACATCCTTAAAAGTTTGTACCTTAGGATAGTTATTATTGTCAGACTTTTCTCTATTAGTATAAGCTTTAAATGTACATTATTAGCATTATTCTAAGTATTATTATTCTTAGATTTTACAAAAATATTTGGTCGCGAAGTTGAAAGTCACATTTTTTTACAGTTTGTGGCTGCAAAATTTATCATAAAATATTTTTCAAGTAAAAATTCAAAAGTCCCTCACACGGATTTTTAGTTGTGATCATTTTCTAACGACACAGAGAATTTGAGGCCGATATCTTAAATCGTGCGGGGTCAGGAGCTTCACGAAGGTGAAAATTTGAAGTGCTAGAAAAAGTGTGTAAAGTTAATTAAATTACAGGGAATGAGTGGTGAGCAATACAAAAGAATGGGCAATGGAAGCCTAAGAAAACAGTTGACGCGTCATTTGAGGTTTTAGAAATATACTTTTGGACTGTATGAAATGAATTTTTGATAAAAAGTCATTTTAGGAATTTTTACATTTTTACCTATCATGAGACCTTAAGGAAGGGACGAGGACGTGATACCTCTGTCACCACATTGAAATGGTACAAAATTGACATCATGCTGTCTTTAAATTATAAATTTTACTGCAGTATCCACAGGCATTTTATGTGCAGAAATCCTGAACCTCACCATTTGATGAACAAAAACTTAATTATCCTCAACAAATCCTCAAGCCGAAATCATTTCACTCTGCAGTAGATATATATGGATGTTGAAAAGTGACTCTTAACCCTTCAAAATCAAAATGTTAGAAGAATACATTATAACCTGAAGTTGTCATGGAATTATAAAGACTTGATATAAATTTAAAAGAACACATTGCTAATATAGTTGAAGAGTGTTGCAACAAAAGGAAACTCTGTAAATATTTGTGTGTCTTAGGATTAAAGGGCCAGCACATCCATTGCATACTGTGGTACCTTTGACAAAAACAGAGTATGTCCATTGAGAGACACTTTAATGAAAGAGCCTGAAATATTTCAATTTTAAACACTTTTTAGCAGATATTTTTTTTTCTTAGCAAATCTTACTTTTCCCATACAATTCAGGGCCCGTGGTTTGATGCGCTGGTGCGGAAACGCATAATTTGGCTTTCTCCGCATAATGCGCATAATCCGTCAAATCCCGCATAATCGCGCATAATTTCCAAAATTTTGTGAAAAACATAAAAAAGGCATCATCACTGTGGTGATTTTCAAACTTTCTTTCTTATTTTTTCTCACAAAAGTGATTCATTTCTTCTGAAATCGTCTGTCCAACGTCAAAACAACTCGATAGAAGTAACAAGATAGAAGTAACAAGAATAACAAGGCGTTCTATGCTAATAGCGCTGGGAACTGATATCGAAAAGCAATAAAACGTTCCTAATTGGCCAACTAACTAACATTTCCAGCTGAGAAATATATATATTGAAACACGTTTGCGCGGAACAGAACACTAACCGCGATAAAAACTGTCGGCTTTATGCAGTTCACATTGATCACATGACATTACGCTTTTTCATGGATCTTTGTTATTGTTACAGACAACAGTTTCATTTCACAAACAACAACGCGAAAAATACCAGGCACACGAAGCTCCATCGATAAACCCCCCCCCCCCAAAAAAAAAAAATAATAATAATAATAAAAAATAAAAAAAATCACTGACAGAATAACGTGGCACGTTTCCGTTTTTATAAAAGCTCTTACACTACCTCCGACGATAGTGCCGACCGTTCTAGCGATCAGGATTAATTTTGATAAATACGCGCAGAACGACGGCAAACAAGCGCAACACTGTTTTTGTGATAATGAGAGATCGTAACGACAGCTCTGTTAGTCTGCGTATAGCTCTTGTGACCGTTTAGTTCATGGTTGGATAGGAAATGCGTTGCTACGATCCTTGCGGTATGAAAAAGTGTGCCTTGGTCTGAGACAAGTAAACGAAAGAAGACCAAACTTACTAATCTTTACTACCGTGTAACGGAAGTGACCGGTAGTTCGTAACGCCTTTTTGTAAGAAAGTAATAAGCTTTATTAAAAGCGAAAACACTCGTCTCCCTGGAAGAAAACGTAGCGTCATAACGTTAGTAAAGCGAAGCGATTGGAACTCATCACAGAGCATTTTATAGACAAACAAAAGTTGTTAAAGTTAAATAGCAGCTAAATTCATGTAACAAAACAGGCGAAAAGAGCAAAATATGTTACGGCACTGTAGAAAAATATTGCGCAATCCCGCATAATTTCGAATTTTTAGCGCATAATTTCGAATTTTTAGCGCATAATTTCAGAAAAAATCGCGCATAATTTCAAAAAAATCCCGCATCAAACCACGGGCCCTGCAAGTTATTCTATTTCTCAACTAAGATTGAACATGTAGCAATTGAAAATAAAATCACAAGGTTGCAATAGAAGTTGATCACAGTTGGCCTTGAGATAAAATGAAAGAATACAGTTTTTCCTTATTATTATGTATATTAACATTTGGTATCACTCGTCAAGGAACAACCAACTTTGAGCTTATGGTAATGCTCATACTTTAATAAAAAATTATTGTATCCTCAATAACTTACCGGAAGGACCTGCAGCAGCTGCATCTGGTGGTACTTGCATATTATTATGCTCTGGTTGTGGTGGATTTCGCTTCTCAAATGTCTCCATCATGGATAGTAGCAGTTGGATTGGGGCTGCCAAGCGGAGAACTTGGGCCTTAGCTCTTGAGAAAATACCTGTAAATAATATAGACATTAACCATGAATGCCTTTAGCTAAGTATAAACAATAGTTATTTACCAGATGAATGATCCTTTTGTGGTTTCTAAGTATTATTGTTCGAGCCCACCGCACTCGGTCGGGCCGCCTGTGTTGCCCGGTCAAGCGACTGGACCTGTAAGTCCCGGATATGAACTTTGTGACTATCAGTGCAGCCATGTTTATGGATTGTAATTCGCACAACTCGTACAACTTCGCATTTCATTTCGCATTTCTTGTAAATCCAACTCTTCGCATTTCTCGTATTTCATGGCAATTCATTGTATTCCTCGTATACCAGATTAAAGTTGTGTTTAACTGAACATTTTGGACCTTCCAAGCTGGGATAAACTTCAAGATTCAAGCCGAGTGGAACGCGAGGTAAGCCTGACGTATTAAGATGTTTTCATCGAAAGACTTGACAATGGATAAGATAAAGAAAGAACTTAAAAGGCGAGGACTTTCAGCCAAAGGTAAAAGAGCATCATTAGAGACAAGACTCGATAAAGCTTACAAGGCAGAACAAACCGAGATGTTCTGGGACTCAGCGGAGATAGAAAAACAGTTGACGGATGCAAAATCCGAGGCCGAATCAGACACTGAATCGGATTCAGATCCTGATTTTGTTTATTATGAGTTGAATGTGCTTAGAAGAAAAGAAAAACTGTTGAAATTAGACATTGAAGCTGTTATTAATTCCATTAAGGAAATAGCTAACCAGCCTGAGAGAGATGTCACAAAAATGGACAATCGATTGGAAAAATTGATTCATTACAGAAAGCAATGTACTGAAATTCGTGAAGAAATTGTTACTTCTCTCTCGGAAGACGAGGTTGAAGGGGAAGCTAGAAAGTGGGTTTCATTTTTGAATGATGTAGATGATGTAGTTGACATGGCTCAAGCCTATTTGAACAAACTCAAATCAAGTGAAGCCAAAATATCAGACAGTGGCAGTACAAAGTCAAATAACTTGAAGTTGCCCAAGCTTGAACTTCCTAAATTTTATGGAGATGTTATGAAATTTCAGAACTTTTGGGATCAGTTCGAGGCAGCTGTACATAACCGAGACGACATTCCAGAGGTGCAAAAATTCACATATTTGAGATCAGTTTTGGGTGGTATGGCGCGCCAAATGGCTCAAAAATAAAAATATACTGGTTGAATTAAAAAATATATATGTCGATGAGGAAAAACAGTGTCAATTGGCGATATAGGAAATAACCTATGTCGATTGGAAATAGAAGACTTGACGATCACAAACAACTCGATCGATAAGGACAATTCTACGTCTGTCGATGAGGAAAAACTCTGTCGATAGGAAAAAACGCTGTCGATGAGGAAAAAACTCTGTCGATAGGAAAAAACTCTGTCGTTAAGGAAAAAACTCCGTCGATGAGAAAAAAACTTTGTCGATAGGGAAAAACTCTGTCGATAGGAAAAAAACTGTGTCGATGAGGAAAAAACTCCGTCGATGAGGAAAAAACTCTGTCGATGAGGAAAAACTCTGTCGATGAGGAAAAAACTCTGTCGATGAGGAAAAAACTCCGTCGATGAGGAAAAAACTCCGTCGATGAGGAAAAAACTCTGTCGATAGGAAAAAACTCTGTCGATGAGGAAAAAACTCTGTTGATAGGAAAAAACTCTGTCGATGAGGAAAAAACTCCGTCGATGAGGAAAAAACTCTGTCGATAGGAAAAAACTCTGTCGATGAGGAAAAAACTCTGTCGATAGGAAAAAAACTCTGTCGATGAGGAAAAAACTCCGTCGATGAGGAAAAAACTCTGTCGATGAGGAAAAAAACTCCGTCGATGAGGAAAAAACTCTGTCGATAGGAAAAAACTCTGTCGATGAGGAAAAAACTCTGTCGATGAGGAAAAAACTCTGTCGATGAGGAAAAAACTCTGTCGATAGGAAAAAACTCTGTCGATGAGGAAAAAACTCCGTCGATGAGGAAAAAACTCTGTCGATGAGGAAAAAACTCTGTCGATAGGAAAAAACTCTGTCGATGAGGAAAAAACTCCGTCGATGTGGAAAAAACTCTGTCGATGAGGAAAAAACTCTGTCGATAGGAAAAAACTCTGTCGATGAGGAAAAAACTCTGTTGATAGGAAAAAACTCTGTCGATGAGGAAAAAACTCCGTCGATGAGGAAAAAACTCTGTCGATAGGAAAAAACTCTGTCGATGAGGAAAAAACTCTGTCGATAGGAAAAAAACTCTGTCGATGAGGAAAAAACTCCGTCGATAAGGAAAAAACTCTGTTGATAGGAAAAAATTCTGTCGATAAGGAAAAAACTCCGTCGATAGGAAAAAAACTCTGTCGATGAGGAAAAAAACTCTGTCGATAGGAAAAAAACTCTGTCGATGAGGAAAAAACTCCGTCGATGAGGAAAAAACTCTGTCGATGAGGAAAAAACTCCGTCGATGAGGAAAAAACTCTGTCGATAGGAAAAAACTCTGTCGATGAGGAAAAAACTCTGTTGATAGGAAAAAACTCTGTCGATGAGGAAAAAACTCCGTCGATGCGGAAAAAACTCTGTCGATAGGAAAAAACTCTGTCGATAAGGAAAAAACTCTGTCGATGAGGAAAAAACTCTGTCGATGAGGAAAAAACTGTGTAGATAGGAAAAAACTCTGTCGATGAGGAAAAAACTCTGTCGATAGGAAAAAACTCTGTCGATGAGGAAAAAACTCTGTCGATAAGGAAAAAACTCTGTCGATAGGAAAAAACTCTGTCGATGAGGAAAAAACTCTGTCGATAGGAAAAACTCTGTCGATGAGGAAAAAACTCTGTCGATAAGGAAAAAACTCTGTCGATAGGAAAAAACTCTGTCGATAGGAAAAAACTCTGTCGATAGGAAAAAACTCTGTCGATAGGAAGAAACTCTGTCGATAGGAAAAAACTCTGTCGATGAGGAAAAAACTCCGTCGATGAGGAAAAACTCTGTCGATGAGGAAAAAACTCCGTCGATGAGGAAAAAACTCTGTCGATAAGGAAAAAACTCTGTTGATAGGAAAAATTCTGTCGATAAGGAAAAAACTCCGTCGATAGGAAAAAAACTCTGTCGATGAGGAAAAAAACTCTGTCGATAGGAAAAAACTCTGTCGATGAGGAAAAAACTCTGTCGATAGGAAAAAACTCTGTCGATAGGAAAAAACTCTGTCGATAGGAAAAAACTCCGTCGATGAGGAAAAAAACTCTGTCGATAGGAAAAAAAATCTGTCGATAGGAAAAACTCCGTCGATAGGAAAAAAATCTGTCGATAGGAAAAACTCCGTCGATAGGAAAAAACTCTGTCGATGAGGAAAAAACTGTGTAGATAGGAAAAAACTCTGTCGATGAGGAAAAACTCTGTCGATAAGGAAAAAACTCTGTCGATAGGAAAAAACTCTGTCGATGAGGAAAAAACTCTGTCGATAGGAAAAACTCTGTCGATGAGGAAAAAACTCTGTCGATAAGGAAAAAACTCTGTCGATAGGAAAAAACTCTGTCGATAGGAAAAAACTCTGTCGATAGGAAAAAACTCTGTCGATAGGAAGAAACTCTGTCGATAGGAAAAAACTCTGTCGATGAGGAAAAAACTCCGTCGATGAGGAAAAACTCTGTCGATGAGGAAAAAACTCCGTCGATGAGGAAAAAACTCTGTCGATAAGGAAAAAACTCTGTTGATAGGAAAAAATTCTGTCGATAAGGAAAAAACTCCGTCGATAGGAAAAAACTCTGTCGATGAGGAAAAAAACTCTGTCGATAGGAAAAACTCTGTCGATGAGGAAAAAACTCTGTCGATAGGAAAAAACTCTGTCGATAGGAAAAAACTCTGTCGATAGGAAAAAACTCCGTCGATGAGGAAAAAAACTCTGTCGATAGGAAAAAAAATCTGTCGATAGGAAAAACTCCGTCGATAGAAAAAAAATCTGTCGATAGGAAAAACTCCGTCGATAGGAAAAAACTCTGTCGATGAGGAAAAAGCTCTGTCGATGAGGAAAAAACTCCGTCGATGAGGAAAAACTCTGTCGATGAGGAAAAAACTCTGTCGATAGGAAAAAACTCTGTCGATGAGGAAAAAACTCCGTCGATAGGAAAAAACTCTGTCGATGAGGAAAAAACTCTGTCGATAGGAAAAAACTTTGTCGATAAGAAAAAACTCTGTCAAAGAGGAAAAAACTCTGTCGATGAGGAAAAAACTCTGTCGATAGGAAAAAACTCTGTCGATGAGGAAAAAACTCTGTCGATGAGGAAAAACTCTGTCGATAGGAAAAAAAACTCTGTCGATATATAGATAGGAACACTGTCGATTAGGAAAAACTTTGTCAGTCAGCAAAGAATATTTCCCTCAGAGACGAATTCATACAACGCCGTTCATATTCGATTCATATAGCAATGACTAAATACGTTTATTTAGTACCTATCACAATATTATAACTCATGTTCATTCATTAACTAACAACACAGTACGATTCTGTTCCCTTTATAATGCCAACTGTTTATCAAGTTTCTTGCAAAATTCTCTTTACTGTATACAGCACGTTTAGATACGTGCTAACACCATAGTTATGATCATCTACTAACGGATCGATCAAACGTTCGAGCTCTCCATGCTGGTCTGTAGTAAGCACTCCTCCAACATCCGGAAACTCATAAGTGTCCTCTTCTGAGTCTGATTCCTCCTGGCTCCCGTCATCAAACTCGACCCCGAAGAATTCAATCTCGTCTTCACTCAGTAAATCGCTTATGCCGGTTCTGGATGCATTCTGAGGGGCGATTACACTTTCCATCCAAGTCAGAAATGGGGTTTTGTTTCCCTCGCTTGAGTTTGCATGGAAATTCCAGCCTTGTCTAAATTGCTCTAAACTACGATTAATCCGAGGCAGGAAAGTATAATGTAGACAATACACGTGAATTTCATCCTCCCTATCAAGTAAATTGTTTTCTTCAAGAAAGTAAAAAATGTCTATGTAAGTAGAAGTGACGCATCTCGTGGTGTCTCTGTGCATACGCTCTACGCGCTGATTATGAACAGATAAACCTTTTATGAATGATCCCCTGTCTGTGCCACGAGTGTTGTTCATAAAGCGTTCTACCCCCACGTTCTCGGTACCGTAGTCAGCACGAACCCTGGAGGGAACACCATACACGGCCGTTGCTTTTTCAAAACCTTTAAGTAAGGTATCTGAGCGCATGTTATCTGCACAAAATAAATAAGGTATGAGCCGGGAAAAACCATCAACACAACAATGCACTGCAAGTCCCCAGTGTCTAAGCTTTAAGTTCGCATCTATATGCCACAAAGCATTGGCAGCAGGGACACGGTACGGAACGCGTTTGTGACTGTCGAACCAACGCAGCGCTGTTCCAATGGGGTCAATTCGGCGAATGATTTTTCGCACTCTCTCCCGTTGAATGAGAATCCCATCGGCCTTTAACAAACCCATTACCATCCGTTCGCCGCAGCGGGGAAACTGATCTTTCACCTTTCTCACAGCCGACTCCAAATCGTTGTCCGATATTTTGGTGTACTTAGTTTTCAGAGACGAGTCCTCAGTAGACATGCACCTCCTTCTCTTCAAAGTCGATAGCGACACACCAACTTGTTCGCCGATCTTCTTCCAAGAGAAACCAACATCCCGTAGCAGCGCGATTTGTTCCAAGTTCACAACGAGTTTAGGCCTTCCACGGGCTCCGTCGTGTTCGGTGTCAGCTCGACGACTCTGCTGTACATTTGACGTGTTATTAGCGTTGTTATCGCAAATCGACGTTGATTTTTCTTCCCAGTATTTTAATAACTGTTTCAAATCTCCAAATAAAGAGTTTAAACATTCAGTGGCCGTGTGCTCAAATGTTTGTGTTGCTAATAGCCTTCCAACTAAAGTTTTCAAGGTTCCAAATCTTCTACAAAAATCTCCAATAAGAATGGGATCTTCCGTTTTATAGTGGTTATTACTTCGTGCTATTAGACTAGAGCAAGCCTCTATAAACTCGCTTAGACAAGCTCCATCATTGGTTCTGGAACCAGCAGCCATTTTACACTGCAAACGCAGCTTGTTCCTGCGTTCCTGGCACGAAATACTGGTATCCTTTTACCAAAACTATCCATGAGTGACAGGACTTTGCCAATACTTCCGGTGAAATGGCGCACGCTGATTGGCTGTTGATCGGGCCAGACTTTTTTCCCGGACCGACGACTCCGTTTGCTGAGTGACAAGAAACAAAAACGTTCCCGCTGCAAATTCAATTTTTATAAGAACGTTCAGCCTGAAGTTTTGCATGCTAAGAACATCCCTGAGCCTCAGATAGGAGCAAAATAGATTTATTTTCAGTGATGTGATGTGTTCTAAAATCCAGAATCAAATGTGTTATAATAACGACCTTCAATATTGTAATTTGGTATGTATCCTTCTATAAGATCTATCATATTTCAGGTTCCTACTTCACTGAAATGTAAGAACATGAACATTTCCAGCCTCAAACTGCTCCGAAAATAAGAACGGCCCAGCCTCAACCACGACATATAATTTTTTTTCCAATAAGAAAAGAGGGTTTTAGTCACCATTTTGCTGTGCAGGAAATTTTTTTCGGCCCTTCGGGCTGTGCAGGAATTTGGTCGGCCCCTTAAAAGATGGCCGCCTACAGATTTTCTGATCTTGGGTAATTAACACTTATTCAGTTGACAGGTCAATGATGGCGGATGCCAGTGTCGCTGATTTGCCGCAAGTATAAAAATGGATGTTACTTTAATCTGCAGGAAATTAAGTTTAATTTAATTTGAATTTGCCCTGAGGGCCGGAAAATGCTCACAAACAAAGCGAAGCCTCAATTACAGACGAGGTTTCCTGGTCACTACTACTGGCGATTGGCAACTTCAGGTGTCTACCCCGCGGCTACCCTCTACCTCACATCAATGTAGAACATGTGAGAGACGGGACCCACGAAGACCATTTGCAGAACTTGGGGTTTGAACCCCCAACGTTCCGCACAACGACCAGGCTGGTCCTGTACCACTGCGCTATAGTAGGCCAATGGTATGAAACGACCTCCTTCATCATCATCATCATCATCATCATCAATTTATTCAATTCAATAATAAAAATAAATTTATGTTGAGAGTTACCCGCCTTTAAAAGAGGAGCAAACATGCACTTTGGGAAGTCAGACTCACACACGGCAAACATGAAAAACAGTAGAGTACTGGAATTTACTTTTAGTTTTTATTCTTGTTTTCGTACGTTACTGAGAGTTTTTACTGACCGTGTCTAAATAAAGTGTATGTATGTCATGAATTGTCGACTTTTGTTAAAACAATGTACCTACGTGTGTACATCCATAGTAGTAGAGGTACAACGCAGATTGCAGAACGATGAATATTCAATACTGTACGCTCCAGTTTATCGATTTAGATTTATGGTGTTGTCAACTTCGCGAGGTGTATAAAATAAAGAAATACATTCTGGTTTCGATTGCATAATGTTTTGCCTGCAACCTGTCTACAAAGAGAGCATATCTCGGACGGGGGTACACGTACTTCACTCGATTCCCTATTTGAATGTCGCTCTACTGTCGATATTGCTGAGCCCCTGAGATCTCTAATCTGAGACTCGAGCATGTTCTTAGCATTAGAATTTGGATAAATTTTCACCTTAAACGCTCTTATAAAAAAGGGATTTGCTTTCGGCGGGGTCTGGGCGTTTTTAGCGCGGAAATTAAAGCCTTGTATCAAAATTGAATCTCTTGGATGTAATGTAACGCCGATTGCGGTAGGTGATCTTATAATGTTATTCTCGTAATCTGTTGAGCGGTTTTACTAATTAGAGAGAACCGGCAACGTACGTGTGAGTCAAAGGCTTTATTACACCACAGGACTCCACGATTAATTTCCTGGCGCAGAAATGTGAACACAACAACAGAGCCTTTGCTATTTATATAGGGACCAACATAGAACCTTGATATTTATATAGGGACCAACATAGAACCTTGCATATTTATATTGTTATAGTTGCGCTAATGTACATGTAAAATGGCATTTAGGTATGACGCCTGTTTATCATAAAATGCTTATAGGATACTTATAAGAAAACAAAAGAAATGTCAATAGCAGATAGCTGTGATGATCAGGTCTATGCTGACGTTTCCAGAATTTTTTTCAGTAGCTGTAAATGACCCCGTGTTGTCCTTTTACTCCTTTCTGCTTCTCGCTAAGACGAGCTGGTGGAAGAAAAGGAACGCGCGGCATCCGGGGGTGGGGGTGGGGTCCCATATCTTTTGGCCGGGGATGATCGTCGTATCTTTTAGGGGTTAAAATCACGGGGCCTTGTTCTCTTTTAGGGGTGATCTTGATCTTCAATAAAATAAGGGAGATTGCTATATTTTAGGGCCGAAATATGTGCCAAAATGTTTTGTCTCATGGTGGTCCTTAAAAGCCCGGTTTTAAGAAAAAGAGAAAAAAAAAAAGCTCGGTAAGAAAACATTACGGGACAATCTGTAAAACTTTAAGTTATACTAAAGGAAAATAAGCACACGCCACTTAACAGTGCCACCACCATTATGAAGCCGATATTCGGTATGGTGATGGATAAAAGTTTCGGATAACTTTCTTCCCTCGTAATCTGTTAAGCTGTTTACGTACGTTTGAGTCGACGGCTTTATACACAGCAGGACGATTACTTTCCTGGCGCAGAAATCCCAACACCAAACCACAGTATGTCATTTCGGTTTGATTGATGGCGGGAGAAAAGTAACGCGCGGCACATCAAAGCTCTGCGAATTATCACTGAATTATGGACATTATGCCTTGGAATGTCAAAGCCAATTTTAGGGACCAACGCCGCACCACCCGTTACCACGTGCATATAAAACTTGAGACTTTCACTTGGGGCCATAGAGCATCTCGACAGCGTGCTGTAGCCGGAGCACTCAACGTGGACACTCCGTAACAGAAAGTCTTAAAAAAATAACGCCATTCATACATGGTAAGTAATAAGGACACTCAAACTTTGAAATTGTATAAAGAATCGGAATACAGGGGGCGTACCTCGCTCGCTGTAGGCGGTTTGTGAGATATTTATTCTTATTGGCTTTTATAAAAGTCTAAAATGAAAGTGCGTCAGGTAGGCAATCAAACCCCGCTGTTTCAATCATATCTAGTACAAGGCACGTTATCTGCGATGTAAAAACAACAAAACAAAAATTAGTAGTTCAGTGTTTTGGCCCAGTCAATGGGAATTCGCGGCTGCGGGCTTAAAGGCCAAAAATGTCCAGGAACGCCCCTTTAAGGATATAACTTAACTTTGTTGAGGCCACATGAGTATAACCATCGCATTTGTAATAACTGCAAAACCCATCAAAAACTTGCAATTTCAATCTAACACGGAAAATTGCGAACAGCTTAAATCAAAATCACAATGTTAAAATTGCTTTTTATCGCTGCTTCCGCTGGGAACTGCTTCTCTATTTCATCCATGAGCATGATTTGCTTCACACATTTTATTGGTTTCGTTTAACCATGTCACAAATAGCTTTCAAACTGTGTGTCGATGTGTGTTATAAAACATTTTGAATTATTTATTAATTTCCTCAGACCGGGTGACTGGGCTGGGATTTAGAAAATAATGTCTTCGTAAAGAACAGACAAATTTACTCAATAAAGACAAATGGCTAATTTGGCAAGATAAGAGTCCAGAGTTCGCCAGGCCAATGCTTCAATTCAGTAGCCTGCGTAGCAAGGGACGCTAAGGAAATTAAATGCTTCAGTTTATCTCCGAATTATTCTATAATCAATGTCACAAACCATAAACGATAAAGAAACCATAACTAACCTACGAAATAAATTAAGATGTATGGTATATTTTAGCTTTCACGGGTTTTCCAGTTACGTAAACTGCAGTAATTGACCGATCCTCGCGTTAGAGGTTAAACAAAGATTTGATATTTCGCTAAATGAACATGCCCTCTCTAGAATACCCACAAACTATGAAATCCTGATATGATTTTTTTGAGACGTTGTATGAGTTGGGCCACAATCTGTCCGACGCCCTCCGTACTAACACTATAAAAATATGCGACCCAAAACTTTCAGAGTATATTAATTGTGAGCAATTCTATATAGCAAGAGATTTGAAAAGAAAACCGAGGCATTGTCCAACTGCTAAAAATGCGGTGATGGTCAATACACTTATTACAAATGTTGCACTGACAATGTAAATTACAAGCGTGGCACAGATTACAAATGTGGTGCAGTGTTAGTACACATGTGACAGTTTCAAATGTGGCACCATGTTATTACGAATGTGGCCTCAACAAACGTTTTATTCTACCCTTATGACGTTTCATTCTACCCTTATAATGTCGTCATTGATGTTAAAACAATGTCAACAATTTATTTATTCGTACCCCATGCAGGTTGTCTCAGTAAATATTCCTCGCACGAGAACTCTAGGGCAGTTTTTGGCTTCATCAAACAGGATAAAATACCACAGGTATGGATGTCATTTTATAGGATTATTTCAAAGCTTCAGGAGGCTAGATTCCTTTGAGTGCTATTTTCGGCGTAATCTACCGACTGAACGCGTTGAATATACTTGAATCCTATGATTTCTCGTTCTTAATTTGCACAAAAACGAGATCATAGGATTCTATTGCAAATTGTATATTTTTCATCTTGGGGGAGAGGTCAAAACATCCGTACTTCCGTGGGTGTCCGCTTTTTTTTGGGGGGGGGAGGGGAGGGGGGAGGGGAGGTGCCAGAGCCACCTACCTCTCAGAGCTGAATTTTAGAGCAAGTATCTCCTTAAGTAAAATCAGATATTAAAAAGGAGTAAGTTATGCTCCAACGCTTTCCTCGCAGCGAGAGGAGTCCATATGTGCAATTTAATCAGGTACCCCTAGATCATGCTCTGAGAAAATTAGGTCTGAAAAAGGGGCATTGGGTACCTAAAGGGGTAGATGCCGGTACCCACCACCTCCCCTGAAAAAAAGTACAAGTGTTTTGACCTCTTCCCTTGTATTTATGATATCAGATCACGTAAGGGGTGGACCATTAGAATTCGAGGGAGGGACTGGCACTAGACTCCTGTTGAGCCTTTTAAGGGTGGATATTTATGATTGTCGTAACAAGAAATCAAGAAATTTGTTTAACGATCGCTCGCATCGCGTTAAAATGATCGAATGAACTCCTGTATATGGTGGGTTAATGTTTGCAAACACTAAACAAATTTCCTCATTTCTCGAACCTGCGCGCCAAAATGTAAAATATCGATTGCTTCATCAGTTGTTTTCAGAAGCTCATAAGCTAATGAGCTTATGTCGTTTCGAAATGACAGGACAAACATGATATGAGCTATTCCCGGCGTAAATTGCTAAAATGCACATTTGTAGCGAAGCCCCATAGCTACATACAGGAGGAAAAGGAAACAAGAAAGAGTGAGCAGGTGGGAAATTTGTATAGAGCATGCGCTCTTCAAAGTGAGGCCAGGCTTGTGAGTTTATGCTAGCGTCGAAAGCTTCGCATTGATAGCTAATTTTCGTGCGGCCAGGTTAATTCGTTCTTTGTTTTATTGCATCGGCACGGATTATTTGTTGCGGTCAATACCGCCTAACAAAGGAAGTTTTGCATGATTGAACGTTCAGAAATAAACTAAGCCCAATTTCATGTCGAGTGAAGGTATAAATGGCCCTCAAAGTATACCAAGACAATTTTTTCAGCCGATAAAACTAGGAAAAGTAGATCGGTTTCAATGCAATGTGAAATTTTTGTGAAATTTTTGGTTCTGGTGCAAAAGCTAGTTTGTCGAAGATGTTTATATTTTTATTTTTACACGCAGACTTTTTCTGGAACAAACTACAAGAAGATAATAATTATCAGCCATACAATGGGTTGCCCAGTTCCCTGCCAGTACCAGTTCCGTGCCACATAAAAACTAATCTCTTTTTTCACCATGAGTATTGCGAATTTGAACAAACTAAGAATACATAAACAAAGTGTGACTATTTGACTTTTAGAAAGCGAAATAACGGGTTGTATCACCAAACGGTTTGTTAAGAAAGCCCAATTACTTAGAAGCAGGTCTCGCTCTCATTACTAAAATTTGCAGTTTTCACCAAGTGAAGTGTAAAAGTCACATATCTTGTACGAAATACTTCAATTTTGCTACAGTAGTCAAAGCTACGTTATCTGATATTTTTTTCTCGATTGATGCAGTGGTTTTAATCTTCTGTTGCTTTTGAGTTTTATGTGCGATTTATTAGTAGTGTTCCGTGCCACCTCGCGCAAGTTCTCTTGTTTCTCCTGTTTACACAAATTTGAGGTCACAGAAAGAGTATATTTGTGTGAGTTCTAAATGACATGATTTCTTTATCAATCATTATTCAGTAAGGTTTGATTTTATTAAGCGACAATTATAGTTTTTAAGACGAAACTCAGTTATTTGTTTAAATATGAACCCTCTCTTTCATTCAATCGTGATGTCGATGAAAATTACGTATCACTATAATTGAGAGGCTGGATTTTTTAGGCCAGGATTTCAAAACATTTGCTGCTTATTTTACCAAACAAAAAACTGTTTGGTAAAGAGAAGTATTTTAAAAGGGTTGGATAAAAATAAGCAAATAAACTAGTTAACAGCTTCAGAATTGTCCGCCAGTGATCCATGCCAGAGTGAGTTATTTTCCGTGAGCGTTTTTTTCTGTCAGATTTTACGTTCATGTGTGTTCTTCGAGGTAAGTGTGAGATTCTGCTAAAGATTGCATCCCACATTCTCTTTTTTCTCGCCAAAACAATTATCTGTTACAATAAAGGGACGTTTGATACTCTTTAATATTTACTATTGACATAAGTTTGAATGATATTTTCAGTGCCGTATTTTGAAGTTAAAATTCTGTTACTAGAATAAACAAGCAACCAGAAGGCAAGGATATTATTTTGTCTTAGTTATTCTTAAATCATAAGCAAATTGCAAAGTTGTAAGTGGCGCGGAACTGGAACGCGGTGGCTCGGAACTAGCAACGCGAGTTGCTCTGAAAAATATGCCTTTAACTGTCGGAAACTGTCGGAAAAAATTAAAATGTTGGAGGCAGTTCCTTGCTGATTATAAGAATTGATAAATTTGGATTCTTCCTAGTAAAAATCATGTAAAATGGCGTCACAGCTAAAAATAGAGTAATTTAAAGTTTAAGTGGAACGGAACTGGGCACCCTACTGAATTTTACGTACCTTGATCGCCCTGGGGACTGAACACATAGAAGCATACATTTAACGCGTAATAATATCCAGGGCGATCGTTGTTCTTAAGTTTGATACTCAGTTCTTGAACTTGTATACTTACCTAGTTCTCGGCAAATGTTGCGTGTAAAAATACAAAATATGAACATATTCGAAAAACAGCTTTTGCAACAGAACCAAAATTTCACAGGGTTATCCTTTCATTAAACCCGAACTAATTTTTGCTTGTTTTATCGGCTGAAAAAATCGTCTAGGTATATTTTGAGGGCTGTTTATACTTTCACTTGACATGAAATCAAGCTTTGTCTACTCCTGGTCATCCTCGGAGACCCAGGGGATTTTTCCTCCAACTGGCAGTTTTCACGATGTTGCGCACGCAACATAAATGGGATAAGAACAATGCTTGTCTGTTTTGAATAACAAAAGCCGTCTTCACCAGAACGAGTCGGAACGGCTCAAGGGTATTGTTCTCACAACATCGTGAAAACGGTCAATTAACGTTTTCGAAAAATTCTCTGAGTCTCCGAGGATGACTCCTGGTGTTCTATTATGCGAAACTTCTTTTGCTAGATGGTCTTCGCCGCAAAAATAAATCCGTGCCAATGTAACAAAACAAAGAATTAATTTACCCGGAGCATGAAAATTTGTCAGGAATGCAACGTTTGCGCAAACTCGCAAGCCTGCCCTCTTGTCAGCGTCGACAAATTTCCCACCTGCTTACAGAGTGTATACACCTAATTCAGAAAAGGTGGCTTTGGTCATTGGCCATTGGTCAGTGAACGCCTTTGTTTCGTGGTCACTAAAGCAAAGAATTCCTTTGTTTCGCGCCATAACAGGGTCCTGAAGGGGGGGTCCCAATCCCGTTTCCCGGCCGTTTTTTGGGCAAAATCCCGTGCCCAGGAGGTAAAATCCCGGTCCCGGTAGGATCAATAGTTAAAATCCCGGCGCGCGAAACTGCGATGTTGAAATTAAGATTTCTGCTTTTATGGGCACTATCACTTGGTACTCTCAATTTATCGAAAAATATGTCTATTTAACAATTAGACTACGAGTTCGAGTTTTCTATGAATCAATAGATAGTTAACGAGGCGCGTAGCGCCGAGTTGACTATTTGGCTCATAGAAAACGAGAACGAGTAGTCTAATTGTTTTAGTAGAAACCCACTAGCATACTGCCTTCGAGTTGTTGCTTAAACGTATTTATTTTCATGGTTTTAGAGAGTTTTACGCTAGCGATTTCGCTACTCACTATCTATTACGTGATAGATAGTGAGTAGCGGAGCCAATCAGATTGCAGGATTCATGATAGTATGCGAGTGGGTATTTACTAAGAGCCGTTAGCTGACTCGGGAAGGGAATGTTAAGGCAGGCCTGATTTCGATAAACACAGTTCTTCAAGCCTCAAAGAGAAGGTCGATGAACATTGCATTTTCTGTATATAGTCAATAAAGCCTGTAGGTTTTATTCTTCATGCACGCCGCAAATGACGAAATTGTTATTATTGCGGCCCAAATGACGAATTTCTATGCTTAACGTCGATCTCACCGCTTACAATATAATTTTCTTGTGCGCGCAAGCGCGCAGACAATTTTAGCGTACGAAAGAAGGGAACTAGAAAAATACAAATGGTATGAAGATACTGGAATAACTACGTAGAAAATTTCTAGTGATCCCCCTTTCAGGGCTTCTTTCGAGAGATCCTCCCTTTCGCTCACCCAAAAATGAAATGATTCCCCCCCCCCCCCCCCCAAATCCTCTGCCCGTGTGATATCTCGTAATTTTGACAGAAAAGAGATATCATACGATTTTATTTAAACAGTGCCTCCGTCATTTTAAAAATGCCCTATGCAAATTTATCAAACCGTTGTCCAAAACCTCGCAGTTTGCGAGGCATCAGAAGTAAAATTCTATTTTCAGGTTGAAGTCCGTTGAACTCAAAATGCAAAAAATGAGATAAATAACGACTTTTTATTAGGATATACAAGGGGAGATTTGAAAAATCCCGATCCCGTTGAAGCATCTTTATTCCCATTCCCGGTAGGTAAATCCCGTTCCCGGTAACCCAAATACCGTTTTCCCGGCCTAAAATAAGGCGAATCCCGGCTCCCGTTTTACCCCTTCAGGACCCTGCTATAATTAAGACCAAAGACCAAACACCAAAGCAACCTTTTTAGAATTAGGTGTATGCATCGACCTTTATTTTCATGGACTTCCGGTTTGTCCGTGGTTCCGTCGTCGCACAGGGAACCCATGACTAGTTTTAAAGCGGAGATAAATTAAAGGTTTATATCTCTTGGGAAAGGGATGAACATCAGAAAACCAAACCATATCCATAAACTTCCCGTTGAAATGTGTCGTTTTCAAAAATTCCTGGTATGAAACTTTCTACTTGGTCCAGAAGTTTTCCTAGCTTATTTCTTGCCCTAAATTGTCAAAAAGTTCGCCAAAACTTGCAGGTTTTGGAGAGAATCGCTGTTCGTTTAGGCCGCCATCTTTATTTTGGCCCCAGGAGCCCGGAAATTCAAACACAGGTAGCCCGCGTCACGCACGGGTTGGCATTGACAAAACGACACATTTATATTGATATGTTGGGTGAAGTACTCTAAGTGATAATGGTGCAACAGCATGGTCACGTGGTATGACGTCGTCGATGACGTCATCAAACACGAAAAGGTATATATCTTGAAAAGGGACGAACGTCAGACAACCAAACTTTGGCGTAAAGTTGTCTAAGTGGCAAGGGGGGTGCGACGGCAAGGTCACGTGTTGTGACGTCATTAATGACGTCATCAAACGAGAAAAGGTTTATATCTTTGGAAGGGATGAACCGCAGACAACCAAACTTGGGTGAAATTGTCCATATGGCAAGGGAGGGGGCAGAGACTCCCGCATTGCCTAACAGCCTCATGAAATGCCTTTGCTATTTTTTCTCCAGAATCCTCCCGATATCCATCAGCTAAAAGAGATCATTATGGATGGTAATGAACATATATCAGAGTCAGAGTTGTCATTGATTTTAAAGGGGGATTGAAGTTATCTGATAGAATGGTGTTATTAGTTTTGCTGATAATATTTCTGTGATACCACGACAGGCTCCCTGTAACTAAGATGAGCGCCTTTCAGAAGTTTTCTTTTTCGCACAAAATTCTCAAAACAGCAGTTTGGCTGTGGAATAAGAGTTGCACCAAACAAAATATATACATTGGGCTCAAATGAGCGTGGAATGTCGAATGAACATGGTCACTTGCATTTTGAGAACAAAGATACCAGCACTTGAAATTATAGTTACTGGTAATTGTGCCATGTTTGCCCTTTTCGCGCGTAAAATCCAGTTAACAAATAGATCTCGATTTGCGTGCGTGTGTACTGTAATAGATACGCAGATGACGTCACAGAATGTCATGAACAAAAAAGTAAGTGACTGTTGTTCATGACATTCTGTGACGTCATCTATGTATGACGGCCCAACAAGCTACTCAATTGGCAATATCTTCCCTATATTAACAGATGATCGACCCGGTTTGCAGAACTTACTGGCTGAGTTCCGTGCGCTACAACAGAAGATAAATGTGGTTACTGGTGGAAATCAGTCTGCTTCTCCTGGATCTTATCCAGATGTCTCCAACAGGGTTTTAAATAGGCTGAGTACACTACAAGGCACGACACAACCCCAGCCACCCGCTTACTGTCCTCCTTCTTACAGTAACCGAGGCAGAGTACGGGGAGGCCGCCATGCAAGAGGTGGTAGTCAGTACAGGAAGCAAGGCAGACGGTACAACATGAACGTCGTTGTACTTGACCATCTCGAGGGCTCTCCCTCGTCCTCTCAGTACAATGATAATTGCGAAATCGGAGAGGCTTCAATTTCCCTTTGGTCCAGTGGAAACCAACGCGAGTGCTACCAGGAGATTCTGGGGACTCTCAAAACTTTCGATGGCCTAGCGGGCTACTCAGGTGGCTTTGAGTTCGTCAGGAGGCAAAACAGGACCAAGATACTCAAAGCAGTCGTCTCTTCTTCACATACCTGGGACGGTAAAGCCATAAACGATTTCAGAGGAAGCGGTAAACTTTATGTGCGCCTTACCTCCCCATCAGGTATAGCGCCACCTCCACCTCCACCACCTGAATTTGAATTTGACGAGGTGGTCCCAATGGAACATGAAGGAATCCAACCTTCAATGAGAGCTACGACTAGCGCCTCTGCCGACTGTGTATCGATCCCTGACGACGACGAAAAAAGTGATGAAGAGGATGATGAATCAATTTCAGGCCAGGCAAGCAATGGTCCGAGCACAGTAAGTAGTTGATAAGAAACAGTGGACCGCGGAACAAACCTAACAATAGCCATAGAAAAAGACATAATTCCAAATTTTGGGCGTTTCAATGACAGTATAACGTGACTATGCAGGTGCAATTGTCTTACACTAGTTTTTTAGGGATTGTTCGCACAAAACGAGCTGTCACGAGGGGTAGGGCTTACGCCTTCTCAATTATTTACACTTGGTAACACAAAACAAGAGACGCTAGCCTAAGCCACGACACACTTACCTCATATGATCATCCTCACATTTTTTTCTTTCATCCAGAGAGTTTCCAGTAATTCAGTCCCATTAACTTACGATATTTCCCCTGCAATATTTCTTGTCGTGGCATATGAAACAATCTCCAACCGAAAATTGTCGTTTTTCAACACCTCACGGCCAAAACCATATTTGGAATCATTTACCTTATAAGGAAGTGACAGGAGATCCTCTTTTGATAAGAATTTCGGCAAATGTAGCAATAAAACTGTGAAATTTTGAATGAAAACTTGCAGGAATCACAGAGACTCGAGTTCTCGATTTGTCCACCATTGATTTTGGCTTGGCGACCACGCTAAAATAGCCCACAGCTAGCCCGCGCGACTCGACCCAGTCCTCCCAATGCATTCGGCAAAAACGACAATTATTCAATGATATGAATTATTTTTTCTTGCTTTGTCTATTTTACTATTCAGTATATAAGAAATGAAAATCTGAAATAAAAAAGAGGAGGTGCCCATGCTTGTCTTGAAGCAAATACCCATTTGGTATGCGAAGGATTACGTGAAACAAGAAAATTGTGATAAAACGCTCACTAATGAAGGAATGGAGCCTTCCAGTTCGCTTGCAAAAAATGTGCGCACCACTCGTGATAATTTGAATCTCTTTGGAACCTCGACTTGTCCTTAGAATTTTTTTTATAACAGGGAAACGATAGTCTTATTAAAATGGTAAAAAAAATGGGAGTGCCCATTCTTGTTTTGGCGCAATATCCCAAAAAGAGACTTTTTCTTAGTGTTTCTCGCTCTGATGGGCTCTGATGTGGATATTTAGCTTGAGCGCGCGCGCTCAACTAGTCATTTTCGAACGAAATGATCGCGCGTCCATGCGCAGAACAGAGTGCGCAGTGCAAAACAGGGGAATAACCTCAAGCCATACTTTAGCGTCCGCTACCGTCTGTCTGTCCGTTCGTCCTTCCGCATACACAATACACAGCGGTTAAAGAATAGAATATTCATATGTAGGCAGAACTTTCTTAAAACGAGGCAACAATGTCGCTTGGTTTATTCAAAACTTTTGGTTCAACATGATATGGCGTTCCTGATGCTCACATCAGAATATTTTAGCATTCCGTGATTTCTAGAACAATTGTATTGCTTTATTTCATATTCTTACGTTGTTTCCTCTTGACAGGATCCTTATAGTGAGCTTACTCTTCCTCAAATGCTGCATAGATGTGATGTTGTGGCTTCCGAAAAACAATGGGACAAATTTGGTGAGAAGCTTGATTGCATGTATGTCTTAAGTATTTCTATTGCATCAAAAATTCCAACAGTGAACACCCTCTCCCGTTACCTGTGGGCATTTTGCTCGCCACTAGTATCCTTGGGTTGGGCATTGAAATCGGCTTGCCCGGGGGCGGGATTTGTTGTGTTGGCGAACTTCATGCATTCGTTAACCTTACAATTAAAATGTCGTGAAAGAAGATATGTGCGTGCGCAGGATTTGAAAAGTTGTAGGCACAGTTTGAGCATTTTTGTCTTCATTTTTTCATTGCTCAACCGCTTCATTTTTGCATTCTTGCTGTGCCAGAGGCTGTGGGGTGGGGATTTTAATACCGTTGTCCTGAAACAAAATGAGGAAACCCTGAAGTTGGCCTGGGAGGAGCATAGCAACTTTTTTCAGTTGACCGACGTATTGCCCATTCGTCTTTCTGCTAAATGCTGAATTATCAATTTTGTTTAAATTTCCATAGCATTCTCAAACGTTGCCGGCACTTCCTGTGCTGTTTCAGTAACAGCGGCCATCCTCCAGCACATACCTGTACTTATGAACGCACTAACAGATGACACCTCCATAGAACTGGCAATCTTCGATGTAAGTAATGATGAGTTAAAGTGAGCCTGATGATGTAACATGAAGTCAGATAATTAAAATTAGTTCTGAAGAATAGAATCCACACCGAACCTTTTCAAAGTTGGATATTGAAATTACTCTGACGTACAAACGCGGCAAGCGCATTTTGAGCACTATTTTCGAATATATCTACACTGCTTGCAGTCTCTTATGCGGCATTTCCCTTGGACATTCCCCGAAGAAGGGGCTGCAAGCAGTGTTATATATATCTAGAGGGAGGCTTTGGGAGGTAAAAAATAAAACGCAAAACCAAATTAAAATTACGAAAAAAAACACGAAATCGTATCAAACCGAAGCCGTAATCCACAAATTAGAATCATTTTAGCAAACGTGACGGAAAAGTCTGTGATCCTTACACCGTAAAGCCACACAAAAAATTATAAAATCGCAATTGAAAAATGCAAAACCTTGCTCCGCAGGCTTTTTTGAAGCCGTGAAACGACAACGAAAGTTTAAGTTCTTGTAAACCGAAAAACACAAATACAAAACCATTGGTCAGACATCTATTCCGGACTACTTTCCTGTGTTTCAGCACTAAGCTCTAAGTAAAGCGAATGACTCAATACTTGTATATTTCTACCGCTTTGTCGAGTTTTATAGAAAGGATAGCACTAGAAAGTAGGGGATCGGGTTCCATTGTCGTGAGATATATTCTGGAATTGCCGATTTTTTGCTTCCGCAGATAATGGCAGCACGGGGCTCGAAAGACAAGCGGATAGTCGAAACGGCTGCAAGAATTCTACTTGGAAATATACATATGGATTTCGGGGTTTATGCAGATCCCAATGAAGTATTAAACAAGACGATTGGATATCTCCATAGTGCTAGACAGGTACGACTTTTCTCAGGACACCATTGTCTACTAGCATATTCCACAATGCTTAAGCCATACACTTGTATAGTAGCCTCCACACAGCCAATATTGATCTGACAAGACAATATAAGCCACGCGCGCGCTCTGAGAACCAATCAGAATGCAGGATTTGCTACCGTGCCCTCTAGGAAAAAAATAAGTAAAATATCCAAAACGGTCCAGTAACCTCTGGTATTAATTTTAACTCCTTTAGAGCCTCAAAGACACAGTGACGCGAGAAATCCTCGGGAAATGGGAGCAGCATTTCAGATGTGGTGATCTGGAAGTGAAGCTGCCGTATTCAAGTATCCTTGAACAAGCTTACTGGAAATCCTATTATAACTTATAGCATGGCAACTCGGGGAATATGGTTATTTTGATTTAGTGATTTTAATAAATAATTCCACAGTAAGTCAAGGGAAGATTTGTGGAAGGCCCGCATCGCCTGCACGAGCCCGTCTTCTCTATTCAAGAAACATTGTCAGCACAGGCCCGTAGCAAGGTCAAAAAATGTTGGGGGGGGGGGGGGGGGGGGGGGGGGCTTCCGTGAAAGGGCTTAACAACGTTCACTAAGTAAAACGATACACCGAGCGATAACTAACGTTTAGCTACTAGCTACCGTTTGAGTAAACTGAATTGAGAAGTTTTGGCATGTCCTTTGTACTGAATTTGCCAAACAATTCACCGATCCCGCATTCATTGTTATACCCCCTAGTTACTGTTGCTACGTCGGACAAGCCAAATTTTATATTTGGCATAGAGCGCGGAGAAGACACCGATTGCAGGGAGGTGTTAGAAGTTGTTGCATGCAATTTGGATTTTATATTTTTATCTTGAAAAGCTGAATAATTATTGAAAAATCTTCGATATTCAAGTTTGTTGCTCGGACATTTTGCATTCCGTAGGGAAAACTTCCTATTGTTTGCTATGAGTGGGCGGAGCTATCGTCAAAATAAGGATCGGTCTATTGTCCCATAGTATGATCAGCCTTTTTATGTACAGTTGAATTGATTAAACGTCTTAACACCCACGAAGTCGCCGTTACTCGCTCAGTTCAAAATTTTCAAGAGAAATAAAAATTTATAATATTACAATTATAAGGGGGGGAGCTCGCGCATCTCTCCCTCCTCCTGCTACGGGCCTGCAGCAGGCCTATTGTTTTTCATCGTCTGATCGTCAATCCTTTTTGTCGACAACGTTTATTGAAAGGGTTTAGTTTGGAATTTTTCTTAACCACATTTTTAGATACACTAGAGATGTTTGTCCTCCCACCGCCCGGAGAAATGCTACAAGATTTGCGTGAAATGTTACGGGAGCAGATCTTCGGACCTCGTAAATGCGAGAAAGTGCCCTCACAACTACAAGATGGACTCCCAGAAGGAACAAGTAAGGACATTGTATCATACAACTTTTTTATAATAGGTTGCACTTTCATAACTGTACTGTAGCCCGCAATGCCTCATGGGAGCCAATTAGGGCAGCTAGGGACCAACCAAGAGGTGTGCGGGGATAGAGGGGGTAAAACACCATGGTCACGCCTGGTAAAATTCGAGGAAAAATGGGAAATACAAAATAGGCACGTATTTAAGTAATTGATCTTTATTATAATTATCTTCATAATATACAAGGCAAAATAAGCTAAGAGCGAGGGATTTTTTTTCTGAATTGAGGGCAAAATTACTTGGCTGCGATTGGACGCTTGAGTTTGTTCAATGCTGTCATGAATGAACGAATAACAATTGCTGCAGATTGGTTCGATTTGATTGACAGTTTCTCTTCGATCTTTTTGCTTTCCAAGTCAACTCGCGCTCTGATTTTTGCCCATAAACATGTAATATCGCATGGGTCCTCGTAAAATGTTTTAACATTTTGTTTTCTTTTTAACTCAAATTGCCCTCGCTGTGACTCGTGAAATTAATCCCAAAATGGAAAATACTTATGATAACATGATCATTTTGTTCGAAATATAGTTGCTACCAAGGAAAACACGACGGAATTGATCGTATGTGATGAGCTTCCAAACGTTTTCGTCGTTGGAATATCTCGCAATAATGGATCAGGGAGCAAGGTTTGTGAAATCATAAAATTGTTATTGTTATTGTTGTCGTTGTCGAGGGTTGTTGTTGTTGTTATTATTATCGTGCGTCTCTTTCAGGATAATACTCCGGTCGCGTTGCCCTCGATTATACCCGGAGAAGATCTGAGATATCCCGAGAGAAAAGGCTGCCATGACAATCGTTGCCAGCAAGAGACATATACACTCAAGGCTTTCGTTGTGCATTCTGAGATCCGCGATCATTTTTCCATAGCAGTTAAAAAGGATTACTCGCGAGATAAGTGGTAAGAAAATATACTTTAAGTTTCGCTAAGTTGTTTATCGTGATTTGATCGGTAGGCTCGAAAGCTCTTTTTCTGCTTGGTGACCATCCATTCTATCGTGGCGCAGTCAATGTTTTGTGCGTTGCTACCATTTATTTATATCTGCCGTTTAAACATTGTACTCACGATCTCGATTGGCTAATAGCGCGCACTTCACTCTGGATTCACGCAATTTGAGGGTCGTAAGAATCAGCTAGCACAATGCATATAATGGCCCTAGGGCGCGTTGATTCAGTTTTGCCAGGACTTTGCAGCTAAAAAGCAAAGATGCGTCTCGCTTTGCAACTTCAAACTAGGACAAATAGCTCAATAATTACTAGCTTAGAAAAAAAAAACAGATTCAAAAACGCGAAGAAGACAGCAAGAGAGATTGTTCAGCGGGAAAGTATTTTCTACTGAATCATTATATAATAAAACAATTTTTGGATCAGGTTTTTGTGATATCCAGAATGTCTCGTCAAGTGGAACAGGCTCGGCCTTACCCTGGAACTGTTCTGAAACGATTATAGCGTACGTTGTATCCCCTTTCACAGAAAAGCAATCAAAAATTCATTGTATACTAACGGACTCGACAAAATACTCTAAACTAAACTGCCCAATAAGATTAAATTTAAATATTGTAGACAACTTACTGACACTCCTGCGTTTTGCAGGATTTTGTATGACTCTTCAAAGAAGATAGAATTCACGCTTTCAAAAGATGTGAAGAAGTATTTGGAAGGCGGCAATCGTCACGACAGCATCAGTATCCTTTACTTTGCTATGTGGGCTATCATCTTCAGACGCCTCTGTGTATTCTTTGAGGGCAGACGCAGAAAAAAAAAGGAGTTTGTCTACGGAGAAAAGCGCAAAAGATCGTACAAACATCAGACAACTAAGAAAGCCTATAATGTACGAAAATTTGCTTTCAAATCCAATACAGGCTTGGAAAATTTGACGTGCATAGCGTAGACGTGGTGCCAACCAGGAACAGACAATGAACTTCTCAAAAGACTTCGAAAAATTCCATGTAACTCACGTATTTGAGTAACAAAAAAATCTACGCGCTGTTTGTGAGTTTTCTTTCGATATCCTAAACAGCAGACTGTTTCTTTCTTCTTTTACATGTAGTTTTCTTAGTTTAGGAATAATTGCGTGAGTCAATAAGTGATAGAATGTTAAAATGCTAGGGGTGATCTTCGGGAAACTCGAATTTTGAACCTAAAAAGATACTCCTAAGTCTAAAAATACCCTAAAAAGTACCAACAATTTTGACAAATTACTGAATTTTATTCTGGCCGTTTATTTGATACTTACGTCAAATGTATCCTCTTGTATTTCAAACACACTACCTTATTTGCGTTCGAACCCCCTAAAAATACTTGTTTTTCTTACCATACCGTTTTATTTTATTTTCGAACCCCTAAAAAATACCAGATCGCCGATTTCAACCCCTAATGAATACGACGGTCACCCCTAGCATTCGAATATAGGGGAAATATAGTTATTTCTGTGGAATCACAAAAGACGCAAGCTTATTGAAATGTAGGAATGTACGGCCGCTGAAAACGTATTTAAAATTTATTATGTGCTTCATATTCAACAGAACGTTAAACCTTGACTAAAGCACAATAGCATGTGCCATTTATGCACTAGACGAACACATCGTGTCGAGTCCATTTATTCTGGAAGAAAGCAAACGATCGATGATCCTAGAAAAGTATGGCTTTAAGCAAATTTATCATAATTATTTTATAAAGCATATCAATTTAAAATTCCCAAATGCCCGGGATGGTCGAGAAAAAGTTGCGGGAATGCGGGATCAACCATCCCTTCCCTACTCTGTTCAAGGAGGATCCCCGTATAGTCGAGATATGGGAGTGCAAACCAGTGGGCGAATCATTTTCGGTCACCTCTAATTATATGGGAGTACAAATCAGTATACACATCTATTTCAAATAAATGACAGATGTACTTTTCTCCACAGACTAGAGGATGAGAGCAGAATAAGCTTCGCTTCTGCCGGTTCCGATCCAAATACCTTTAATGTTTCAGGTTTGTACTTAGATCTTTATATACATATATACATGTATTAGTTTTTTTTTTCAAAGATTTCTACTAAACTGGGAAATTTCGTAACTCAGCACACGTAAATATACGATTTTATTTCACACGTGGCAATATCAACCTTTGCATGTAGGACGTTTTTCTCATGAAATTCCGTTGTTTTGAAAAATACAGTGCACTGTAACAGTGTTACGATATGATAAATTACTCGCGAGATATCAAATTGAACATTCGAAGATAAAGTCCATATCTCCGCGCAACCATGTATTCTCCTGTATTTACATGTGAACAAAAAGAAAATACTCACATAATGACGAATAATTCGTTTTCCGATATTCTTTTGAGCATTTTTGGTTGTACCATTCTCAGTTAGGGGAATCTTTCGTCAGGATATTTTTTGTGGCTGAAAAATTAGATCGGAACGTTTTTAGTTTGGAAAAGCTCAATAAGAACTACAAGTTGCATCGGAGCATGTCACGCAACTGCGCAGCTGTTCTGCATCTCTCAAATCCAAGAAGTATCGTCCCGTAACGATGGCTAGGCAACAATCCGTTTTAATCTCGCTATTTCTCGATCCATCCGACCAAATGTTTACGTTTTACATATTCTTCAATAGTTTTCTGATAGGATGGTCTAAATAGTTTTGCTCAGTGATCTTTCCTGGAGCATCGCGTATCGTGACAGCCTCCCTTTAAATGTCGATCAGCAATAAAACTTTCATTAGATCCCTTTGACTCCTTCGTGTGTATGTAGTAAATGCTAAACTATAGAAGTCACACCCATTTGATGTATCTGTTATGTGTGTTACGTGCATAGGTAAAATGGATGATATGATGAACTGCATCGATAACAAGCTGGCAACAATACAGGGCATGCAAGATCTGAAGGAGAGGCTTCGTAACATCGCGAGGACTTTATTAATTGACAGAATCAGGGCTAAATACCATCCTGTAGATACCCAGCCTCTCAATCTGGTCTTCCTTGGGAACCCAGGAACAGGAAAAACGACTGTTGCGAGGATTTTTGCAGGTAAAATTAAGAGTAAACACATTTAGTCAAACGTACATAATACCCACATGCACTCTAAACCATATCAAATACATATCCCAAGAGTGCCAGAACTCTGTAATTTGATTCAATTGTCAAGAGGGGCAAAGGGAATGTTTGACATTTTGAAATGGGTACTGAAAAAAACGTAAATCAAATTTTTTTCACTAGAAAATCTCGTTTTGTCATATGACTCCAAAGATGCATTAAAACAACGCGTCGATCGAGATGTCAGTCTCCACGATCGAAGGCAGCGGGACGAGATAGTGGTGATGCTATCAATGGGAAGCGCAAGCATTTGTTCACAATGAAACGATTTTCTGTTTTTTTTTTGTATGTTCAGACATTCTTCACAACGTTGGCTTGACACACAAGAACCTTCTCGTCGAAGTTCAGCGAGAAGACCTCGTCGGCGAGCATGTGGGCTCCACCGAAGTGAAGACCACAAAAAAAATAAAAGAGGCTAAAGGTGGAGTCATGTTCGTCGACGAGGCGTATCAGCTAAATCGCGAGGGCGCGAAAGCCGACTTCGGTTATGAAGCGGTCAACGTCATTATGCGGCATCTAAACCAAGAGCAGCCGACGAAGAAAGACCGAACTGTATTTATCCTGGCTGGGTACCCGGCCGAAATGAAGAGATTCATGGCAATAAATAAAGGGCTGCTACGTCGATTTCGGGAACCAGTCACGTTCCGCGACTACAGCCCTTCCGACCTCGCAAGTATCATGGTGAAGCTCTTAGAGAGGCAGGGGTTTGTAGTCGAAGAGGACGCGACGCCCTGGGCCGAGTTCTTCCAGGAAGTCGACCCAGGGTATATCTCGTTGTTTAACGGGGCCATTTGCGGGCGAGCAGTTGGCTATCTAAAGGAGGCGGTCTGCGAAAGGGTGGACTTTTCTAGCGTTTGTAAAAGTGTACTGTTCACCATTACTATGGCTGACCAGAAAAAGGCCTTGGATTCACTGAATCGCGATAGCGAATTCTGCAGGGTCCGAGTTCCGACTAGAGTTTCAGTTTCTGTCCAAACTGAGGACCAGTCCTAAGGGCTGGTTAGCATCACGAATGCAAGCTCAGACGTAAGCGCAAGCGCACGGATATCAAACTCATATTCCCTTACCTGGTTCATATAAGAACGCAAGTGCTAACGGAAATCGAGACGCTGCGATCGTTTGCACTTGCCCTTTGCTTGCACCTAGTGGAAATCAAGCGCACAAAGCGCAAGTGAGCTAATGGTGATTTTAGGTCGGAGAGATACAAGACCAGAATCCCTCAACTTGTTGCCAACAATGCTGTGTTGAAAGTATAATATTTGTTGCTCGTTTTTTATCAAATTGACAACTTGTCGCGCGACATTTTGTTTTGATGATCTCACATGCGAGACCAACTCTGATTTTGGCTCCTTAGCACTTCATTTCTACCTACTAATCATGTTACGCGAAATGAGTGTGTGTTTGATTAAAACAAGCACCCGAACAACAAAGCCAGAATTTGTGGCTCATATAGAAGTAAAAGACCCGTATGTTCTACTTTGCACAACAACTTTTTACAACTTGAAATAAGGTTTTTTTTTGGTCGATGACAAGTTGTGGCGCGAGTGAAAACGATCGATCCAAAACTTGCAACGCAAAAATGTTGCCCGACAAGTTGGGAGATTTTGGGACAAAACTAGGATTGCGCTTGCGTCGCTTTGATCTGTACTTGCCTTGCGCTTGCGTCTACAAGGCCTGACGGAGTTTACTTACCAGTGCTTGAATGTCCTTGTCTTGACCTGTAACGCGTTAAATTAGCTCCAGTTGTGCAATTACGCACGATCGCGTTTCTTTCATGGTATTACGCCCTGACGTACAATTGATCATGTAACTATTTAAAATGTTTAAATAGCTGTCGTAAAAAGTGGCATGAGATTGATATGAGATTTTTCTATAATAATAAACATTTATAGCAATTACAAGTGCAATTACGCCTACGCTGAATTTTTCGGATAGCTTGCTTCTTAGCGCAAACTGATGTCAAAACACATGTTTTCGGGGTTTATTTAATAAAGAACATCGTGACTTCATTATTGTTGAAAGGTGATATGGTAACTTCGTTATTTTTCAACGAAACCAATATGCTTTTTTACGATTGAGGTAACTATGTCACGTGACTCCCTGTCCGCCATTTGGATGACATTTTTAGCACCCGTGCAGGCTGGAAAGAAGATTACAAATAGAATTTCGTATCATTTCCGAAGCGCGAACAAATCTTATAATTTTTTTAAGAAATCACAAGTTTTCTAATAAGCTTTGAAAATAGTTGTCCTATATCTTCTTTTTAATTTCCCCTTTTCTTGTGTCTTCAGAAGGTCTGAATAAAAAAAATCCAAATTGGCCGCCACTTAGCAACGTAATTAGCGTTTCCATGGCAACAAAATATGTAAAAAAAATTGAAATTATTGTACTGACCACATTTAGTGATGATCCGTTAGTATATAATCCCTTTCATCTACGAAAAAAATATTTGCCATTTGCAGTCAGTTAAAATTAAATCGAATCATCGCACTAAAATCTAAAACAGTGGTTGTTCTCCCCCGAGGTACTGGGTACCTATCGAGTATCCGTGTTTTGACCTCTACCCTCTAAGCCGCGACAGACGAAACATTGGCAAATTATGTGGCGCTTTCCCACTGGCATCTTGTGTTTATCCCTGCTACAGACAGACCTACTAAGCTATGGTGTTCCCTTAGTGCGATGCACTGAACTTGAAACCATTTCTGCACTGGTTTCACTGGTTCTCTAGCACTAACCGTGGAGTACCAGCATAGCAGAGCGTCATAGGTGATGCAAACAGCGCACTGAACCAGAACGGAGTTTAGCAATTGCAAATAACGTCGATCAGCGCGGTTGCTGAACTGATGTAGACTTTTTAAGCGGTATCGTATCGCGCCAAGCGGCTTCATCTTCATAATTTCTAGTGCAGAACTATTTCAAAATCTCACAACCAATAAAAATGAGGACTTTTAGATAAAAGCGTTGACATAAAAAAATTGCAATCCCATCGACAGACTTTTTTCCTCATCGACGACAGAGGTTTTTCCTCATGATCGACTGAGTTTTTTTCCTATCGACAGAGTTTTTTTCTCCCTCATCGACAGAGTTTTTTCCTCATCGACAGAGGTTTTTCCTATCGACAAAGTTTTTTTCGTATGGACAGAGTTTTTTCCTCATCGACAGAGTTTTTTCCTATCGACAGAGGTTTTTCCTATCGACAAAGTTTTTTTCGTATGGACAGAGTTTTTTCCTCATCGACAGAGTTTTTTCCTCATTGACGGAGTTTTTTCCTCATCGACAGAGTTTTTTCCTATCGACAGAGTTTCTTCCTCATCGACAGAGTTTTTTCCACATCGACGGAGTTTTTTCCTCATCGACATAGTTTTTTCCTATCGACAGAGTTTTTTTCCTCATCTACAGAGTTTTTTCCTCATCAACAGAGCTTTTTTCCTCATAGACAGAGTTTTTTCCTCATCGACAGAGTTTTTTCCTATCGACAGAGTTTTTTCCTATCGACTGAGTTTTTTCCTCATCGACAGAGTTTTTTCCTCGTCGACAGAGTTTTTTTCCTCATCGACAGAGTTTTTTCCTCGTCGACAGAGTTTTTCCTCATCGACAGAGTTTTTTCCTCATCGACAGAGTTAGTCCTATAGACAGAGTTTTCTCCTATCGACAGAGTTTTTTCCTTATCGACAGAGTTTTTTCCTCATCGACAGAGTTTTTTCCTCATCGACGGAGTTTTTCCTCATCGACAGAGTTTTTTCCTATCGACAGAGTTTTTTCCTATCGACAGAATTTTTTCCTCATCGACAGAATTTTTTCCTATCGACAGAGTTTTTTCCTCATCAACAGAGTTTCGTTTTTTCCTCATCGACAGAGTTTTTTCCTATTGACAGAGTTTTTTCCTCATCGACATCGACAGAGTTTTTTTCTATCGACAGAGTTTTTTCCTCATCGACAGAGTTTTTCCTCATCGACAGAGTTTTTCCCCCATCGACAGAGTTTTTTTCCTATCGACAGAGTTTTTTCCTCATCGACAGAGTTTTTTTCCTCATCGACGGAGTTTTTTCCTCATCGACAGAGTTTTTTCCTATCGACAGAGTTTTTTCCTCATCGACAGAGTTTTTTCCTATCGACAGAGTTTTTTTCCTCATCGACGGAGTTTTTTCCTCATCGACAGAGTTTTTTCCTATCGACAGAGTTTTTTTCCTCATCGACAGAGTTTTTTCCTCATCGACGGAGTTTTTTCCTCATCGACAGAGTTTTTCCTATCGACAGAGTTTTTTCCTCATCGACAGAGTTTTTTCCTATCGACAGAGTTTTTTCCTCATCGACAGAGTTTTTTCCTCATCGACGGAGTTTTTTCCTCATCGACAGAGTTTTTTCCTATCGACAGAGTTTTTTCCTCATCGACAGAGTTTTTTCCTATCGACAGAGTTTTTTCCTCATCGACAGAGTTTTTCCTCATCGACGGAGTTTTTTCCTCATCGACAGAGTTTTTTCCTATCGACAGAGTTTTTTCCTCATCGACAGAGTTTTTTCCTCATCGACGGAGTTTTTTCCTCATCGACAGAGTTTTTTCCTATCGACAGAGTTTTTTCCTCATCGACAGAGTTTTTTCCTATCGACAGAGTTTTTTCCTCATCGACAGAGTTTTTTCCTCATCGACGGAGTTTTTTCCTCATCGACAGAGTTTTTTCCTATCGACAGAGTTTTTTCCTCATCGACAGAGTTTTTTTCCACATCGACGGAGTTTTTTCCTCATCGACAGAGTTTTTTCCTCATCGACAGAGTGTTTTCCTCATCGACAGAGTTTTTTTCCTATCGACAGAGTTTTTTCCTCATCGACAGAGTTTTTTCCACATCGACGGAGTTTTTTCCTCATCGACAGAGTTTTTTCCTCATCGACAGAGTGTTTTCCTATCGACAGAGTTTTTTCCTATCGACAGAGTTTTTTCCTCATCGACAGAGTTTTTTCCTCATCGACAGAGTTTTTTTCCTATCGACAGAGTTTTTTCCTCATCGACAGAGTTTTTTCCACATCGACGGAGTTTTTTCCTCATCGACAGAGTTTTTTCCTCATCGACAGAGTGTTTTCCTATCGACAGAGTTTTTTCCTATCGACAGAGTCTTTTCCTTATCGACAGAGTTTTTTCCTCATCGACAGAGTTTTTTCCTATCGACAGAGTTTTTTCCTCATCGACAGAGTTTTTTCCTATCGACAGAGTTTTTTCCTTATCGACAGAGTTTTTTCCTCATCGACAGAGTTTTTTCCTCATCGACGGAGTTTTTCCTCATCGACAGAGTTTTTTCCTATCGACAGAGTTTTTTCCTATCGACAGAATTTTTTCCTCATCGACAGAATTTTTTCCTATCGACAGAGTTTTTTCCTCATCAACAGAGTTTCGTTTTTTCCTCATCGACAGAGTTTTTTCCTATTGACAGAGTTTTTTTCCTCATCGACATCGACAGAGTTTTTTCTATCGACAGAGTTTTTTCCTCATCGACAGAGTTTTTTTCCTCATCGACGGAGTTTTTTCCTCATCGACAGAGTTTTTTCCTATCGACAGAGTTTTTTCCTCATCGACAGAGTTTTTTCCTATCGACAGAGTTTTTTCCTCATCGACGGAGTTTTTTCCTCATCGACAGAGTTTTTTCCTATCGACAGAGTTTTTTCCTCATCGACAGAGTTTTTTCCTCATCGACGGAGTTTTTTCCTCATCGACAGAGTTTTTTCCTATCGACAGAGTTTTTTCCTCATCGACAGAGTTTTTTCCTATCGACAGAGTTTTTTCCTCATCGACAGAGTTTTTTTCCTCATCGACGGAGTTTTTTCCTCATCGACAGAGTTTTTTCCTATCGACAGAGTTTTTTCCTCATCGACAGAGTTTTTTCCTATCGACAGAGTTTTTTCCTCATCGACAGAGTTTTTTCCTCATCGACGGAGTTTTTTCCTCATCGACAGAGTTTTTTCCTATCGACAGAGTTTTTTCCTCATCGACAGAGTTTTTTCCTCATCGACGGAGTTTTTTCCTCATCGACAGAGGTTTTCCTATCGACAAAGTTTTTTTTCGTATGGACAGAGTTTTTCCTCATCGACAGAGTTTTTTCCTATCGACAGAGGTTTTTCCTATCGACAAAGTTTTTTCGTATGGACAGAGTTTTTTCCTCATCGACAGAGTTTTTTTCCTCATGACGGAGTTTTTTCCTCATCGACAGAGTTTTTTCCTATCGACAGAGTTTCTTCCTCATCGACAGAGTTTTTTCCACATCGACGGAGTTTTTTTCCTCATCGACATAGTTTTTTCCTATCGACAGAGTTTTTTCCTCATCTACAGAGTTTTTTCCTCATCAACAGAGCTTTTTTCCTCATAGACAGAGTTTTTTCCTCATCGACAGAGTTTTTTCCTATCGACAGAGTTTTTTCCTATCGACTGAGTTTTTTCCTCATCGACAGAGTTTTTTCCTCGTCGACAGAGTTTTTTCCTCATCGACAGAGTTTTTTCCTCGTCGACAGAGTTTTTCCTCATCGACAGAGTTTTTTCCTCATCGACAGAGTTAGTCCTATAGACAGAGTTTTCTCCTATCGACAGAGTTTTTTCCTTATCGACAGAGTTTTTTCCTCATCGACAGAGTTTTTTCCTCATCGACGGAGTTTTTCCTCATCGACAGAGTTTTTTCCTATCGACAGAGTTTTTTTCCTATCGACAGAATTTTTTCCTCATCGACAGAATTTTTTCCTATCGACAGAGTTTTTTCCTCATCAACAGAGTTTCGTTTTTTCCTCATCGACAGAGTTTTTTCCTATTGACAGAGTTTTTTCCTCATCGACATCGACAGAGTTTTTTTCTATCGACAGAGTTTTTTCCTCATCGACAGAGTTTTTCCTCATCGACAGAGTTTTTCCCCCATCGACAGAGTTTTTTCCTATCGACAGAGTTTTTTCCTCATCGACAGAGTTTTTTTCCTCATCGACGGAGTTTTTTCCTCATCGACAGAGTTTTTTCCTATCGACAGAGTTTTTTCCTCATCGACAGAGTTTTTTCCTATCGACAGAGTTTTTTCCTCATCGACGGAGTTTTTTCCTCATCGACAGAGTTTTTTCCTATCGACAGAGTTTTTTCCTCATCGACAGAGTTTTTTCCTCATCGACGGAGTTTTTTCCTCATCGACAGAGTTTTTTCCTATCGACAGAGTTTTTTCCTCATCGACAGAGTTTTTTCCTATCGACAGAGTTTTTTCCTCATCGACAGAGTTTTTTCCTCATCGACGGAGTTTTTTTCCTCATCGACAGAGTTTTTTCCTATCGACAGAGTTTTTTCCTCATCGACAGAGTTTTTTCCTATCGACAGAGTTTTTTCCTCATCGACAGAGTTTTTTCCTCATCGACGGAGTTTTTTCCTCATCGACAGAGTTTTTTCCTATCGACAGAGTTTTTTCCTCATCGACAGAGTTTTTTCCTCATCGACGGAGTTTTTTCCTCATCGACAGAGTTTTTTCCTATCGACAGAGTTTTTTTCCTCATCGACAGAGTTTTTTCCTATCGACAGAGTTTTTTCCTCATCGACAGAGTTTTTTCCTCATCGACGGAGTTTTTTCCTCATCGACAGAGTTTTTTCCTATCGACAGAGTTTTTTCCTCATCGACAGAGTTTTTTCCACATCGACGGAGTTTTTTCCTCATCGACAGAGTTTTTTCCTCATCGACAGAGTGTTTTCCTCATCGACAGAGTTTTTTCCTATCGACAGAGTTTTTTCCTCATCGACAGAGTTTTTTCCACATCGACGGAGTTTTTTCCTCATCGACAGAGTTTTTTCCTCATCGACAGAGTGTTTTCCTATCGACAGAGTTTTTCCTATCGACAGAGTTTTTTCCTCATCGACAGAGTTTTTTCCTCATCGACAGAGTTTTTTTCCTATCGACAGAGTTTTTTCCTCATCGACAGAGTTTTTTCCACATCGACGGAGTTTTTTCCTCATCGACAGAGTTTTTTCCTCATCGACAGAGTGTTTTCCTATCGACAGAGTTTTTTCCTATCGACAGAGTCTTTTCCTTATCGACAGAGTTTTTTCCTCATCGACAGAGTTTTTCCTATCGACAGAGTTTTTTCCTCATCGACAGAGTTTTTTCCTATCGACAGAGTTTTTCCTTATCGACAGAGTTTTTTCCTCATCGACAGAGTTTTTTCCTCATCGACGGAGTTTTTCCTCATCGACAGAGTTTTTTTCCTATCGACAGAGTTTTTTCCTATCGACAGAATTTTTCCTCATCGACAGAATTTTTTCCTATCGACAGAGTTTTTTCCTCATCAACAGAGTTTCGTTTTTTCCTCATCGACAGAGTTTTTTCCTATTGACAGAGTTTTTTCCTCATCGACATCGACAGAGTTTTTTTCTATCGACAGAGTTTTTTCCTCATCGACAGAGTTTTTTTCCTCATCGACGGAGTTTTTTCCTCATCGACAGAGTTTTTTCCTATCGACAGAGTTTTTTCCTCATCGACAGAGTTTTTTCCTATCGACAGAGTTTTTTCCTCATCGACGGAGTTTTTTCCTCATCGACAGAGTTTTTTCCTATCGACAGAGTTTTTTCCTCATCGACAGAGTTTTTCCTCATCGACGGAGTTTTTTCCTCATCGACAGAGTTTTTTTCCTATCGACAGAGTTTTTTCCTCATCGACAGAGTTTTTTCCTATCGACAGAGTTTTTTCCTCATCGACAGAGTTTTTTCCTCATCGACGGAGTTTTTTCCTCATCGACAGAGTTTTTTCCTATCGACAGAGTTTTTTCCTCATCGACAGAGTTTTTTCCTATCGACAGAGTTTTTTCCTCATCGACAGAGTTTTTTCCTCATCGACGGAGTTTTTTCCTCATCGACAGAGTTTTTCCTATCGACAGAGTTTTTTCCTCATCGACAGAGTTTTTTCCTCATCGACGGAGTTTTTTTCCTCATCGACAGAGTTTTTTCCTATCGACAGAGTTTTTTCCTCATCGACAGAGTTTTTTCCTATCGACAGAGTTTTTTCCTCATCGACAGAGTTTTTTCCTCATCGACGGAGTTTTTTCCTCATCGACAGAGTTTTTTCCTATCGACAGAGTTTTTTCCTCATCGACAGAGTTTTTTTTCCACATCGACGGAGTTTTTTCCTCATCGACAGAGTTTTTTCCTCATCGACAGAGTGTTTTCCTCATCGACAGAGTTTTTTTCCTATCGACAGAGTTTTTTCCTCATCGACAGAGTTTTTTCCACATCGACGGAGTTTTTCCTCATCGACAGAGTTTTTTCCTCATCGACAGAGTGTTTTCCTATCGACAGAGTTTTTTCCTATCGACAGAGTCTTTTCCTTATCGACAGAGTTTTTTCCTCATCGACAGAGTTTTTTCCTATCGACAGAGTTTTTTCCTCATCGACAGAGTTTTTTCCTATCGACAGAGTTTTTTCCTTATCGACAGAGTTTTTTCCTCATCGACAGAGTTTTTTCCTCATCGACGGAGTTTTTTCCTCATCGACAGAGTTTTTTCCTATCGACAGAGTTTTTTCCTCATCGACAGAGTTTTTTCCTATCGACAGAGTTTTTTTCCTCATCGACAGAGTTTTTTCCTCATCGACGGAGTTTTTTCCTCATCGACAGAGTTTTTTCCTATCGACAGAGTTTTTTCCTCATCGACAGAGTTTTTTCCTCATCGACGGAGTTTCTTCCTATCGACAGAGTTTTTTCCTCATCGACAGAGTTAATTCGTCATCAAAAGCCGTAGAATTGTCCTGATCAATAGAGTTTTTCGTCATCTTCAATGTTTTTCCTCTTCCATGACGACACTATTTTATATATCGCCAATTGACACTGTTTTTTCCTCATCGACATATATATTTTTTAATTCAACCAGTATATTTTTATTTTTGAGCCATTTGGCGCGCCATAGGTGGGGTTGCATACCAAACCATAGAAGGGTATGAGATTACAGGTGCAAACTACAATCATGCTATCGAAACTCTAAAACACCGCTATGGCAGAAAAAGAGTTATAACCACATCCCTGATTAAGTCAATTGTTTGTTTACAAGCAAAATCGAATGCGGATGCATCATCATTGCGCGAGCTCCATGACACCCTCCAAAATCGTGTAAGAGCCTTAGAAGGCTTAGGGGAAAGCCCTAGACTGTATGCCAACATTTTGATTCCCATATTTGAGATGAAACTACCCCCTGAAACATGTGAGAAATGGGAACTAGAACTGTAAGAAACTGATGATGATAAAGTTGACCTTGAACTGTTTTTCAAGTTCCTCAATAGACAAGTGGTCTCTAAAGAGGCTGCACAGAGAAGTTCCAAATCAGGGAAATCGGGTTCAATGGTGGTATTAAGCAGATTCGCACCACCCCCAGGGAGGAAATTGTACAAAAACCACAGGAATCCCAAATATCGTCAGCTTCTGCTTTATTATGTGAAACTAGCAAACAGTCCATCTCAAAGTTTTGTGCAATTTGTAAGGCCACAGGGCACAATACCCCTGAATGTCCCAAACTTACAGAGCAAACCCTTGATGAACGCTGGAAATGTGTTAAGGCAGCACGTCTCTGTTTTAACTGTCTGCGGGTTACAAATAGTAACCATTACTCTCAGTGTGTCGTCAGGCTAGATGTGGAATGTAGAGAGCGTCATCACCGGCTGTTGCATGGGCAGCAACCACACCCCCACACCCATGCTGGACTTGCATCTGCGTGCCATACGAGTTCCAGGAAAGTACTTCTACAAACAACCAAAGCCAAACTGTGCGTAAATGGTCACGTGGTTCCAGTTCGAGTACTTCTAGACTCAGGCAGTCAAAGATCGTATATCGTGAAATGGCTCGCAGACGCAATGGAGTTAAAGGGTCCAGTCGAGGTTCTCAACGTGTTTACGTTTGGTGACGGTGTAGGAAAGACCAAGAGCATGAAGAGAGTTGGAATATCCCTGTTATCGGCTGCAGATGATGATACCCAGTCGTCGCCAGTAGAATTGGAAGTGCTGACGATAAACAACATTTGTCAACCACTAGAGCCAGTCACCATCAACTTAGATGCCAATCCCCATCTCAAAAACCTGAAGCTTGGTGACACGTACCCCCGAGGCGCGGTCGAGGTCGATGTGCTGATCGGTGCGGACTACTACCACACGTTCGTGCATGGAGAGTGTTTGAAGGGTTCCGGTCAAGACACCTTAACTGCTGTGAATTCTACCTTGGATGGGTCGTATCGGGCCCAGTTGTCGGTGAGTCGTCCAGCGATGTCAAGTCCATGCTGAGCAGTGTCAATCCAGATCCAGTAACAGCTGTTTAAAGAGGTTCTGGGAACTCGAGTCGATAGGTATCTCTGACAAGAAGACACCCTAATGTCGCGTGAAGAACAGAGTGCTGTCCAGCAATTTGATGAAGGTTTGAAGTTTGACGGTGAGAGATATGAAGTGTGCTTACCTTGGAGAAAGAATCATCCTGAGCTACGCAACAACTATCAACAAGCAGTGAGACGACTTGAAGGTGTAGAGAGACAGTTGTGTAAGAACCCGGAGAAGGCGGAAACGTATCACAACGCCATGAATCTGTATGTAGAGAAAGGGTTCGCAGAGAAGATTGACGAGACAAAGGTTGAAGATGACAAAGTCGTGCGATTCTTACCACATCACGCAATTTTTCGTGACAACAAACCAAGTAGCAGTCGTTGTCGTGTAGTATTTGATGCCTCGGCACGTGACGGAGAGAACGACGTTTCCCTCAATGACTGCGTTTTACCCGATCCTGCTTTACAGTCAAATTTAGTTTCTGTGTTGCTTCGATTTCGCACGCATAAGATCTCACTGATGGCTGATGTTGAGAAAATGTTCTTGCAGATAAAGCTCGCAGAGGCTGATCGCGCTGTCCACAGATATGTGTGGAGGGACAGGCAAGCTGATAAGTGTCCTGACATTTACCAAATGACACGAGTAACTTTTGGAGTCACTTCTAGTCCGTTTCTCGCAATTGCCACCGTGCGAAGCCACGCTAAGAAACTTGCACATGAATTTCCAGAAGCGACAAAGGAAGTTTTGCATAACATGTATGTAGATGATTGTTTAACCGGAGCAGACACTGTTGAGGACGCCGTAGGGCTTCAGAAGTCGCTAGTTGAGCTAATGCATCGCGCTGCATTTAATCTTACAAAGTGGTCTAGTAATTCAGAGAGTGTTCTTCAGGAAGTAGACGAGAAGAACAGGGCACCGAGCACCTTAGTCGATTTTTGTGAGCGAGAACCTATGAAAGCACTTGGAATTTGCTGGGACACTCTTGATGACTCGTTCCAGTTCCATGTTCAGCAGAAGGCAAAGTCGTCATGTGATGTTGAGACGAAGAGAACCTTGCTAAGTGTCGCCTCAAAGATCTTCGATCCGATGGGTTTGGTCACACCGTTTACCGTTAGAGCTAAGATGCTATTCCAACAGTTGTGGCATAAGGGTTTGGAATGGGACGACCAGTTACCGGAAGATGTCCTTACAGAATGGAATTCTTGGAAGTCCGAGCTATCAGATCTAGACAGAATTCGTATCCCTCGCTGTGTCATGCAAGATGGTAAGGCCAGTGCAAGAATTGAGATCCATGGTTTCGGCGATGCGTCTCCGAAAGCTTATGGTGCAGCTATTTACGCTAGAGTTACTGATCGACAAGGCGAAGTCCGCACACATCTTGTAATGTCGAAAAGTAAGGTGGCGCCAACCAAGATTGTATCCTTACCGAGACTAGAACTTCTTGCTGCCGTGATCAACTGTAGATTATTGAAGTTCGTGATTGACTCGTTGTCTGTATCGCAAGAGATTGATCGTGTAGTTTGCTGGTCGGACAGTGAGGTCACTTTACATTGGATTCGAGGTTCCAGTGCGCAGTGGAAGGCATTCGTAGCGAATCGTGTTACAGAGATCCAGTCGACGTTTGACCCAGAGAACTGGAGGCACTGTCCTGGAGTGGATAATCCCGCGGATCTGCTTACTCGTGGTATGTCATCAAGTAGCCTGTTGGTGAGTGAGAAGTGGTGGAAGGGTCCACAGTGGCTGTCAGCGTCACCTGAGTCTTGGCCAATGAGTGGAAGCCAGATCGTGGACGAAGAAGTAACGTCGCGCATCCAGAGAGAGACTAAACCAGCTCGCAGTCAAGTAGCTACAGTAATGGAAACAGATCCAGTCATCGATTACACCCGTTTCGAGAAGTGGTCTACGCTTGTACGAGTCACTGCCTACGTGTTCAGGATTATTAGCAGTATGAGAAAAGGAAAAGCACATCATTCTAAGGAACTGTCCGCACAAGAGATGGAGAGAGCTGAGTTCTTTTGGTACCGCGAGATACAAAAGGAGGTTTATGAAGAAGAATACGCCCTACTGGAATCCGACCAACCGCTTCCAAAGAACAGTCGTATTATCAAGCTAGATCCATACTTTGATAAGCTAAATCGTGTTCTCAGAGTTGGTGGACGACTACAGAACTCTCAACTTCCAGACGAAACGAAACATCCTGTGATAATTCCGCATGGTCATCTGCTCACTGAGAAACTTGTTATTCACAAACACCAGCAGTTGATTCACGCCGGTCCCGAGACTACCCTAGCTGTGCTACGTGAGAACATTTGGCTTACTCAAGGAAGACGCGAGGTCAAGAGAGTGATCGCTAAATGTGTTCCGTGTCAACGACAAAGAGTCACTTCCTCATCCCAGAAGATGGGTCAATGTCGCAAGCCTTCACTCATGTCGGTATAGACTTTGCAGGACCATTGTATATTCGTGGAAGTCCTCCTGAAAAGGTTTATGTTTGTATGTTCACATGTGCCGCTTCTCGTATGGTCCACTTAGAGCTAACGAACGACCTAGGAACAGATGAGTTTCTACAGGCATTTGTACGGATGATAAGTCGCAGAGGTATTTGTAACACTGTATGGTCCGATAACGCGCAGACCTTCAAGGCAGCGGATCGTGAAATCGAGGCTATGTTTATTTGTAGGGAAACCCAGAATGCTTGAGAACAGATCGACCACAATAAAGTTTCTGCTCATCTTGCGAGTCGCGGGATTAAGTGGAAGTTTATTACTGAACGCTCCCCATGGCGGGGAGGTTTCTGGGAGCGTATCGTGCGTTCGGTGAAAGGACCATTGCGGAAGGTTCTCGGAAAAGCGTTGCTTAAGTTTACGGAGCTACAGACTGTGCTGGTTCAGATTGAGGCTGTTATCAACAGCAGGCCGCTAACTACTGTCAGTGATGATGTTCGTGATCCTTCTCCTATCACCCCCGCGCACTTAGCGATCGGAAGCTCGTTGGTCAGTCTTCCAGATGTTCCTGCGGACATACCATCTACGAGTCACAACCTTATACGGAGATATATCTATCAGCAAAAGCTTGTGAATCATTTTTGGAAACGTTGGCAAGCAGAATACTTACAGAAACTGTCCATTCGGTCGAAATGGATGATCGAACAAGCACCTGTTCGTGTAGGAGATGTAGTGTTGATATCAGAAGATAACGTGTCACGAGGCAAGTGGCCTATGGGACGGATCGAGGCGGTACACCCTGGAAAGGACGGATTGGTACGAACCGCTACATTGCGAACTGCAAAAGGAACTCTAAACAGACCAGTACAGAGAATACATAGATTAGAGTTAGGATCGGTGTTGCAGTCAGATTCAGTTAAGAGTAGTGTTTCCCAGGGCGGGGAGTCTAAGAGTGAGTTAGAGTCTAAAGTAGTTAATTCAGGCAAACAGAAGAAGAGGTCGCGGAAACCTAAAGGGACGCCAAGGATGACGTCGGCGGGGAGAATGTTCGAGCCCACCGCACTCGGTCGGGCCGCCTGTGTTGCCCGGTCAAGCGACTGGACCTGTAAGTCCCGGATATGAACTTTGTGACTATCAGTGCAGCCATGTTTATGGATTGTAATTCGCACAACTCGTACAACTTCGCATTTCATTTCGCATTTCTTGTAAATCCAACTCTTCGCATTTCTCGTATTTCATGGCAATTCATTGTATTCCTCGTATACCAGATTAAAGTTGTGTTTAACTGAACAATTATAATGGGAAGATGTAAATGGGAAAAAATGGGAAGTGTAAGTGTAGCATTGAAAATAGCAATTACAAGCAATAAAGTTGATGTAACTGCAGACAGAGAGGTTGATTTTCATTATAGAGTAGAAGTATTGCAGTAGGTGTAACAATTTTTTCTCAATGCATTAAATTGCTATGTAATAGTATTTCTTGAGTCAGTGAGTGCATGATTTGAAATATGAAACTATTGAGCAGAAAATTCATAATAAATTAAAAATCATGACACTAATCATGCCAATTTTAAAAAAATGTATGTAGAAAAGGTGTGTAAATTGAAAGGAGTTTACGGCATGCAGGTTTTTTTTTCTGTCATTGCAAGGTGGCTTAACAATGTGCATTGGAATTTACCTGATATGAATGCATTGTACTGGTTTTTCTCGCATACATTGATTTCCCATACATCATGAATGTTTCGGAAATACTGTTTGGCATCATCATCTAGCAGGTATGCCAGGCGGTTGACTTTTACTGAGGTGACTCTGTCTGAAGTATCATCTTTGCGGTATGTTGTTTCTCCCTCAAGGAAAAGGTCTGTTAAGTATTTCTCTGTAAAAGATATTCAGGAAATATGCACGTTGTGTTGAGTAGGTGGTCAAGGAATAACTAAAATTGTTTCCATAGAACATTATGTTGTAATTTCCATCAATCCATAAAGGATATTTGTTATCAATTTGTTACACCATGGATTTGAAGTTGTTTGTTATAGAAGGTAGTTTATACACTTGAAAAATGGACTACAGTGTTCTATTGAGGAAAGTTGTGGATTATAGAAGTTATTTTAAATTGAAAACCAATATATACTGTGCAAGGGTGTTTGTTATTTGATTTTGAATTATTTTAATTTGTCTTTGAAGACCTTCTATAAAAATGAAAAAGTTCTTTACATTAGGAATGCAGGGTGTAAGGGAACAGGACCAAAAGTCCAAAACTTGTATAAACAGTATCCAAATGTCACTAAGCAATCGGTGCCTTTGATTTATACATCTTTGTAGGTGGTATCTTACCTAGTTTACGGCAGAACTTCTTTACCATCTTTAACTCTTTCTTGGTAAGTTCGTTGTCTTCTAATTTACAGTAAATTGGTTTTGGGAAAAACCAAAGTAATCTTGATATGAAACCTTTTGCGTTATTTTGTAAATTACTGATAATGGGGAATGCTGCCTCTGGCTGTGTAAATCCAGTCATTGTGAAGGTTGTCTTATCCATGTTGAAATTGGCATTACCAGTAACTGAAAGAGAACCATAATTAGTTTTACACTTAGCTAGCCTTGCTCTGAAATAGTTTCGAGATGATGGTTAATAGAATTTGTAAGAAAATAATGGTAATCCTGGCAAATTTCCGGGGGGGGGGGGGGGGGGGGGGGGGGACTCACATATTTTTTGACCGGGGATGATCGTCGGAAATTTCAGTTTCACCCCTAAAAGATACCAAACATGGCGGGCCATGGCGTGGCTCAAATACTTTCTTACCCTAAAAGATACCCTAAAAGATGAGGCCTTATGTGCAAAGTAGGCGCGAAGGAGACAGGTAACAGGTAAAAGATACCCATCATGAAATTTCCGTGTTTGTTTCTAATTTATCGTCTTCTCATCGAGTAATCTCTCTTTCTTACACGGTTTTTAGAAGCACCATCATGAGAGAAAACAATTTGGACACATATTTCGGCCTAAAAGATACCAATCTCCCTAATTTTATTGAAGATTAAGATCACCCCTAAAAGAGACCGCAAGCCCCCCCCCCCCCCCCCCCCCCCGGGGGCAAATTTGCCACTACAACAGCGTGCCGAAAATTTAATGTGTCACTCTAGAACAGGGCCAGGTTCTCAGAGTGATAGTGGCACATTTTATTACTTGGGTATCAAAACATGAATATTGGAAATTTAGTGCCATCTCTAGTAGGGTCATGTAGGCGTTGCGTTGAAATCTAGGACTTTGTTTTTGACCTTGTACTTGTGATTTCATTTCAAACTTACCCGTTTCTCGACTTCTTGACTTTCCAGTATACATTACTAGGAAATCCTGAAACTCACGGGTATCAGACAGTTGGAGCTTGGCACTGGAATACATGTTCATGGTGCTGAAGAAGGCTGTCAGTTCATCATACAATCCGAATGCCCGCGCACCTGCGGAGCAAAGTATGTCGCCAAATTTGTCCCAGGTGCAACTTGGCATCAAGATTGTTGGGGATAGGTCGTGATGCTTCTGAAGACGAGACCGCACTTTATCCATGGTGTCCTCCATGAAGGAGTGCAGCCTGCTCTTGTAGCGTCCTGTAACGAAATAGAAAATGAAAGATGTTTTGTATTAGATGTTATGTAGTGATTAATTTTCACCAAAAATGCGCGATATCGTTGCTTATGAAATGTTTCATGAGAAAGAAATCACGCCGAAGGTACCCTGCGAGCAGAGGATTCTTTCTGTCAGTTCGTTTACCTTTTATTGAGGCTGTTCGCGTTGCTGGTATGTCGCGTTGTCGTTTGTAACAAACGACAACGCGACATACCAGCAACGCGAACAGCCTCAATAAAAGGTAAACGAACTGACAGAAAGAAAACCTCTGCTCGCAGGGTACGCCGAAGGACGCCATCTTGTACGTTCCAAGATTATAGCATACTCCGCTGTTGTGCATGACCGAGAGGCTCTGGTAAGGAGATTGTAGTCACAACAGGGCTCCCGAGCTGCATTTTAAGAAATGGTGAGGTGGTGGGGGAGCCTATGAAAATAAGGGGTAGATTTTATGTGAGACTGTGCCGGAGAGAAAATTGTCACACATTGCCATTGTGGTTGTAAGGAGAAATTGTAAATGTCCCGTTTTTAGGGTGAATATTATAGATAGTTTCTGTTATTAAACCTCTATTCCTAAAATGAGCATATCTGAAGTAAGTTGAACGTCTTTTTACTTTGAATAATGTCTTTGACCTACTTCTTTTGCTGCTGTTGATTTGGCTTCTCGGCAGTGACAGTATGAAACATCATTTTCCGCGACCGTTTATGTTTGGGATACAAGAATTGTATTAGATCATGAAATCCATGATTTTATAAAGGGGGGTGCATTTTCCGTTTCTCCCTTTTGAAGACTGATACATGCCCGGCGTAATCAATCAAACAAATTCAAACAAAAAATCAATCAAACTCAATCGAACACCAATCGTTCGATTTGTTCGGCAATCAAATACAATCGAACTCAAGCTTTGCTGTGAGTTCGATTTTCGAACAAAATTGAACACAACCAATCGAACATGAATATTATGCGTGACAGAGAAAATAAGTCAATTAACAGCGGAAAGGGAGGAACTCCTACCAAACCTTTGGGGTGGGGATACTATACTGATTCTTGTCGTCCATGTAATTGTTAGGGGTTAAAATCAACCCTCTGTACATTTTTCTCCATTTTTGGGGTTAAAAAGGAAACATTTGTTTTACAATTGTTCTGTTCTAGCAAATCAGGCAGCATATTATCAGGCATGAAACATTTGATTTGTCGATTAAAAAATCTAGCTATTATTCAGACCATTGGTACATCTTAGGAGTCAAAACCAGCTAAAACCACTCCCAATTTGGTACCTTTGAGAAGAGAAATCTCAAAGAAGTTTTAAAGTTTGATTTCCAAATGTTCGATTTTGTTCGATTGTGAAGATTTTGCTGTGAGTTCGATTGTGTTCGATTACCGAACAAGTTGAAAATGAATCGAACGATTCAAATTCGATTGAGTTTGATTACGTTCGATTGATTACGCCGGGTACATGCAATATACTGACCAGAGCTTGTCCAACAGTGTCACAATAATTCATTATTGTTTGAATGATGTCAATGCTACTGTCCAACCCTTGGAATCCCCTCTGGATCTGCCACTGTATTATAAAAATGTGTGGTTCCAGACATTATCCATACCCCATTCTCCCTTGTGGTATGGAAGGGAATGAAAATTTTGTTGGGTTTGGGAGGTCAATGTACCTGACCTTTTCCATACAAACACCAGAATTTAAAAAGGGGTTGGGGATTCAAATTTATCATTGACTATAATAAACACACTGTCTCTTTCTTATCTATTACATTTGCAGAAAAACAAGTGAGGACCTGAGAGCCCTTCTTTCAGAAAGACAATCTCTAGATAGACGAAGACTTGAGGAGGGTTATTTATTGCTTATTTCTATTGAAGCAGTTAATAAGTATGGCTTACCTGTACAGTCAATTCCCTATGACAGAAACAGTTTGTGTGAAGATATCAGCAAAATGTACTACCCTGCATTTGTTGAGAAGTGGGGGGGGGGGGGGGGGTAAGTGTTTATGAGGCTTGTTTATATAAGCTATACAAATAAATGTTGTGTGAAGTCCTGGAGTGGTGTTTTGTCTTGTCTAAATTGAAGAGATGTTTATCAAATTTTCTCCTTTGTATTGAAGGGCATCAGTGTGCAACACCAGGCTGTGGGACAGTTATTGTCTTGGATGGTAATATGACAAGTATGTGCTTGCAAGAATGTTGGGGAACTCTGGTTTCCAGGACTACGGGGCAAAATAGCAGTTGGTAAGATTGAATGGGAAGAAAAGTTTATATGAAAGTATAAAATAACAACATTGATGACAGACTGTTCTGTGTATAAAAAGTAATCCATCATTTTGGGAATGGCAAGGGGACTGGGAAAAATGCTTTGGTTCCTTGTGTATGTTCAAAATTTATATGGCTTGTTTAGTAAGTTAGATTCACATGGAGGATACATTAATTGAAATTTGATAGCTAGGTAGTTGTCATTGAAACATCAGTGGTTTATTGGCAATGTTGCCAAAATTATTATTAGATGGGCATCTAGCCACACCTCCAAAATATTGTATTTACTTCCAATTTAGGTTTTGCAGCATGGATTTCAAAAATGACTGTCATGCGCATTAGGTGTTTCATTTGTTGTTAAATTTTACCTGTGTGAAATTTTGTCTATTTTTAAAAGAGGTTTTATTATCGTTTTTCGTTTTTGATGAGAATTGTGTACATACCGGTAATTCCAGAAATTACATACTTAAAGGGGCTATGTCACGATTTGTGGTAAATTTGGCTCCTAAAATACAGTGAAATTGAAAAGACATTAGCAAAATTATTGACCAGGTTTGTTAAATAACCTTTCAACTGCTAGATAAGTAGAAATGTGGAGAAGTTTTGTGTGTTATTGAGCGAATGGAAGGGGATTGAAAATGGTATTTTTGTTCCAAAGTTTTTTTGTTTCAAAGTTGGAAATCTCATAGCGATCGGCATAAAATATTCAAAGAACGATGTATAATTAATTTTTGCTTACTTTTCATTACATGGCAAAGTTGACTCATAAAATATGATTGTATGTTGTTTGTGCAGGCCACAGCTAGTTGTATAGAATATTAGTTAAAGGAACCGTGACATTAGCCCCTTTAACTATGTTATTTGGAATGAAAGATACATGTGACTGTGTTTGCCAGATATGATGATTTTTTTTGTATGTAAGGTTGTCAGAACACACCGGCCAACAGTTCACAATACTGTAGTGTCCACTCTGGATTTGCAATGCCATACAGAAATGACCTGGAAGAGAAAGCTTTGTCAACACAACAAGAATCAGAGGGAAACTCAAATGTAATCATAAAAGTCAGCAATGAAAAGAAGACTAGGAATGACCATTTCTATGAGGTAAAGTGAAATGTATAAAAGGTCCAGCTTGAGTGTTTTGATGGATGGTGGGTAAAAGTTAACTCAGTTAACTACAGCCGATTGCATTTGAGCGTTTTACCCTAAGCAGTTTGCACGTTACGTTCGAACGTTTGAAAGTTGCGTTGTGAGACAAAAAGTGGGACGTTTCCAAGGGCAACCGCCATGTGTATTTTTCACTGACCAATCAGAGAGGACAGAACTCTTTCGTTCGCCATAGAAACGTTTCGTTTCATCCTAGAAACGTAACTTTCAAACGTTCAAACATAACGTGCTAACTGTTAGGGTAAAAAGCTCAAACGCAATCGGCTGTAAGTTAATTTATATTACAAGGGCATTATGTTGGATTAAGATTATGATTAACATTATGGTCAAAATATTCTTATAATAGATACATGTTTATACCCTGAATGTTGTGTTCAATATTTTGATCTATCAATGGAGGCTATAGGTTATTATTGGGTCATGAATTTTATGAGTGTTAACTAAACATTGGGAGGTGAACATTGCCTTTGCAGATTGTCGTTAAGGAAGCAATAAAAGTCTTTCTTTTAATGCTGGTTAGGCTGAGTTAGTGCAATTTATTTGATTTGTTAATTCATTGGTTTTTATGGTTGTGTATGCAATGTTATGCTGTGTGGGAGTGTTGAGAAAAATTCCCTGTTCAAAGATTGTGTCGATCTTTACTTCAGTTAGCACAAAAATGTATTGCAGGTTCAATGGTCAGATGGTCAAAGCAGTTGGGTGAAAGAGCAAAATCTTCCAAGCAGTATAAAGAGGACTGTAATGGAAAAGAAGGCTTTCCAATTGAGCTGCAACAAGAAATACGAATTTGGACAAGAAAGGGTTGAAGTGAATTGTAAACAACAAGAAGAGACTCCTACTGGATTCACTGGAGCAAGGTATTGCTCAGAACATATACTTCGGATGTTATATAATTGGCATATTTTGAATGTGTTGTTAAAGACTCCACAGAAAGCCAACCACATTTTCTGGACTAGTGGAACAAAAAAGATGGAGACATATTCACTCAAAATGAAAAAATTGTGTGGCCATCTGTGGTATAAACGTCAAATGTCACATTCTGTGTTGTACATTTGCTTTAGTTTTGTCACCAAATTGTGAAAGTGATTTTCAATAATTGGTGAAATTGCCTAGCCATTTAAAAATTATGATCCTGAATTATAGTAAAAATTTTTGGTTCTTTCATGCTTACAGTAAGTACTCTGTCTGTGTTCCTCAAGTATTTATTTTTTTATAGCATATAAATTCATGAAACTATAAGTTACCTATTTTAAGAATTTGCTTATCTAAGAAACTGTTTAGGCTAAATCCTGTAGGTTCTTTTATGCAGGTTATTACTATATGACCATGGCAACCAGGCCAGAACTCAAAGCCTGACATGAGGGCACATGTTACACTGACCCTGAGAATTTCAAGATTATCCCAGAGGTCCCACCACTCTTAGGGCACTGAGTAGATGTTATCAGATAGCAGATCACTTATATTCAGTTAGAACTTCCCTTTGTTCCTATTTAATATTGCTTGGCATTTTGCAAGACTGGAAAGTACATTATTACATGATTGACACCTTTTCTATTGTTATTCAAGACCCTTTATTTTACTTAAATCCCTATGAATTAATTACATTCTTAAAGAACGGGGAGGGTTTGAAGTTTCAGCAGGGAAGATTGGGGCTATTATTGAATAATTAGTTATAAATGACCCGCATTATAAATGCGCGGGTCTTTATGGAACAATTGATTCTCATAAATGACCCGGCGCATTTATAATGAGGAGCAATTATGACTAATTAGACAAATAAAGCCCCACCCTTCCGATGCTGAAACACATTTACGCTAAATGATAAATACTACAAAATTGTTTGCTAGGTTAAATTGAAAATAAATATATATTTGAACAAAAAAAATGTAATTACTAGCTTTAACTGAATAGTGTGTCTCTAAATTGCAAATTGGCAATTCTTTCTACTTTTCTACTAAATTTAACTATAATTAATATGGAATAAGTAGATGTTATAGGTAACCTTGCTAGCCGGTTCCATTTCTGCTTCACGCTCAAACAAACTGTGAAAGAAATAGAAATAAAAATAATTTAGAACATTGAGCTCATAACAATACATTTGCACAACACATTTTAAATTTCTTTCATCAATACATTTTACCAGTTTGTCAAATTTAGGATGGACCTCGTACGTCGCAGCATCAACGGCACACAGGTCTAATACGTTCAAGTTAGTAATGCAATTTAAATTCACCAGACCGGTTTACTTCAACTGTTATAATAAAACGAATTAGCTATAAATAAGAACTTTAGTTAAACTTACCATGTCGTTCTCAATCGCCAACTACAGGACACTTTGAAGTGTATTATCTCTTGAACAGCTTAAAACCACACAGTGAGTGCCGAGTTCTTCACGCGCATAATGCACCCTTTTAGTCTTGAGACCTCAAGCGTTGTTTTTCCTCCGAAACTCGTTCTCAGTCGCCAACTTAGAACTACTAGTTCAGCACTCAAGCACCGACTCCTACAAAATGACGACATAAAATCGCGAAAAACAGGTGTTTTGATTTCTTTTGTTGTTTGGTACAAAAAGAAGTACTTCCATTGGTCGTTTAAAAATGAATGCATGAAAGCTAAAGGAACAATAGCCCCACACTTCTGTTTGTAGTCTCCCAACCACTCTAGGGATATATATTCTTTAATTTAATGTAACGGGGGCTTTAGAATGCAAACAAATCTATTGTAAAAGGCACCTTCTCTGCAGTGAAATTGCCACGCAAAATACACGTTATTATGAGAAGTTGAAAAGAAAAAAGACATTCAAGGCATCACAGATTTCCCAGCCAACACTGACGACAATAGCTTTCAAAACATTTTTCATCCTTTTGTTCCGATACGACTTAAACCTCAGGGGATATCCCTCTACTGGAAAAAAATAAAGATCCCTGGTTGATTTATATGGTTAAAAATCGCTTATTTGACGAAGTATTTTCGATTTTTTAATTGAAATGCGCTCCACCCGATAGTAAAATCACCTTAGATCATGTAATAAGTCAGTTAAATACCTCGGTCTTCGGCAATATGACATATAAATACCTCGGGCCTACGGCCCTCGGTATTTATATGTCATATTGCCTCAGCCCTCGGTATTTAACTCTTACTTGTATCTCAAGTAATTAGTGACATAAAGCTCAAATAATGTTTTTCCCAGTTGCCCAGTCAATCATCATCAATAATAAGTTTTTTTTTTAGACTTCTCAGATCAAACACGCGTTCGGCATACGATAGAACTCGTAGATTTTCCTGTAAATTGCCCCATTTTGGGATTCAAAAGGCTTTTTTGGATGGCACAATCGACGATCGAGATGAGGAATTCTAGATTGAGGACTTATCAGGTAAGAATCGTATGGTTTTAGATTTTTAAGAAATACATTCCTTATGAGAAATTTTCGAATATCCGAATGACCTTGATGTGTAATCGGTTCTTATCGATTGCTCTTCACGTTGTATTTGAGTGATCCGGCTAAAATGGTTCGGAAACGAAATAATAATTTCCCTGTCGGCATATTACGTAAAGAAGAAGAAACTAATTCTTGGTCAATTGTCGAGGAAACAATTAAGACTCTTTCTGAAGTAAAGATCCAGGAGCAAGAGTTCCGTAGGCTGAAGGAAAGGTAGTATTTATAGCGAATTAGGCTGACCGCAAGTCGCGTGATTATGCCAAGACTATTCACTCGTAAATAAACATGTATAAAACCTATAATTTGGTCTTTATTGGTTTACTTTTGTACCAAACTAATGCTAGATGTATTTTTTTGCAATTCCTGTGTTTAATGAGTCGATATTCTTGATGCATCGTTGATTTTTATACCAATGTTATATTTTGGATGAACTATTAAATTCTTATCATAACTAGCCCATTATTATTGTTCGCATGTGAGTAGAATATTAACAGGTAAGATGGATTAAGTTACTGCGGTGTTAATATTAACTCAAACATAAACACTTATTATGTTATAGCTAAAGAGAAAGAAGTCGGCTTAGAGTAGGCAGGCTGTAGCAACAGTTAGGATAATTTAACACCAAACAATTTAGGAACAAATGTATTTTTGTCAACATGGGCCTTTCTTTCATACAATTGTTTTTTCTTAAATGTGTAGCGGGAAAAGGCGTTGTGATGTGCACACGGCATCTTTCTCATCCAAAACGGACTAATTGGCCTTGCGGAGGAATTGCTAGGGCAAGTTCTATTAAGTTTTACAAAATGAAATGCAAATTTACGTAGATAATATAGGTTTTATACCGGTATTAGAAGGAATGTTTTCCGAAAGATTCTATTAATTTCAAATATATTCCATTAATTTCCAATAGATTCCAATGAAGTTCAAATAAATTCCAAAAGATTCTATTAAATTGCAAGAGAAATGAGATAGTTAACGCCAGACAATTTCGTGTATTTCAATTCCATTGAATTCAATGGAATTCTACGGATATTTCTAAGCTCTAAAACGATGCTTGGAATTCCAAGGAATTCCATGGAATTCTATGTTCGAATTTACCATGAAAATTAACACCTTCATTCCATGGAATTCCATGGAATTTCCATGGAATTTCATGGAACTATTCCATGGAATTCCTTTCAATTTCCATGGAAATCCATGAAATTCTAATGGATGTTTCGCAGGGGTATGCCACTGCCGGATCAGCCGGATCTTCCTCTAGCAGCAGTGGCCTTTTTTATGACTACACACAGAATAGACTTGGATTTTGCTTTTGTTTTAGTAAATGCAATGACTACACAGCTACAGGCCAGGCTATCAGTTTCTTTTTCTTGTGCTAAAAAATTCCACACAAAAAATATTTTTAAATCTGACCTGTACAATAAGCTCTAAAACTGCTGAAAATTAAAATAAACCATACATGTCCAATACACTCAATCAGACTCCGACGGAAAACTCAAACCTTCCGATGGAGATCTCCATCCTACAGATAGATATCATTATTATTCGTTTACCACGTACCACATACTTTAGCACGTAACACAAGCCAAATCCCCCACCCCTCCCCCGTTACACAGTTTTTTCATTCTGACGGAAACGTGGCGATTCATGTTCGACCAGACTCCGACGGAAAAAGTGAAATGTCCGACGGAAACGTGCATATCATTTTGGGCACTATTAAATATCCCACCGTATACATGGCGATATGGGGCTCTAGTGAGCATTCGATCAACTCCATAAGGCTTCGGGGATCTTCCCCCTCCATAGAAACATTCTCCTGCGGCAGGATTTCGTCCACAACTTGCTCCGTAGTAATCGTAGTAAATCTTCTAGCCATTTCGTTTTAGTATTTATTTGAGATCCCGCTGATAATATCGCGGGCGCTAAGTGACCGATTGAAATCACCAGCTGAGCCGGTGTGTTTAGCAGAACATTTTGATAATTTATGATACCCATATCATGCAGGGGAAGGGCCAACCTAGGAGAATCTTGGGCGCTGAATGTTTTTTTTTTCATTTTTCATTTCAGGTATGTGGACAACAACAAATTGTCCCAGATTCCCATAGGTGCATTTGCTAACCTGCCATGCACTCCCCCGCCTTCAAATAATTACGTACGAGACCGATCATTATTTAAGTCGTGGAGAGGCTATGGGGGGAAAAAATTGGGGACCTGAACAAATCCAAAAATAGGGGGCTTCGAAATATCAAATTCAGGGGTAATGGCGTCTTTAAAGACCTCGAACCCCATTAGAGATCCCCATCTCTCGAGATTACATGGGATTGCATGGTATCCGGGATCCGGAATCCACATTTTTGGGATCCGGGATCCGCTTTTACTTGGGATCCGGGATCCGCTTTTACTTGGGATCCGGGATCCTTGTCTTGGGATCCAGGATCCGAAAAATTATTGCATCCCTTCACATGGGCCGACCGTTAGTGTTGCAGCAGTCGAAGCTCGATGTTCACTACTGCTGCATATAAACCGGTGGCTTACCTCGGTGTAAGAACTATTCCTAGAGGACCACTTTAATTGTGTTCAGTTCTTATTTCATCATGATTCGTTACTAAACAAAAGAAGCTCTCTGACGCAACTGGTGAACAATACCGCCCATGGTCTTACACCGGGGTAGAGCTAAACCGGGCTTAAGTAGAGAACATGGCAATGACGTTTAAAAGAGGAAGTTGAAATACAGCAAACATCCGCATATAAGAACAAATGGAGTAAGATTATAGGCTGATATTATATAAAGAAATAACGCCTCCCTGATAAGACCCTCACAGGAATCTTCAAACGAAGGAGGTGAGGTTTCATGGAAGAATAAGATAGAGAAGTATCTAAACTGAACTAAATTGTTCCTTAGCAAATAGTCCAGGAGCCAGACCCGAAAAATTGTCCTCCAGCACAACCCACCGCACAGAAAAGGTTTGATGGCTGATTCTTATAGAAGAATACCTGAACTTTACGACTAGGTACTATGTGGTCCAGAATTGTGGTGCAGACTACCTGTTTAAGGGGTGTGTTTTTCCAAATATGGTGAAAAGCATGGAAACGAGGCTAAACACTTATATCTCTCATAACACCACAACATTAAGTGCAATTAGTACCAAATTTTGCAGGAAGAGAGTGTTTAATAACCTGAAACGTTTTTCAGTAAAATCGACCCCAGGCCCCCATCACATGATCAGTCACGTGACATGAAAATGAAAAATATGCATTTTTGGCTGATACAAACATCTTTCAATTCCATTTAAATTAACTCTTAAACATTAACCGGGTCATTAACTACACCGTGTAGTAAGGCATTCAATAGCCACTACAAATCGACCAGGAAATGCCGAGATGGCCGGTATTCGTTTACTACCCGCCTCGATTAGCCTACTGCTATTGTGGGTAGTAATTTGTCTAATATATTTTAAGAAAATAGTAATAAACTGAACTGAACTGAACTTCGTTGGCCAAATACGAAGTTTTCGTGGCATGGTATAGTGAACGCAAGGGTAAGCATGAAAGCGAGGCTGAAAACGTTTCTGACCCCATAACATTTTCTTAGGGTCAGATCAGATAAAAATTTCACAAAAAGAGAGATAATTAGACGTTGAACTGGATAACACACTAAAATCCCTATCCTCGCTGGACACGTGACGCCAGATCACGTGACGCCAAGCGTACCTCGGTGGCTTTAAAGCATGGCTGTAAAACAAGGGCTGCTTTTTGGTAACTTATTTTCCAACGAAAACATTTCAAACTTGGCCTGGAAACACATTTCGGAATTCTGATTTCGATTAAATTGTTGTTGTCATGGTAACGAGGACACGTGACTCACTGTCCGCCATTTTGGATTAAATGTTTAGCGCCTGTGGAAGTATGTAAAGAGTGTTAAAAATAGAAATTTCTTGTCAGCATAATGTTTGTATCATTAGTCTTTCTGTAAACCTAATTGGATATCTAGGATAATGTTTTAAGAAAGACATTTTTCACAATATATATTTCAAAAACACGAAAAATTTGATAATTTTTTTGGAGAAATTCCAAGTTTTCCAATTGGCTTTATTTGAAGGTAGTATCTAAATAAGTGCTCGATTACCTTTCAATTTCACCTTTTCCTGCGTGTCTTCAGGTCTAAATAAAAAATCCACTACTCAGTCACGTGATCAGCGTTTCCATGGCAACCAAAAATATTGAAATAGATAGTTTTTCAGTTTTCAGTTTTTAATTATTCATCTCTTCAAAAAAGAAAAATATTTTACATTAAATACAGATTATTATTACATTATTATTTTTATTTTTGTATTTTTGAAGAGATAGGGCACTCTATAGCAAGCTAGTTATGTGCCCTATATATAGAAAATTGATAGGTTATTTAGAAAAAGAGTAAAGAGAAAAGAAAGGTTCGATTGGCAGTAAAACATTTTTTGGCAGATAAAACTATGAGAATATTCAATATTGAGATAGATAGAAGATTTGTAGGCATTTCTTAAATAGTTTTTTGGAAGGTTTGTTTCGAATGTTGGAGGGGATATCATTCCAGAAATAGGTACCAATAACAGTAGGGCAGAATTTTCTAATGTTAGTACGATAAGCCGGGATTGAAAGTTGTTCGTTTGATGCATTTCTTGTAGAGTATTGATGTTGTTCAGATACAAAGGAAATATTTAAGCTGTTGATTTTGTCGTCATTCAAATGCTCATAAAACAAAAGAGATGTGTGAAGTTTAACGATATCAGGGAACTTAAGTAGGGTCAGGTTGGCATAATGAGGAGTTATGTGGTCTTGAAGAGGAATTCCAGCAATTATTCGAATAGCCTTATTTTGAAGCTTAATAATTTGGTCCAGAGGGGAATAGTAGTTATTGCCCCAAAGTACACATCCATACGTTAGGTATGGATATACAAGTGAAAAATACATATTCAAAAGCTGCTTAGGGCCTAAACAACGCTTCACTTTAGCCATTATATTTATACTTTTGCTGATTTTTGCGCTAATATAATCTATATGTTCATGCCAAGACAAATGATTATCTATGATCACCCCAAGATATTTCACACTTGTTGCTTGTGTGATGCAATAATCGTCCAGCAAAATTGGTAAACGTACATCGTAGGAAACTTTTTGGTGAGGATGGAAAATGACATAATTGGTCTTTGACAAATTCAGTGTCAGCTTATTGGCTTTAAGCCAAGTATAAACATGTTCAAGTTCCTTGTTCACTTCCAAAATCATATTATCGACATTAGGTCCAGATACACTAATCGAAGTGTCATCAGCAAAAAGTCTAAAATTAAAAAAATTAGATGAATTGACAAAATCGTTGATGTAAATCAAAAAGAGTATCGGGCCCAATACGGAACCCTGAGGACCCCAGAAAAAATCGGGAGTGTATCAGAAAAGGAACCGTTTACGAAAACGCGTTGCCTTCGTTTATGTAAATATGATTTAAACCATTGGTTTTCTATATTTTGGATTCCAATGGCATCCAGCTTGGCTAGTAATATAGAATGGTTTACCGTATCAAATGCCTTACTTAGATCCAAAAATAGCGTTAGTACGTAGTTACCTTGGTCTATTTTTTTAGTTATTTCTTCAATCAGGTCAACTAGACAGTCAGTCGTAGTGCTTCCTGATCGAAAACCATACTGATTATCAGTTAAAATTTTATTTGTGATAAATATATGTTTAATTGATTAAGGATACTTTTTTCAAAAATCTTACTTAAGGCCGGTAAGATTGAAATAGGTCTGTAGTTATCGCATAGGGCTCTATTACCTTGTTTAAAGATAGGCACCACTTTAGCTACTTTTAGACTATCAGGGAATTTTCCCTGAATTAGGGACATATTAATGATGTGTGTAAGGGGTTTGTAAATTTCAAATGCTCCGGTGACTAGTAGGAAGGGATGAATTTTATCGACCCCAAAAGATTTTTTGGAGTCAAGATCCACAAGTTGCAAGAATACCTCAAGCTCAGTTATTCTACGAAATTTAAAACGCGTTACCTTAGGTATTAAATATGATGAGAATTTACGATTACTCCTGGGTATTTTTGAGGCCAGTTGGTTTGGTATACTACAGAAAAAATTATTTAAAGCATTAGATATAGAAGCAGGCTGGTGGAGCTGTTTATTGTTGGCATGAATCTTGTCAATACGTGAAGATGGTTTCTTCTTATTAATCACCAGGTTTATGTTATCCCACATTTTTTTCATGTTATTTGATTCCATCAGAACATCATTATAATAATTCTGACGATATAATTTATTAATTGTCACGATTTTATTGCGGTATATTTTATATTTATCATGGTACTTGACCTTACGTGTCAGTATCCATTTTTATATAATTGATCCCTTATTTTTATTGATTTTTTTAAGCCAGTGGTTATCCACGGCTTCTGTGTACTACTCTTTAATTTAGTAGTTTTAATAGGAGCGTGGTTATTACTTATTTTATTAAATATATGTGAGAATCTTGAGTAGCTTTCAGTAACTTCGCGACAAGTTAATACGGTAGACCAATCAATCTGTTGGAGATCAGAGCGAAAACTTGACCTATTAAATTTTTTAAAGTCTCGAAATTCTGTACTATCTGGAAATGGGCTATTTTTAGGATCGTATACTATCGAAAAAACAGGCAAATGGTCAGCAATTTGATAGGCAATACTGCCGCTGGTACAACAAGATACAAAATTAGTGTGAATATGATCTATACAACTCTCGCTAGTTTCGGTTATTCTTGTTGCCTCAAAAATCAATGGACTGAAACCTTCTGTATTAATCATATTGAGATACTCCTTAGCAATTTTTGATTTCTTTAACGTATTTATGTTCGTATCTCCCATTATCAAACACTTCTTATTTGAAAGGAAGATTTTGTGTAGAGATTCTTCTAAGTTGCTATGAATTCTCTTTCTTCCGACACTACGGAAGTTGGTGGGTGATAAATTACAGCAATAACTAGGTCATCTGTTTCAACCCAAACATTTTCAGCTGTGTCAATTTTCAAATCATGTCTAATTTGGAATTTGTAATCCGTTTTCAAATAAAGTGTCGCCCCGCCTCGGGACGCATAGGTACGATTATCGGTGATCATAGAATAACCAGGTATGTGAAATTTCTCGAGATCAGTTTCATCTTTTAGCCAAGATTCCGAAATAGATATACGCTTACATTGATTGCTTTTAGTTCTGATACTGATTTTAAGCGTCGGTCATGTACTTTAGAGACTCTTTGTTAACAGAGACTCAATGTTAACAAACTTTTACAGCCAGGATACTCGAACCGTGAACACCTATACATTCCCGCGCGCTCATGTATTATTCTCTATGTATAGAATTTAACCAAGTGTTCGCGGTTCGAGTGTCTTTACTGTAAACATTAATTTCTTGTATATTTAGTAATAGGAATAAGGCGTCTCTATTATATATATTCTGAAGCTAACAGTCCAGAAATGTTACATACACTTTAAGCCAACATCCGCACTGATCAGATTATTCGTACTCTGAATTACTAAGATTAAACTCAACGTCTTCGAGTTTGTTATGGGGATTGAAACAGCTTTCGTCTGCCATGCATTTGCAAGTTTCTGTGCAAGAGAGACCATTTGCCTTGCAGGAGCAGTTTGCCTTGCATCCTAACTTCATACATTGGCACTTTGTCAGTTCCAGCAGTGACTCTGGCGCGGGACTCGTTTCCATCAATACGGGTCTCATCATCCCGGCATCTTTGCGCCATCCATTGCCAATTGGTGACGGAAGGCTCTGGATTGGAGCAAGAGACCTCTCCCAAACATAGGTTTGAAAGTTCGCCCTTCTTACCCGGGGGGACTCCCATATTTTTGGCGGGGGTGCTCGTCGGGAACGTTCGATTTTACCCCTAAAAGGTACCAAACATGGCGTCGCTAAGTTGGTTTTGACCCCTAAAAGGTACCAACAAGGCGTATTTTCCCTCGTTATTTTCTCCTGGTATTTTTTACGAAGGAAAATACGCCTGAAATTCAGGCTACCAACAAGTTGATTTGCTAGAGCGGACCTCTAAGGGACGTGTCATTATTTACCGGGGGGGGAGGGCTCCCATTTATTTCAAACAAGGCTAAAAAAAATTAGGACCCTCCCCTTGAACATAACAAAAAAAATGTGACCCTCCCCCAGTCATAGGTAAAAAAAAAATTGGGACCCTCCCCCATGCGATTTATTTCTGAAAAACCTGTTGGATAGACTATTGTCCAAGTGATGTAATGTCTCTTTCTTTCTTCTTAATAACAGAACTACTTTTTTCTTACTTCTGTCATGCACCAGTCAATTGACATTACGGCCCCCCAATTTAACATTCACTAAGTGTTAAATGTTACTATTTCCCTGGTCACCAGGGACATGGTCGTTGTTAAAGCTCCAGGCCCCGGGGACACTTTTGCAACATGGCGAAACGCGCCTTTATTTTGATAACGCATTTCATCAAGCCTCCAGAGAAAAGATAAACGTTTTATTTCCTGCGTGTAGTAAAAAAGTCTGTTGGTTTTATTCTTCACGCGCTACAAATTATTATGATTCATGTGCGTGAAGCGCAGCCCAAAAACGAATTTCTATGCATCTTGTAACGTCGAACTCACTTCTTTCGTGAACATATTGACTGCCAACCAGGCGTGTCACTAGAGGGCTTTTGGGGTTTTTCTTTTGTCCTTGCCAAGATACACATGCTTGTAACGACATTCGTACGCATTCCATTTAAGCGCCACAAGCGTATTGTTTTCTTTGGGCAAGTTCTCTAAAACTAGACTAGATGTCATTTCTGAGCGCGCCGAAATTTTCAACATAATGAGTGCAATAAAACTAGAAAATGATATAGAACTCGTTGCTGGAATCTCTCTTTCAAGGCTTCAGGTTTCGAGAGAACCTTTCACTCGCCCAAAAATGAAGTGATCCCTCCCAAAATCCTCCGACCTCGGTCCTTAAACCAATACATTTTCGCACGATAATCGAACTTCTGGCTCAGCGTTAATTCCCCGTTAATGCCCCGCTGAATATTCCCGCTATAGAAGGTCCGTGTTAAATTTCCTGCCCTTCCGTAGATTAATGTGTTAAATCCCCGGCCTGACCGCGTTACTTTCCCGCCCTGTCCCGGGGGTGGGGGCCGGGGTGTCAATTGACTGGTGCATAAAGGAACCGGCGGTTATTATTCATCGCCTCGATTATTTACGTGAGGATGTTTATAATACACAGGTAAAATGCAGTGATCCTCCCTTTAAGTGCAATGATTAACGTAATCCCACATCTCCCGTCCCCTGTTTGACCTAGTACTGTAGACATTTTACAGAAAATCGTGCTCGAATATCCTTTTGCGCGTGAAGCGTGTCCAAATTTTGATAAACGTTTGTTTGTTTGTTCATCGTTTTTTTGTTTGTTCATCGCATTTCATCAAGCCTCAGAGAAAAGGTAGATGAACATGTTTTGTGTATGGCATAGTCAAGTCTGTCAGGAACTCAGGAAGTACACTACCTCCTTTTGCTCCGACGAAGGGCTAACGCTCGAAACGTCAGCAAAACACCATTTTTCCACGGCGTTTAACATAAATCTCAAACTTTGGTTGTTGTTGTTCATGTTCACGTCTCCGCCGACGCAGACCACCTAGTTTTCCCGTAAAACTAGTCATACCATCCTCAACTATATAGGTTAGGTTAAATTATTCATGCGCACAACTGCGCTCCGCAAATGACGAAGTTATTAACATTCATGTGCGCGAAGCGCGGCCCAACGGACGAATTTATATGCTTGTAACGTCAAAAACTCACGCTTACCTAAGGGGTCTTCTTTCAAACATATAGTGACTTGCCCTCCAGGCCTATCATTTGCAGGGAAATTTTGGGAAAGTTTGATTTTCCTTGTCAAGATAACTTGTTCTTCTCAACGGTAGTGTCCTCATAGCTAAAAGAGTATATTAGATGTCATTGTTTATGCGCGCGAAGCGCGCCGAAATGTTTATGGAGGAATTGCTGAAATAACCACTATCGACATTTGTATTACCCTCTTCATCGTCCAAATGTTGCTGAAAAAAATTATGACCCTCCCCCAAATAGGAGTGAAAAAAATTTGGACCCTCCCTTTAGACACGCGAAAAAAATTAGGACCCTCCCCACAAAAATAGGAGCCCTCCCCCCCGCTAAATAATGACACGTCCCTAACAGGTACCTATCTGGAAATTTTTTTTCGATGTTTACCCCCTAAAAGGCCGTACCAGAGGCCTGATTTTAAACCCTAAAAGGTACGACGAGCACCCCCGCCCCAAAAATATGGGAGTCCCCCCCCCCCCGGGCCTTCTTATATGGTGCTTGAGGCTCTCAGATGTCGGGGGTAGCCCTTTTCGTCTTCCGCCCCGTTGGCAAAACATGAAGTACCGGACTTCGTTCGCCTGGCAAAACGGTCGGCCAGGAACATAGAGAGAACAAACAAATGCCTCTACTGCTTCTAAAGTCTCTGTGTCGACGGCACTTCATTTCCAAGTAAAGCGAGACATTCTTGGTGTTGTTGGCACTCAGCAAGGATTTATCCCACGGTTTCTTCTTTCCGATTACCAAAAAAGCACTATTGGTGTCGCATCCCGTCATAGAATGAAACGCGATAGATGAGCTACATATCGGAGGTTTTCCTTACTGGTAAAGGCTTCATAGCAAGGCGAGTGCCAATAAATATCTCTGTGCAGCTCAGTCACTGACAGACAAGAGACGCCATCTCGTCGAGCACGTAGGGCTGCAGCAAACTTAACAATTGAAGATTCTTTGGGTTTTCGCAGAGCCTCATCGGTGTCGCGCAGGCAAATGACACACTGATCAAAATTTGTGGTCTTTTTTTCTTTTTGGAGGCTTCACAAGCTCGAATGAACCAGCATCCATCACTTCACTTGGACAATTCGATCTGCCGAGTCGTTAACGAAAAAAAGATGCCATTAGTATTCTTTGTGGTTGTTATACCAGCAGCTTCAGCTTTGTTTATTTCATGTTATTATATTTTTTACTTCAGCTGTATTTTAAGGTCACAGATAGCAGGAAATCCCGCGGCGCCAAAAAAATCAAATATCCGAAAAAAAAAAAAAAACTGGAATAATGGCTCGCAGGCTAGCTCACTTGGTCCCAATCCCATTTCCCGAATTTTTAGTCTCAAAATCCCAAGTCCCATTGTTGGTAATTCCAGCGTATTAGATTGAAAATAAAAATCCCATTCCTATTTTCCAATGTTCGCAAGTCTTCAAACGCAGTATTAGTAACCAAATTCCCATTTTCCCAGCCTAAAATAGGTCATCCTAGGTCCCATTTTATCCTACAGCAAGAGTGGATTAACAAGAGTTTCCCTACTGTATTTGTCCACATCACAGTCAGAAAAGTGGCTATTTTTAGATTTGAGTTTCGCGCGCGAAAGTATTCGAATGCTCAGGCTCGAATGCTCGTGTACCCAATACACAACAAAATAGAGAATATCCTACCTTATCTTTGCGATTTTAACGGTTTTTCCATTGATCTGCGATTTAATTTTAGGCTGGATCTCACAACTGTTGGGAACCCTGTGGATGACGAATTTTCGCGGGCATCCTAGTTCTAAAAATAGACACTTTTCTGACTGTGATTCGGGCGTACATAGTAAATATGGAAACTCTTGGTAATCCACTCTTGCCTATAGGTAATATGACTACAGGTAGCGACTGGGTATTTCTGTTTAAATGAACAGAAAAAAGAAAATGAAAAAAAAAATCTTTCAGGTCGTTTTTTTTTTATTGCCTCCCTGCTTCCTTTCGAATTAAATTAAATCCCATTCGATGGCCACGGGGCCGAAAAAACTCACTGCAAACAAAAACTTCACTATTAAAAATAATTATTGAGTTCTCCCTGGTGATATGATGCTAAATTGACATTTTTCTACCGCGCGCCACTCTAGTACTTGTCTTGCTAACAAGCCCTCCCCTCACTGCGAAAAGTTTAATGGTCGTTTTCGGTCTATCCGGGCGGTTTTTACTGGTCTCCCTGCATCTCCGTACTGGGGCGACTTTTTGTCACTTTAGACGAGGGGAGGGGGGTTTATCAACTGCGCAGTCGGATTATGTAAATGAAGAAACATTCCTGATGAAGCGCAAAAAAATTCCCGTAGAGTAGACGAAAAATAAATATTTGTTTCGTAATTGTGTGAAATAATTGCCGTACACCGAGTAGAGGAATTAAAAAAAAACTGTGGACAAAAATTTTGTAATCCCTACCCCTACCCCTCCCCCTCCCCCTCCCCCCAAAAATGTCGCATGGCTACCCCCACCATCTCCACGCGTGAAGCATGTACTGCCTTCAATCAAACATGCTTTTTGTAAAACGAAGGAAGTACTGAATCTTTCAATCAGATTTGCCTATATTGCGGAAGGAAGACTTGATACAATTGCATCAGAAGCTATGAGGAAATATCCAGGGCCGTTTTAATGGCAAACTGCAGATAATTCAGTTCCATTGTCATCGAAAGTCTTGAAAAACTTCAAAACATTCTAGAACTGGATTTGAATGCGAAGATGGCGGAACACAAAATCCTTCTTCTATGGAGACATCCGGATACTGAAACGTGCTAGCTTCACAGAAAAAGGTGTGAACCATCATGTAGACAAACTGGATAGGAATGTAGGCATTTATAAGAACTGAAAGCACAAAGGCACCGTTGATACTGTGCTTTCAACATGTGCTTTTTTCCGAAACAAACCATCGCACAACAACGCTCATGTTTATTGTACATCGTGAGCTAAATGAAATAATCAACATATGGAGAGGTCTTCTGTTCTACTTTTTTCAAGTCACACTCTTTATGGAACTCTGAGTGTTTGTCATCTTTTATCTTCTTCCATTGTTCAGGTAAGAAATTGACAAATTATGAAAGCCCAATGACAGTGTGCTCGAAAAAGCCGAAAATCAGAGGTTTGTCTTTTCTGACAGGACATTAAAAATGAACTCAAGCTCAAGCTAAAAAGTTATATTTACCAAACTTCGGGTAACTAAGTTATGAACGGTAAACCAAACTTTGGGTGAAAAGTTTAGGGGCCACAATCGGGACAGGATAGCTCGGAGTTTTCCAGTTAACTAAAACGCGAGAAAGAAAACAACGTTTCAAACACTTGTTATTTCATTCACCGAAGCGAAGGCGAAGAAACAAACTACCGGCTTGTGTTGAGTCAAGATTCTAAGATTCTATTCTAGCGAATACGAGTTGTGACGTCCAAGTAAATGTGTTGTCGATAGGGCCCCTAGCAATTTCCGCATTTCTAGTTAGCTAGGGCCCCTAGCAATACCGCATTTCTAGTTAGCTAGTCGATATACCAAACGCTGGGTAAAATACCGACGAAAAAATTGCTTGCTCGGTAAACTTACAGACAGAATAGTTGAATAGTTGAGTCGTTAAGAGAATTGTCCATCTCAGGTGTGTTAAGGCCTGACTTGAGAGGAGGTGGGGCTTATACACGGATTCTTAAGGCAAAAAGTAGTTTTTGCAAATAACTACATTAGCAAAATAGCTACCGACATGGAACTTGGTATGAGTATCACGTCCCCCCCCCCCGACCTTAACTGTTCCATGCATTTAGTTGCTATGGAGACACAATTTTATAGTATCTGTAAGTACCGTTTAAAATTTACTTTCAATCAAAAACGGGGAAAACTTACTGCCCATTTTCCTACTTTTTGACCCTAAATTCGTAATCTTCACGAACTTCTGCAGTTGATAGCGTTTTTTAATCGTGTCCAGGGTCATGTGATTGTGAGAACTGTTGCCCTAGCAACCAAATTTCTCTCCTATCTCCACTAATTTTCAAGGTGGTCTGCCTTAAAAGACGCTATATTGAAGGAATCAATGCAGTAAAGGAAAATTCCATCGTATTTTCAGAATAGGATGAGGTTTTCTGTTCCCCATTTTAAGTTATGTCCCAAAAAAGGAAAATTATGGTGCACGTCCCTTTAATTTGGTTGTCATGGAAACATCAACTGTCAAAATTTTGCTAGTACTAGAATTAACATTGATGCAAAGTTTCATTGCTGTAGCTATTTTCGTATTCGAGATATTAGCAAAATTCATTTCTGCCCGCGTATAAGCCCCAAGTCAGGCCTTAACACACCTGAGATTGCCATGCAAATAAATATGCAACTAACTGCAGTTAAAAAAGACTACATTTTGTGAAAAATGAAAGAAACTTTTTTTACATTTTCAAAAGGAAAATATTTCATAACCACGTAACGAATTCAAAACTTTCCAAAGTTGCTGTACGACTGAAATCGTTGGTTGTACTATTCAGTGACAATCAAAATTGGCGGGAAGAGGTGCTCAAGGCCAGGTCGCATGAACAGTGTATGTTGTCATGGCCTAGTCCTTTGATAACATGTTTCTCATATAATTACTAAGTTGCTTCCAATGAATAAAATATGAAGCTTTTTTAAAATTGTGTTCAAATTCTTCACACGGAAAAAAATTCGTTACAATAGTATTTATACACTGTCCTGGCTGAAAGCATAATATACTCACCGTGGCCCTTACCTTGTGTCACGTGATCAATTGCGCCATTCTCTCTACATACAGGCTTGATGGTGATCAATGTTTCACCAAAACCTTGCTGGTTATACAACCTTTCAAACTGTTCAGTTTTTAAGCTTTTCTAAGCTATATGTGCTTTGTTGTAGAGAAAGATGCATTCAGCCTCGTTTCCATGCGGGCACGTGCGCTTGAATACAGACGCAGGAAATCGCGTAGACAGGACACATGCTTCGTTCTGGTAAAAATTTTTAACTGGTAGAAAGTTGTCTTATGAACAGTTTCTTAATATGCACACATAATTTTTGAAATATACAGCTTGTGTAGATATTTATTACATTTGAAAGTCTGTTAGATGCGTTTTAGTGCTCTATTCTTTCGTGATTTGATCACGTGATGTATCACGTGACCACGATTTCAGAGTGCTTTTTATCTAAGAATGTGTTATGTTATGCTGACGTTTCACTCCGGGTGATTATGAAGCCAATTCACCAAATGTTAGCGAAATATTAGCCTTAATTGTCGCCAGCCTCGTTTTCACGCCGAGTATGGACTTCAAGTAAAGAAGCCTTCGTAAGATGACGTGTGCACCACATTTCGTGACCACATAGTACCTAATGTTGAAGACCAGTTATCAGTCTTTGTAAATCCGGGGTCAAACCTTTTCTGTACGGTGGGTTGTGCTAACTCCTTAAATAAGGCCTTCTGGGGATTTAGCTCCTGGGGAATTGACCAAAGGGGCAATCAATCCCTACACGTTTTCTCGACGCGCACGCTGGTCTGTTAAAAAATAGCTCATATTTAGATCTAAGAAAAGTTTGAATAGGCTGATAAATTTCACCAGAAACGTAAAGCGCTAAAAATGTTAAAAGTCGAACAAGGAAATGTTTTACAATAATATCTAGTGCTACTTCTTCTGATATCGCCGACAATGTTGGTGAATTGCTCCCAATGTTGCAGACATTTTCATGTTAATTATGCTAATATTAATATATAGATTTAGCCACTGGCTAAAAGCGGAGCTCCCGGTTGTGTACATGGTTTGTCACTATAATAATCTTTTCAGAAAAAAAATGTCTCTAAATATGTGCAGTATATACAGATGAAAATAAGCACGACCCATCAAAGAAAGGTAAAAAAAAATAGGTACAACCCCTCACAATGAAAAAATTCTAACATGGCACAAAAGTGTAATCAAGAGAAAAGCTTTTATCTTTGTCATGAGTTGTTTTAATATTTCAACATATACATACCATACATCTACCATATAATTACATGTTCAGTGTATTTTTATTAAAATGTGTCACCCCAGAAAATACCCAACATGAATAAGCAGAGAAACTCAGAATATTGTAGTTGGTTGCCAATTTTGGTATTTTTACTGATACTTCTGTTTAAAATTTATTGGAAATTCCAATTGTAAGGGAAGGAACGTTTTTTTTTCTTGAGTGGTGGGGAGTGGGGGTAGGGATGGCACAAGGGGAGGGCCATACCTATTTGAAAGCTTTTCAGGGAGGTTTGCACCTTTCCTAGGGAGCTTCATTATTTATGCCAGGGGGTTTGGCACGTTCGAGTAGGGGGTCACCAGAAAATGTGAAAACAACTGTGAGGGTCATCTACGTTTTATGGCAGGGACTTTAATTTAACATGGATACAAGAGGATGCATGCCTGTAAAATAACAACAAACTGTTCATGCACGCAGGAAATTGCAATGTCCTAAAAATACAGGAATGGTCTACTTGGTATCTAGATGTCCCAACATTTTGTCCTGATCTAAAGGGAGAGGGGGGTGGGGGCTATCATTATTATAAAAATTGCCTAAAGGGGTTTTGAGGTTTTTATTGATACTTGGAGGGGGGTCAAGTGGTTTTTTTTTTTGCGCTGAATGAAAAATCTTGCCAGCCCACCCCCTGGCATAAATAATGAATGCTCCCTAGACCCCTGCAGATGGGCGCCCCTGCGAAATGGATTCCAAGCTTTTTTGGAAAACAGTTAAATTGAATGGAATTCCATCGAATTCAACTGTTTTCTAAAGGATTCCAAATGCGTTTTTAAACGCCTATTTCTGTCAGGGAAAGACTTCTGGAATTCCCTTGAATTCAATGCAATTCCAGAAGGATGCTTAAGGGAAGGTGTCAAATGTTTGGAAAATAATGGAATATAGTTGAACTATCGGCTTAATTAACAGACTAATCACAGTTCCAGCAAATTCCAAACAATTCCAAACTAATTTTGACAGCTCGAAACATAATGCAGACTCAACAACCAAAGAATGCAATGTTTGGCGGTTGAAAACACGCAACACAAAGGCGGGCTCAAAAGAGGTCCAGGAGAGTTTAGGAAGTTCACCTTCGTTCATTAGACCTTATCATGGGATTGTACAACGTGGGAATATATCCTGTATATTACAGGTAAGTAAAGAGAGCACGTACCTTATCAATGGATTGAACATGTTGAGTGTAAACGGATTTTTTTTGGCTGCTCAGACTAGCTGACGGGCGCAGCCGTTTAATATGTATTATACCTCGAGTTTTGAACAGCTTTTAGCCTGGTTTGAACGATTTCTAATCTTATAGAACTCTTAAAATGCTAGCATATCATATTTTACATGCTTTTGGTATTGATATTTAGTTTGGAGAGTATATTTGGGGCTCCGAGTTGATGTATTTTGGCTGTGCTAATTCTGCAGAGGTGGACCACGACTTAACGGGCGCTAGTCGTTATAATCTTGACGGCGGCGTAAACATTTTAAGCGACGAACTATATGAACTGGTGCTTTCCCTACAGCAATGTTTGCATTCTAATCTAAACCTCGGGTCTCGGTGGCTCGACATTCTCGGATTATTTACCATTCGTTAAGTTGGCATCTGGCCCCTCACTTTCGTGTCATCCCGTGCGAGGGTCGATCTGATCGTTCAATCGCTCAACGCGAATAGTACAAATAGCAAGTAATAGTATTTCTTCGTCTAAATGCTACTTTATACCATAATATTTCAATGCTTTTCGGATAGGTGTGTTGGATATTCCAGCGGAGTTAAATATCTTATCATTCGAACGTGTAGGTTTTTTGCATGAGTAGAATATTAACAGCTAAAGATGGATTAAGTTACTGCGGTGTTAATATTAACTCAAACATAAACACTTATTATGTTATAGCTAAAGAGAAAGTCGGCTTAAAGTAGGCATGCTGTAGCAACAGTTAGGATAATTTAACACCAAACAATTTAGGAACAAATGTATTTTTGTCAACATGGCCTTTCTTTCATACAATTGTTTTTTCTTAAATGTGTAGCGGGAAAAGGCGTTGTGATGTGCACACGGCATCTTTCTCATCCAAAACGGACTAATTGGCCTTGCGGAGGAATTGCTAGGGCAAGTTTTACAAAATGAAATGCAAATTTATACGTAGATAATATAGGTTTTACCAAAAGTAAATGCATCGGTATTAGAAGGCATGTTTTCCGAAAGATTCTATTAATTTCAAATATATTCCATTAATTTCCAATAGATTCCAATGAAGTTCAAATAAATTCCAAAAGATTCTATTAAATTGCAAGAGAAATGAGAGAGTTAACGCCAGACAATTTCGTGTATTTCAATTCCATTGAATTCAATGGAATTCTACGGATATTTCCAAGCTCTAAAACGATGCTTGGAATTCCATGGAATTCTATGTTCGAATTTACCATGAAAATTAACACCTTCATTCCTTGGAATTCCATGGAATTTCCATGGAATTTCATGGAACTATTCCATGGAATTCCTTTCAATTTCCATGGAAATCCATGAAATTCTAATGGATGTTTCGCAGGGGGGGGCAAGATGTTTTCCCTAAAAAATGCAAGTGAGGGCCAACACTTTATTGAAAACAGTGCTGAAATTCCCCAGTCCTCTCCCCCACCCCCTTAAAATAAAAAAATACCTTCCATGTGTGAAAAAACCACCATGGGAGATGAGTATTTTGGTAATCTGGCATTGTGCGGACCTTCAAGAAAATATCCCTCCCCCTCCCATGGAATGGTGTTCAAAAGTAACCCCCCTCCCCCCCCCCCCCCAAAAAAAAAATACAGTATCTGTATGGAAAAAGTCAGGATAGTTGACCCCCTAACCACTCCGTAATTTCCAATCCCTTCCATTGGGAGGGGGGGGGGGGGGTATGGAGGGTGGATATGTTCTGGAACCACACATAGACAGTACTATCTATGTCTATGTACCACGCATTAGGTACACATAACAATAAGATTGTGAAGATGGAGATTCATATGAGGAAATCTAGAGCAATTAATCAAAACAAAATCAATTCCCATGGGTATCACTAATAGGGGTGCTACATGACTTTGTATCACATCATCTCAATGAAAGTTATACCATTTTTAGCATTTTTAATTTGCATAATTAGTCATGAAAAGCTTACCCTGGCTCCAGGGTGAAGTTTCCGTGTTTTCGAACCAAGTTGAAGTCGTATTTGGGTGATTTCAATGGTAGTTCGTTTTGCCTCAGTGATTCTAGTCTTGTTCTGTTTCTTGCTGAAACTTCACCTGGGGACACTCACTCTCAGTTCTATCAATCAAAAACGTCAGTCCCAAAGGCGGGGCTTTGGGAGCCTCATATCATTGGATGACGCATTTGGCGCCTTCTCATTGGCAGCAGGTTTAGTTCCGGAATGACATTGTATTATTCAAGGGGAGATAATTGGCATCTCATTCCGGAACTAATCCTGCTGCCAATAAGAAGGCATTAAATTCATCATCCAATGATTGGAGGCCCTGAAGCTCCGCCGTTGATTGATAGAACTGAGAATCCTAGTCAGTGTCCCCAGGGTGAAGTTTCAGCAAGAAACAGAGCATCCTATGAGGTCGACCTGGAGCAAGTCTAAACAAACTACCAGAAAGAACCCAAATACGACTTCAAATTTGGTTCGAAAACATGGAAAACTTCACCCTGGGACCAGGGTATGAAAAGCTATGTTTAAATCAAACTGCGTTTGCACTGTGCAATTACAACTAAGGGACTGGTCATAAATTAGAGGGGGGAGGGCTGGTGCATTTCTATTTTGGTCTACATATTTTTTGAAAATCCCCTGACAAGATGCAGGAAAACTGTTGGCCCACCCAAATGTGGTGATATAAATTCAATGGTGACCCTCCCCCATCATTCACTGGATCTAGATATTGCTAAAAAGACATTTTTATTAGTTTCTAAAATCCATTTTCATGTTATAATAGCAGTGCAGATTCGATATGTCTTTCGTTTAGGGAAAAAGAATCTGAAAGTTACTTCATCTGTATGTATGTTTTACATAAAATACTCACAAATATCATATAAACTTCATCAGACTATTTCTCAATTAAATAATATAAATACACACAAGAGAAATTTTAAAGTTCTGACTCCACCAATATTTTTTGGATAGATAGGGCAGAGCAATACTATTAGAGTATCTTGTACAGTTGAAATATTGGTGGAGTCAGAATTTTAAAATTTCTCTTATGTGTGTTTAACAAATGTCCTCTGATTTTCCGTGGTATGTCCTCTTATATACCACGGAATGACGTAATAAAGTTTTACTAAGAAGGTTACTAGCATATTATCATAAGGTTTTATGTATTCACTCTAAATAGAGCGGATTTCACATGACTGTCGTGAGTAATTCGCAATTACTTTGTAATTGCTCCTATAGGTTTTATTCAGAATTGGTGTAATTACTTTGCGATTGGTTTCACTACAGTCATGTGAAAACCGCTCTAGTAGACAGTGCCAATTCAATAACTTCTGCTGTTTATCTGTCGTATCTGATGTCTCATCAGTTAACCGTGAAACAAAAGAATAATTCCAATTTTCATTGTTTCACGGTCGACTGATGAGACAGATACGACATATAAGACTATATGGAAACTAGGCTTAAACAACTTCAGTACCATAAGTCAATGTCCTGTTGCCGAGGATCCAAGGCAGCAAAGAGAACATGGCTCCATCACCATCTTCTCAAGTAAAGTAAAGTAGTTTTGATTGCCAGCCAAATGTACAGCAACAGCAGGGATCAGCAGCGAGCAGAGGTTTTCTTGTGTGCCGCTCGATACAATATTATCAGTACGTTTTTCAGCGTTTATTTATCTGTGAATCAGAATAATGATAATTAATATGTTATTCTTTATGTAATGTGACAGGCGTTTATTTGACTCACTTTTCTTTAGCTACCTCGTGGTTCTTGTTTTGATTTCGAGAATTGTACACGTGCAGAAACCTAATGTTTTTCTCAACACACACGGCTCAAGCAATAGTTAGCCTTATTAGAAAGTTAAAGGAATTCTGGAGATTTTCGGGGTCGCATATTAACTCAAATGCATAAGTTATTTTATTTTGAAGCTAAAACTACCCTGCGAGCAGTGATTTCCTCCTCTCTTAGACCGGCTCGCAGGGTAAGCTAAAACAGGATTCAAAGGTCAAATGCTTGATGTTATATTTACTAACACAGTAAACTAACTTTTAGTTCTTACCTTCATTCCGAGTAGTATTTTCTCCCGTGTATAGAAACAACCTCGGAACTGTGAATGTCCTGCCATCTCCCAATAAACACTGCTTTATCCAGGAATTTTGAACCACGAATTGCTCGACCGCCGTTGCTAATTATTTCTCCAAATAAAAACCGTCCCCTCACACGCTTCTCTGCCGTAGTGAAAATGAGCTTCTCCCAGTTAATTTTACTCTTCAAAAAGTCACTGCCCAGTTATTAAAACGCCTCGGCTTTGTTAAAGAAATGGAGAGAAGATGAAGAATGACTTCGCAATGACTCGCACAGCCATTACAATTCTACTCGGCGCTAAAATCTTGGTTGGACTTCTAGATGAAAGGAAGACACTCTTCTGATTTCTTCAGACACGGCTCAGACTTTGTCTTGTAGTCCCTGGCTTTTTGTAAACAAATTATCATTTGCGTAGAGCAGTTCTGCAGCCGCGTACAGGATATTTTTTCTATCAAAAGATTCGTCAAGGTGTTTGGGTTTCCTGTAGTCTGTCACGTGAGCAGCATCCCCCCCCTGACCACCCACCCCTCCCCTCTCACTGCCATACCGCCATTGAGCGCGCGCCATCCACCCCTCCCCCGTCGCGCCATGTTGTGACGTCACACCAAGTTGTGACGTAGGGCTTCACAGAAATCACGGGAAATGGCGGGAAAATGCCTCTCGACGTCGAAAATTCACTCGCATCCCTTTGCAACCTGTGACGCTTTGGGTACCCTGTGGATATCACACATGCGCTATATTTGCGATCATTTGGACGCTTTTTTCTTAGGTATGGTGCTCCGCTCTGCGGCCTTCGGCCGCAAAGGAGCTCCGCTATGATTGCGTCACTTTTCGCGCCAAAATGTAATTTATGCGCATGTTAATGATAATAAAGCAGGTTCGGTAGAAAAACGTTTACAACATGGCGCCCAACGTGGGGCTGAAGCGAAAAATCGAGTAAAAATCGAGTCAAAAGAGCGAAAATCGAAGTACAAACCGTTAAGAGAGGATGGCCGAACTGAAGGAGAAGTTAGAGAGAAGAAAAGCAATACGCCGAGCTCACAGGGCAGAGGAGTCGTAACCAAGCTGACAAATGAAAGCGATGAAATTCAAGCACATGGGATGGCGAACGAAAGACTGAAAGTAATTCAGCAACAAATAGAGGCCAAATTGGCAGTACTGAACGACCATGACAAGGAAATACTTAAATTATGCCATCCAGATGAAATTGCGAAGAAAGTTGACGAGTCAGAAGTTGTTATTGCGAAGATAATTCATCAATGCAAAGAGAGGATTCGCGATACATTCACGAAAGCACAACAAGAAACGACAACCCCGCCAGTCGCTCAGGTCCAAGAGTCACCGAGTCATCAAGCAGAAGCACATGCTAGAGCCAAGTTACCGAAATTAACACTGGGGAAGTTCCGAGGAGACGTAACTAAGTGGCAAAGTTTTTGGGATTCATTTAACGCTTCAGTCCATTCAGTTGATTATCTACCGACGATTCAAAAGTTCAACTACTTGAACTCGGTACTCGAAGGAGCGGCGTTTCGAGCGATTGAAGGGCTCTCACTGACGGAAGACAACTACAACAATGCGGTCGAATTATTGAAGGAGAGGTTCGGAAAACCTCAGCAGATCATAGCTGCACACTTTGACGAACTATTAAAACTGCAAGCGGCTACGAATGACAAATCGTCAACTCTGAGATTTGTTTACGATCAAATCAGTGTACACATTCGAGGACTCAAATCATTAGGAATATCGTCAGAGTCGTACGGAAGTCTATTGATACCGATTATCATGACGAAGATCTCAAAGGACGTCCAGTTACAAATAGCAAGAAGGGCCAAAGATGACGTATGGAAAATCGAAGAACTGTTAGAAGTTATCAAGGGAGAGGTTGAAGCGAGAGAAGCTAGTGAGAGAATCAAAACGGAATCCAACAGTAACAGAGAACAACAAACAACGAGAACCCCAGGGAATCAGCGGGGGATCAGCTAAGGCCTTGTTCACAGGCTCAGAGTCAGATGTTCAGTGTGTGTACTGCAACAGCAAGCATTATTCTGCATCATGTCAGAGAGTGGAGGATCCAAACAAGAGAAAATACATTTTAATTGAGGAGAAAAGATGCTTTAGATGCCTCAGAACCTCACATAATGCTAGAGATTGCAGGAGTAAAAGGCTGTGTCGTCACTGCAATGGAAATCACCACCAGTCAATTTGTACATCTCAAACAGCGAATTCCAGATTTCAGAAGAGTGAAGGGTCACAACCTGCTAAGAAGGAGGATCAAGCGCAAACGAAAGAGAAACCAGCAGAGGCTACACTGACACAGACAATGACGTCAACAACACACAAAAAGGAAAAGAAGACCGTTCTTCTCCAAACGGCGACTGTGACAGTTTCAAGTGAGAGTGGTGGAGAAATTCCTGCTCGAGTTTTATTGGATAGCGGCAGTCAGCGTTCATATGTTACTGACAATCTCAAGTCTCAAGTCTTCAGGCTAAGACAGCTGTTACGGAAACGCTACATTTGAATACGTTCGGCGATGAAAGGTACAAAAAGCAACAGTGTGACCGGATTGACATTTGTTTACATGGGAAGAATGGATCACTAGATATATCTGCATTGTGTTTTCCCAATATTTATTCATCAGTGTCAGCAAAGGTCAATGTGTCTAACTACTCGCATCTACAGGATTTGGAACTTGCTGACGATACTATTCTGGATTTAGACCAACCAAGGATTGACATTTTAAGAGCGACTCTCTGTAAGGACCGAGTGACTTCGTGAAAATGTGGCACAAGGTTGAAAGATTGACCCCCCTCATATTTTATCCAGAGATAGCCTATGGTATGCTAGTAAACGTGATATATTTTTTATGTTAGAAAAATAAAGCTATGTAGAGAAAATTTCGAAAAAACCACCGCGGGTCGTGAAGCTCAAAAATGACTAAAACAGCATGCGATCCTACGGTCAAATAACGGAACTCGCGCGAAGGCGCAAAATAAAACTTGCATTTATTTGCATCATAATTTCATTTTAGAGGTATCAAAGTAGTAGTAACTGGGGGTTTCCAGCACATTTTTGAAATTGTCAGGATTCCTGTGGTTTTTGTCACGTGACTTTAGACCTGTCAATCAAATATTTTAACCTCACCTGTCAATCAAATTTATTTAACCACACCTGTCAATCAAACTTTAAAATCCAAAATGGCGGACAATCTTTAAAATCCAAAATGGTGGACAATCTTTAAAATCCAAAATGGCGGACAATCTTTAAAATCCAATATGGTGGACAATCTTTAAAATCCAAAATGGAGGACAGTCTTTAAAATTCAATATAGAGAACAGTGGGGAATCCCCTACTGATTACGTGTGACCTCTACATAGCATCAGATACAACCATGACGTCACCATTAGGGTATTCCCCTTATAAACAGATATTGTGGGCAAGCCTGGGCATGTATAAGGGGAATACCCTAATATATTTTTTCTATATATATATAAAAGGACTTAAAGGAATAGTTTTTTATATATATTATAAAATGTCTTTAACAAAAACACTTAAGAGCAAAACTCTTTCTACTAGTAACACAATGTCAAATAATATTATGGATCAGGCAGTGTCAGAGATCAATGTACCGATCTTAAAACCAATAAAAGCTGTATCAACGGTGGGCCAACACGCAATAAATTCCACCGCTGAGACAGTTCAAAGCAAACTAAATAAATTCACAGACTGGATTCTATCCTACATTCCACCAAAGGCTAAAAAGCATATTAATACTCGTTTGGAAGCATTGAAGAAAACGGTCAATGATATATATAACAAGCTGAAGAATAAGCCAACAGTCTCTAAGAAGGAATCTGCATTAAAGGAGTTTCTCAAGTCTTACAGAATCAAAGGAGAAGATAAGGTAGACCCTAAATCATTTCTAGAAAAATATAAGAACATGGCTATTGAAACGATTAACCAGCAACAAAAACCGATTAAATTGAAGCTTCTTCTAGAGGTTGAATTTTATAAAAAGGACTCTAATAACGAGCTCGTATACACCTATGGATACTTCCACAGTGATATAGTGATTATTACTCAAGCAACAGACATAGGAGATGTTTACAAAACGTTGACAGGGGTCATATTAGAAAAGGTTAGTAATTTCCAAGATAGTGGCTCAGGCTGGATATTCAGTAGAGTGGCTAACTTTGATATTCACATCGATAAATACCAACCTATTTCAGCTAAATCTTGGATTGACCTTCCACAGAAGCTCAAGTTGAAAAAATGCTATTGTTAACCCAGAAAATGAGGATAATCAATGTTTCAAGTGGGCTGTTACAACGGCTGTATATCCAACAGAGAGAAACCCACAAAGGATTTCAAAAGCTATGAAATTAAATTCTGAAAAATTTATCTGGGATAATATTGAATTCCCTGTACAAGTGGATAAGATAGGCTTATTCGAAAAGAATAATCCAAAATATGGAATAAACGTATACGGATATAAAAATGAAGTATATCCGATTAGAATTAGTGAAAATGAAAGCAGAGAACAAACGATTAACCTGCTTATGATCTCAAATAATAAGACTAACCATTATTGTTGGATTAAAAATATTAGCAGACTGTTAAAATCACTGATAACAAAAAACAAAGATAAGAGATATTTTTGTGAACGATGTCTAAACTCGTTTTAAAACACAAAAGAGTCTCAACAAACATTCTGAATACTGTAAGAACCACGATGCGGTTAAGATAACATTACCAGCACAAGATACAACAGTCTCATTTAAGAACTGTAACCACTCTATGCGAGTTCCATTTGTTATATACGGTGATTTCGAGGCTTTTACAGAGCCTATATCATCATGCAGTCCAAACGACACCAACTCATACACTGAGCAATACCAAAAACATAAACCATCTGGGTATGCTATATGGTTAAATGCTATGATGACAGTCTATATAAGCCTAAAATATTCAGATACACAGCTAAGTTAGAGGATGAGGATATTGGTCAGCTGTTTGTAGAGTCCATAGAAAAAACAGTCAAAGTATATATTCGAAATTTCATTATAACAGGAAAGTAAAACGACTGACAAGGATATGCAGACTATAAAAAAGCTACCAACTGCCATATCTGTGGGGATAATTAGATGGAGATAAGGTACTAGACCATGACCATCTTACAGGTAGGTACAGAGGTGCTAGTCATAATGATGCAACCTGAATTATAAGATACCGAAACATATCCCTGTGATATTTCATAATTTATCAGGCTATGACGCACATCTGTTTATCAAGAACCTTGGTGTTAATCAAGGTAAAATAGGCTGCATCCCTAATAACGAAGAAAAGTACATCTCTTTCAAAAAGGAGATAATAGTGGACAAATTTGAAACCAAAGAGGAAAAAGTTGTACTGTAAAACGTGAAATTAGATTCATAGATAGTTATAAGTTTATGGCATCATCACTTGATACACTAGTTGGTAATCTTAAAAAAGACCAGTTCAAGAATCTAGCTATGTTTTACGAAGGGAAAAAAAAGCTGAACCTAATGCTTAGAAAAGGTATTTTCCGTATGATTTTTGTAGTTCGTTGAGTAAATTGAGTGAAACATGCCTTCCTCCAAAACGTGAGTTCTATAGCAAGCTTAATAATACTAGTATATCAGATCATGATTACAAACATGCACAGAAAGTATGGAAGATATTTAATATCAAATCAATGCGTGAGTATCATAATTTATACCTCAAGAGCGATGTTATCCTATTAGCAGATGTGTTTGAGAGCTTCAGAGATATGTCTATTAAGAATTATAAACTAGATCCCTGCCATTACTATACAGCTCCTGGACTAAGTTGGGATTCAATGCTTAAAAAGACAGATGTTGATCTCGAGCTATTGAGCGACCCTGATATGTTACTTATGATAGAGTCAGGCATCAGAGGTGGTATTAGTATGATTTCGAAACGGTATGCAAAAGCTAACAACAAATATATGAAAATCATTTGATAAAAAACAAAAGTCAACATTCATAAAGTATTTAGATGCTAACGCTCTCTATGCATCAGCAATGAGTCAGAGGCTACCAACCCACGGCTTCAGATGGATGGATAATAGTGAGATTAAGGACTGGAAAAACATGTCATGTATACTAGAAGTGAATCTCAAATATCCTGTTAAGTTACATAATCTCCATAATGAATACCCGCTAGCACCTGAGAGGGTATTAGTTAACAAAGTCGAGAAACTTATTCCTAACCTATGTGATAAAACAAAATATGTGCTTCATCATGAGACTCTAAAACTATATGAGAGCCTTGGACTGAAAATAACAAAAATCCACAGAGCTATTACATTTAAGGAATCCGCATGGATGGAGAAATATATTAGTCTCAATAATAATCTCAGAACAAAAGCCAAAAATGATTTTGAGAAGGACTTTTTCAAACTGATGAATAACAGCGTCTTCGGCAAGACTATGGAAAATATCAGGAATAGACAAGATATTAGACTAGTGACAGATGAAAAACAAGCCAATAATTAGTATGTCAACCAAATTATAAGATAAGAACAATATTTTCAGAAAATTTAGTAGCCATCCATATGGGAAAAACAGAATTGATATTCAACAAACCTATATACGTTGGAATGTGTATCCTGGATCTATCGAAAAATCTAATGTATGACTTTCATTACAATTATATCAAGCAAAAATATGGAAACAAAGCAAATCTCCTATTTACAGATACAGACAGTTTAACCTATGAAATTGAGACAAAGGATTATTACAAAGACATTGAGGGAGATATTAAAACAAAATTTGATACATCCAACTATCCAGAAGATCATCCAGGAATCAAATAGGTAATAGCGGAGCACCATACCTAAGAAAAACAGAGTCAAAATGAAGTCAGATACTGTAAATACAGCATTTCGTAGTATTGGGTAACCTGTGGAAATGCTAGGGGTCGATCCAAATTTGGACGTCTTGGCAGTCCCGGATGTGTAACGTGGCCGTGATCGCTGACGTCACAATAGCATGCTCAGCTAACAGGGGGAGGGTACGTCGCGTTGTCAAGGAAAGGGGGGTTGTTGAAATTTAACGTGCATGAAAGTTTGCCGGCTTGCTCCTGAAATTCTCTCCCAGTCGGAGTTTCAAGGACTAGAAGAAAAGACAACTAACTGGAGTACCATGCTATAAATAATTATGCCACAAAGGATAAACAACGTGAAGAGAAAGCCGTCGAATACAAATAAAATGGGTCGTATTATCAGAAAAGCAGAAAGAAACGCCAAAAACAAACTGGAGCACCAGAGCTAGAAACAGCGACCGAGAAAAAGCCGGGCAAATCAGAGCAGAAAGAAGGTAACCATCATATCTATACAAGACACTCGATAGTCGAGGAGGAAACGGTCTCGTTCAGACCTTCAGTGAGCCATAAAAACACAAATGTTCGGCTCTCCTCGAGCTGATGGGGACTAACAATGATCATTTTGTAAAACAAAGTTTCCGTTACCATCTTGAACGACACAACTCCTCACGAGTAGCGTCGACGCCTCGAAACCATGCACGGTATAGTAAAAAATAAGACATTATACTTTTGAGCCCCTGGTCCCAAAAATAACTTGTTGGATCTCATCTCGTTTAATCACCGGAAATCACAGTCACTTTACTTTACAGGAAGCGGAAATAGTGGAAACAAGTTTCTATTGTTCAGACCACTACACGTGACACGACGCGGCAAAAGTTAATATATAGATTTAGCCACTGGCTAAAAGCGGAGCTCCCGGTTACATGTTTCCGTGAGAATAAAACATGGTTGTCATGGGTACATTGTTTGTCACTGTGGACTGGCTGTGTGGAAGACTATAACCTACCCAATGGAATGATTCTAACAAAGCACAAACATACCATAAAGAGAAAGCTTTTATTGTCAATATATTCATAAAAGATTCAAGAAAATACCCACCATGGAACGAGCAGAGAAATTCAGAAAAGTGGTTGTCAATTTTGGTATTTGTATTATCCTGCTTTGTATGTATTGGAAATTCCAATAGTAAGGGAAGGAATGGTAAGGGAAGGGCCATCCCAATTCGTGAGCTTTTCAGGGGAGGGACCATTTCCATACATTAATGGTCCTTTTAAGAGCTACCACTTTATGAGTTACGGAATTGTTCTCGGAGGGCTTGGAACATAACATTACACAAAGGTGAGTGAAGAGTTGTACCTTTCCTAGTCGATCCATGCACATTACATGGATGTTTCCCTAAAAGACGCATGAGAGGGCATTTTTTTTAATTGTGTGGTCCCAGAAAATATCCATACCCCTCCCTCTCGAAAGGTTGGTAAAAATACAGTACTTGTATGGAAAAGATCAGGTAAATTGATCCCCATCCCTCCAGAATTTCCATGGGGGAGGGGTATGGATATATTGTGGAACCACACTTTGCTGAAATTCCCAAAGAAAAAAAAACTACCTACCCTATGTTCAAAACCCATCATGTATGATGTATGGTTAATTTAGTTAACACAATGATGTAACAAAAGATTTTAACAAGCTGGAGATTTATATGGTGCAAATGAGGAGTCTTCAGTTCATGGAAATCTAGAGCAAGTAATCTATTGTTTTAATGTTCACAAACCAGATGATATAACAATCATGGATACATTTTCTTTTCAAAAACACAAGACAGAGTCATGAGCCGGCTATACTAATTTTATGTATAATATCATCTTAGTACCTCAGCTATAATTGAATTGCAGCAGCATTGCATTTTCACTAGCTGGCATAGGCTAATTGTAGACAAAGTTGGTTGATGCATTTACATCCCCTTAAATAAAGCACTGCAAATGCATTAAAACTGATTCTTGACAAGTATTTAGAAATCATAATACATAGACATAGATAGTCATTATTGTGACAGTACACCATGGGATGCATGTGCCATTATTACAATAAAGTATAAAAAAAGTGTAATAATGTAAACTTGGAAAAAAAAAGAGGAGACAAGGCGATGCCATTACATAATTGTATTCTAATTCATGGATGGCAGGGGGAGGAGGGGGGGGGGGGTAGCCCTTGCCCTTCCACTGTTTTCTGTAAAGTTTTCCATCTTATCTCTCATTGCCATACATACTCTCTTATGAACTTCAAAGTCTGTTCTGCAGTCCATGTAAAACTATTTATATAATTTTGGCCTGTCCAAGAGCCATTTCTGGCTGCTGCTTTGTTGCTGAAATTGAAAGAGAAAAGCAATAAGTATGATAAAGCTTAAAGACAAATCTTCTATTTTCCAGTCTTAAATAATACCATGCATGGCTAATTGGATACTATACATGTACATTTTAGTGATGAATTCATGAAATCAAGAATGAATGAAATGATTTCTAATTGTTTAGTCTATGATTGACTAATTCCATCTCGTTCAGTTTCGAGAGTGGTTTCCTAGACCCGTGAAGACATATAATATTCAAAGTGTATTGTCAAGACAGCACATTAGAGAACAAAGAAATTAGAGTGCATTAGTGCTAAGTATGCTATTTCACGGATTTATCAAAACCAGTTACTGTATTTGGCACATCAGATATTAATATTAAGGAATGTTAAAGAGTGGAGGCCAAGAGGTGTCCATGGAGAAGAAGAACCGGGATGCTTGACATGGTAAAGGATGCAAATTGCATCACCACCGAAGAGACAGGAAATTCCAGAGGGGTGGGGGCAGGTCAATTACCTGATTTCTTCCATACAAGTACTGTATTTTCCTTTGGAATATCAGATGGGTAGGGAGGTCACATTTTCAACACCTGCTCTGTGTGTGTGTGTGGAGGGGAGGGGGGGGGGGGGGTATTTTCTGGAAGCACACATTGAAAAAAAGATTTGAAGCATTTCAATCTGTCATTTCAAGGGTAAAAACAGTACTTGATGATTTGGTTGTTTTACATTTTTCCAAAGGTTATTTGTTTGACATCTTTTTGCCAAAAAATATTTACATGACCAGAACCTAAATTCTAGATGCAATCACAAAAATCTTGCCAGTAATGTATGCTCAGTATAGATTGAGTTATATAATAATAAATAATAATTTATTGATTTATAGTGTGCTTTTTAACATATAATGATCAAAAGCGCATTACACGGTATCTAACTATTAATATAATCTAACTCACATATTATGTACAATTTAAAATATATATACAATAAAATATAGGGATAATGGTAGATACAAAGATAATGAATAATATAAAATACATAAATTATTAAAAAGTTATATTTAATATATTGACAATTCTGATAGCTCAAAATTGTTTTCTTTAAGATGTTCTAGGGCTTAATTTTTAAGCAGGAGCTGAAAAACTCTACTTAAGATTATACTTATGAGTTTGATAGGAATACAAGAAAATATTTGAGAGGTAATCTGGGATTCCTCCATTTTGGGTTTTGTACATCATCAATGCTAGCTGTTTGTCCCTCCTGGTCTCAAGATTGTCCCACTCCAGCTCATTAAGTAAATCTCTTGACCGTTTATCATAATTTGAGAAGGTCAAAAACCCTGGCTGCCCTGTTTTGGAGTATCTGGAGGGTGTTTGCCATCCCTTTGCCACATGTCCCCCATACAGCACTACAGTAATGAAAATATGGCTGTATGAGGGAGTTAAAGTCCTGAATGGATGCAAATACAATGTTGTTGTTTCTGCATTCACTAAATTAACATGCTACCTATGCCAAAATGAATTTTTTTTATCCCAGTTGGGAAATTCACACATTCCCACTTGGATCTCAGATTTAAGCTTCGATCCAACCTGAGTTTTCATTTAGGTCAGATATAAACACCTTGGATATCTTAAATAGTCCAGTCTGGTATTATCTTCCCTTCAGGGTCATACTACCTCCCAAACAGTTGGGATAACACAGGGGAGGAAGAGCACCCTAAAAAGTGGGGGTGCCGAACAGGCAAAAAATGAAGTGTAGATGTAATTTCTATTTTCCATGTTTTCACCTCACATATATTTTGATGAAAATATGTCACAATGTAATCTTAACCCCTACTGAGCCTAATGTCACAACAGAAACAAAAACAACAAACAAAAAGGTTCTTCTGTTCCTTTTCTTTTTTATGTGTAAATACAAAAAATATATAGTTTCAAAAAGCTCAGCCCGCACTGCCCCCGGGTCCACAGCTATTAAGGATTACAGTTTAGTGTTTATATTACCTGGGTACTAGTTTTATGTTACAGATGTACTGTACCAGTGTTATTATGATGCACAAAAAATAAGTGTTCAATAATAAAACTCAATTAGGGAAACCTTTGTTTTTTGGGCATAGAAACATTAATATGGAACAGAATAAAGTGTTTTGCCAAAAGCAAGGTGAATACAGTGGTGACCCACCCCTTTATTGCAGGAAGGAAGTTCAGAGAAAAGGGGTTAGTTCATCAATAAGTACACTGCCACTCTGACAGTCTACAATCCAACATGGGTGCAAATAACAAATAGGATTACCGTAGTTTGTAATTAAGTTTTTGTTTTCTTGAGTTATAGATCAATTTCAGTTTTCTATTTCTTAGACATGTCAACTTGTGAAATGCAGAGAAGAGAGGCCTGTGGTAGCAGGAAAACAAAAACAAATGACATAATTTTCCCATCCTTACCGTGTTTTCTAGAAGGGGAAATCCAGAATGTCGAATTTTAGGCGAGGAAAACACGCATAACCCGCAGTTGTGAGAGGAAGTTGGCAGGTGTCAAAAATACTAGCTTGCCTTGAAGTCTTGTTTTTCTCTTCTAGTTTTCATTTTTGTGACATTCCATCGCTTTCCAAAACATGTCACGACTCGGTCGTTCGGTCTTGGACTATTAATTAAATAAAGGTTTCTGTTCTGTTCTAAGTTAAGTCAAATCCTAAGTTCCCTGTTAACGGCGGTCTCCGATTCAAACTATATCAAAATGCAATGTTCGATATACACAATGAACAGCGACGTTTACCTTTATTCCTGTGTGTGAAACAACTTTAGTGTATCCTGCCTGAACTCCCATCTCCCTATAAAGAAATTACAAAGTGAGTTTAAACAACTCGCAATGGCCGCCATTAAACTTAAGATTTAGACTCGTCTCCCGTCACACTTTTATTTCTCCTACTTATCAAACCGTATCGACTAACACTTAACTACCGTTATGTGGAAATCAAAACAAAGTTTTATTCAATTAACCAAGTAAGTAATCTAGCAAAGCAGTATTTGGGTAGTTCATGACTTTCATGTGGTCTAGGCTAGCTTCGCTCTAGAACAACAAATACGGCGACAGTCGACAACAATATTACAAAGTGAATAAAAACCCACCTTTTACGGTTCCTCCATGTAATTTTAGTCCCCAAAAAAGCCACTGTTCTATTATAAACGCCTCGTGTCCGCTAGACCACGACTGTAGTGTTTCATGTTTGTCACCCGTTTGTCATAGTTGGCTGCTCGCCGAATCTCGCCTCTCGGCTTCTCTTGTTGTCAACGAGAAGAACTCTTTTGACTTCTACATACACTTGTTGCTCCGAAATTTGCGTAGTACGATTCTGTTGGTTCTCACAGCCGCTCCCAAGTGTAGTTTCGTCTTCTGCATTGGCCACGAATCGAAGTAACTCAATATTATAAATCTTTCTCGGTTTCTTTCTTGGTTTCCTGTAGTTTGACGTCAGTATCGAGCGAGCAGCGCCCCCCTGACTACCTACCCCTCCCCCTGTCGCGTCGCTCGGCTCCATGTTGTGACGTCACCGGCGAGTGATCGACCACCCACCCCTCCCCTTTACCCCTCCCCAGTCATTCGGGTGTCACTCACTTGGCGGCGCCATGTTGTGACGTCATGCCAATCTGTGACGTCAGTCCTCACGACACGCACGGGAAAATGGCGGGAAATCTCGACGTCGAAAATTACTAGCATCCCTTTGCGACCTGTGATGCTTTGGGTACCCTGTGGGAATTCATACATGCGCTATTATTTGCGACCGTTTGGACGCTTTTTCCTTAGGTATGGTGCTCCGCTCTGCGGCCTTCGGCCGCAAAGGAGCTCCGCTAATAGTGAAGTTGAGCCTGACTAGAGTTCTAGTTGTACACAAGCACCAACACACGAGGAAAAATTACAGGCTACAATTCTGTTAAAACACGCATGTTCTACTTCTCCACTGAATACGAAAGTGTCAGGAAAGCTGAAGTCACAGGAACTAAAACGTTTATCACCAGTTACGGATATATGGTTGCGGTGGGGATTGGAAACTCACTGTTCCCTGCAGTTGGACAAACATTCGGTAAGCTTATTTCCTCAGTGAAATGGGCGAAATAAAAAGCTTATGAGGTGGACTAAAACTGCTAAGACACTTTGGTTAAGAATGTTTTGTACCCGTTTACATGATTTTCAATGACTGTATGCTGGACGAGTCCAAAGGAGATTTGATTCCTCGGTATTAGAACAGTCAAAAGATGATCAGACTTTCAACTGTGCATTGGTCTTTCATTGAATTATAGAATTACTTATTCTATTGACACTGATAACGCCTATCTTTTATCTCTTGAAGATAAAACCTTCAACATGTGGTTAAATTTGTTTTGGATTGTGAGTGAGTGATCTGTTTGTTACCAGTCAATCGAAATGTGAATTATCAAGAAAATTTTCCTTGCTCAGCAAGGCCGGAATAAAAGTTAGCAGAGTGCACATAAAGACACTCACGTTTTCCCATATTTGTTGGCTCAGTATCAATATAGCCCTTGTTATGTTTCTGTCTTTGTTCATGTTCTTCATCTCTCTCTAAAATTCTATAGGCTATGGAATTTTAGAAAGAGATGAAGAAAATGAAACAGACAGAATAGGAGTATCTTGTTCCAAGTTTTTCAAAATTTTCTCAGGGGGAGCATTAATGAACCCTCAAACTGAAATTCTTTTGCTTTTATTTCTCATTCTTATTTTCTCAATTTTCCCCCGAAACCTCCATTTTCAGTATTTCAAGTGCAATTAGGTGAAAATTAGAGTACCATAAGATTCTTTTATGGGCATCTTGTGAACATGAAACTTGCTCCATCCAAAATTGGGCTCATCTCCAGTGTAAGAACTCACCAGCTGCGTCACAAAGCTTTCTTTGTTTGGTAGAACGAAGGTTGAACCAATCATGATTAAATAGTGACATAAACACAAAGGTGTCCTCAGGGAATGGTTCTTACACTGGAGATGACCCCAAAATTGCTCCACCCATGCAATTATTTGGAACACTTTAGACTTTGCGGCTTAATGATTTAACACCCTTAATCTTTTTGTAGGGTCTGCATGCAAGTATAGTAACTCATGTTATTTCCATTATGAAATCTAGATGGCAAACAAGGAAAGTCAATTTCAGTTTATTTACAATATACAGCTGACGATTTTTATAGAATTGCATGGTTGACGACATAGAGTTTCCTATTGTAGTACTCCAAGGTGATGAACTTTGAAATTTTATTTCTTCAATTTTTACTAGTTGTTATGGCATATTTTATAGTTCTTCCAAAACAAACCGCAATCAAGCCAAGAGCTTCTAAGTGTTTCAGTAACTGTTTTTTTGGCCACTTGTAGCCACAATTGCCTGGAATCCTAGTAAAATGTCTCATAATTATTTCTCTGATGATCAGTTGGGGCAAAGTTAATAGAGTGGAATGGTTAGGAAACCTGACACCCTGTTATTGTACTATCTCTTTGTTCAGTTTTTCTGTGGAATCCTTTTGTCTGTGCACTGTCACGGTAGATGAGTACCAAAATCCAGCCAATAAGATGCAAGTGTACTTTCACCTATGCACATTATATGAGCTTGAAACAAAAGATTGTGCACTCTCAATGTCACGTGATAGCCCCTCTGAACATCCAACCCACGCTATTGTGTTGTTCCTTTGAAGTATGCCGGGCTTCCTAACCATTCCCCTCAATAAACTATGGTTGGGGGGAATGCTAATTTTTGGGGGACTACATGCCGGAGAATCTTGAAATATAGGGAAAAAAGTTCACTTGTTTCTCTCCCCGACAAACATAATGATTGCATACCGGTAAAGTGCCTGTGTATCATGCCCACTGAACACTATAATAACAAAGTAAAATTATTCCACTTGTAGGAAAGATATTTTCAGGTGTCCCCACCTTGACAAAGTGTCCCACAGTGTTCAATTTGCTGGGATTATTTTGTTTCAGTGTTGACAAAATCGTTCAGATAATGCATGTTTCCACCAAGATAATATTCTCCTGAACAAATCATGAAAGTTATTGCTGAGAACATGCTTATCCTGACATGGCACACATGCCAAGCAATACATTAATCAAGTTATCAATATTTGGTTATCTTGTCAGCTCTGAAAAAGTCTCTGCAGCTGCAAAATTTGTAAAGACTAAATTTATTTAATTCTCAAATAAATTTGATTTTGTGTTTCCAAAAAAATATCCATACCCCCCCCCCCCGCCCCCCGCCCCCCACAGAAGGGTGTTGAGAAATGACCCCCCTTCCCCCTTCCCCTCTGGAATTTCGGAAGAAAAATGCAGTGTTGGTATGGAAAAGATCAAGTAAATTGACCCCTCCACCCCTCTGGAATTTCCAATCCCTTCCATAGGGGGGATGGATATTTTTTGGAAACACACATTAAGTGAATTTAGTCATGACAAAATTTGCAACTGCAGAGACTTTTTGACGACTTAATAGGTTACCAGATATTTTAGGGGGATTCAAAACACTTGACAAACTAGTGCAAAATGTGTAAAATGCTGTATTTCTTCAAATCTGATATTTCTGCTGTTTTGCTATTAAATACCCCAGTATTGTATTTTGTGGGGTGATCATTAAGCTTCACTGGATTCCTATGTTGAGGATACACCCACTGTTTTTTTGCTGGCTAGATGCCTGCCTTAGCTCCCTCCCCTCCCCCCCCCCCCCCTCCCCCCCCCCCCCCCCCCCCCCCCCCCCCCATCATCATCTTTATACTTTTGAGCCCCTGGTCCCAAAAATAGGATCCAAGACCTGATTTGTTCACTATTTATCAGTATGCTTGGGGAGAAAAGGCAAGACCTTAAAATTTTTACTGTACCTACAGGGCATCTGACAGGGTGCGGTGGTGGGGATCCGCACAATTTGGTCATTTCTGCACCTTGAGAGCTTTCCCTGCACAAGCTTTCCTGGTGAACAAATTAGCCTGGGCCTTGTTTTCAAAAAACGAGAGCTCGCTAAGAGTTGCTCGTCAAATTTCTGTCCAAAAACTTGCCCTCTTGCCCTTTTTAGTACAAAAATGCCCTTGGAGTGCAACTTTCAGTATGTATAAATTGTTTTAGAGGCGAATTAGACCCGCTTCAGAGGTGTTATTATCAGAAATCCAGTAAGTGATTTAGCCTATTTCTCTGTACATTTAAGCTTAAGCTAAGTTGACTTTTAACATTTTCCCCCCTGTTTTATCAAAGCTTTTGTGTGCAAAAGCATCTTTTAATGTGTATACATAATGGTAGACCATATTTAAACTCTGAAATTGTTTTAAAAGGTGAATTAAATTTGTTTTAGAGGCCCTGCTCCGTCTTTCACCAACTTCGAGACCTTGACGGATGAGGATGTCAAAACACTCATTCGAAAATCGTCACTGAAGTCTTGCACACTCGATCCAATGCCTTCCCGTCTGGTCAGCCAATGTGTTTCCCTCCTTCCGATAATCACTAAAATAATTAACTGCTCCTTACAAACTGCCCATTTTCCGGACGATTGGAAAGAAGCTTTGGTACTACCTCTGCTAAAAAAGCTAGGTTTGGACATTTTGTTTAAGAATTTTCGACCTGTCAGTAACTTAATGTTTATATCTAAACTGACAGAAAAAGCAGTATTTAATCAAACTTACAACCATATGGTCATTAACAACTTGTACCCAATAGCACAATCGTCCTATCGACAAAACCATAGTACGGAAACTGCCTTATTAAAGGTTAAAAACGACATCCTCCTCAATATGAACAAGCAGCATGTGACCCTTCTCGTACTACTTGATCTGAGTGCTGCCTTCGACACAGTCGACCATACAATCTTATTGGCGGCGCTCAGCAGGTTGGGTTTTGAAGGCACCGCACTTCAATGGTTCCAGTCCTACCTCTCAGGGCGTGCGCAACGGGTGTCGGTAAGGGGATGTGAGTCGAAGAGATTCGAGTTGAGCTGCGGTGTCCCCCAAGGTTCCTGCCTAGGGCCGCTCCTTTTCACTATCTATGCGAGCTCTCTTCTTGACACGGCTAAGGCGTATCTACCATCAGTCCACTGTTACGCGGACGATACGCAATTATATTTATCGTTCAGTCCGGCAGAAGAGACCGGTCAGGCGGATGCTCTTGATGCCATGGAAAATTCTATTGAGGCAATTAAGTGCTGGATGCAGCATAACAGGCTTCTCTTAAATGAGAGCAAAACTGAGTTCCTTCTTATTGGAACGCGGCAGCAGCTTGATAAAGTCAATCTCACTCATGTGAACGTAGGTGCCGCTAAAATCACTCCCAACTCCCTGTTAAAAACCTTGGAGTCTGGTTTGATTCTCATTTATCTATGGACCACCATATTAATAAGGTCTGCTCAGCAGCATTTTTTCATCTCTACAATATTAGAAAGATCAGACAGTATTTAACTAAGAGCTGCACTGAGACCCTCATTCATGCGTTTATTTCAAGCCGAATTGACTACTGTAACAGTGTTCTTTTCGGGTCAGCAGAATATCAGCTGAAGAAACTGCAACGCATTCAGAATGCCGCTGCTCGTCTAGTGTTCAAAGAGGCGAAGTTTTGTCACATTACGCCATTATTGAAGTCCCTACATTGGCTACCTGTTAAGCAGCGCATTGTTTTCAAAATGCTGCTCACTACTTTTAAGGCCATTCATGGCTTGGCGCCACAGTATCTCACGGATCTCATTTCAAGAAGGCACGATAAACACTACTCCCTCAGAAGCAATAACAGCCTTATGCTTAATTACAGTACGGTAAAATCAAAAAAGACTCTTGGTGATCGTGCCTTCGAGGTTGCTGCGCCGAAGCTGTGGAACGATCTCCCACGAGAAATTCGTAACATTTCCACAATCAATGGCTTCAAGAGGGCACTTAAGACCCATCTATTTGTGAAAGCGTTCTAAATTTATTTAAATAGTTATTTTTGCGTTTCCTTTCATTTTACTTTTTATTGATTTTATCGACTTTTTATTGACTTTTAATTTATTTTAAAATTTAGAAATATTTCTTTGTTTACAATATTTATTTTTTTTTTAGCATTGACATGTAAATTTTAAATTTTAAACCGAACATCTTTTGTAATGCGCAGTTGAAAATTTCTCATTGATAACTGCGCAATATAAATGTGATATATTATTATTATTATTATTATTTAAATTTCCGCACAATCTTTTTCTGCACAATTTGTCTTTTCTTCCGCACATTTTGCCCTGAAATTTCCGCACAATTTCCAAAAAATTTCTGCACCCTGTCAGATGCCCTGAAATTTTTGTGCAGCTATCAAAGGAAATTTAAGCGACAGAAATTGATTGTTGTACTCGGTATGTAAAGGCTTGACAAGCACAATGGGGGCTTATATGCAGATCAAAATAATATTTTGCTGTTGAGGGACAGCTGAGGCAACCAAACCTGGCAGTCTACTTTATTTGTGCCAGCCATATTTAAAATAATGACAATTTGTTGTCATGGCAAACCATTTAAGGTGGTTGGACAAGTTTCCATACTGAGTTACGTCAACCCTGTCGCTCGAAAAACCTTGAGATACCAAAATATAGGGCTTTTGACACAGGAAAATACCTAAATATGTCAAAAATTTTGCTGACCAGAAGCAAAAAAAAAGCTATAGCAATTTTTCAAAGAAAATTGGGAGATTTTACTTAAAGGCCCATCACCAACCGGGAGCCTTTGCGCCAAGTTTTCTTTTGTTTTCAAATTGATCCATTGTTTTTCGGGTGCTCTGATTGGGTAAGAGTCCGCAAATTCTCTTGGTTGGTGATGGGCCTTTAAAAGCCGGGAGACCCGGAGATGAGGTAAAAAATGGGAGACTCCTGGCAAAACCTGGAGAGTTGACATCCCTGCTATACAATCCCCAATTCACATGTGACCGAGACAACTCTGGGTTGGGAGATATGGTATCTCTGTAGCTAGGATAGCCATCAGCTCCATGTAAACTGTCTGTCTCTGGGGTAGGGCCAACTTTATTTGTTGTGCATGCTGCATGTGTTAGCCACAACACCAAGATAACTTGGTGCAATTTTTTTTCATGTGAAACAGGAGCAAGTTTTTTCCCTACTCCCCAAGATGATGAATCCCTACTCCCCAAGATGATGAACAATACCTACCTTTTTATTAGTTATGCTGTTCCTCAAAATGTTTTGTCTTTTTTAAAAGGCATGCCACCTGCCCAATTTAACTGTGATAGACAGGGATTGTTTGTTACTATGGCAACATTTCACATCATCAAATGATGCAATAGAAATTTGGTTGCTCTGGCAACAAGAATCTTAAGGATGGCACAACAAAGCTGACTGTCATGAGACATTTGTACGAGTGCATAAAGCCCCATGTTAAGCCTTATTATATCCATGTTAAAATCACACGCGTGTTCTGCAATCTGATTGGCTCTCAGCAGGTCAATTTAGATTAATTTAGATTGACCTGATTTAGATTGACCTGATTTAAGATTTTTGGCATTGCGCGAGCAGAATGTTCTACTTCTAGCATGCGCTGCATTTAAAAGTTTGGTTATTTCCCTTCATTTGGTTCGAAAAATATTTTCTATGGACTTGATTTCAACATTGATATAATAAAGTGGTAATTGACTCGAGTGGGGCGAATTTTGGTCACAAATCATACTTGTGATTTCAAATCGACCTCGCGCTTTTTGAAAAAACATGTATGATTTCTGACCAAATTGCACTCCACTCACAGGTCAATTACCATTATTAACACACCTGCATAGATTTACACTTTGTGTTTGCTTTTTTATACCAAGGGGTACACTTAAAAGATCGCAGGCCTTCATTTTTGAACAACAACAAAATTGACATCTTGAAAGTGTGAAGTCTGGCAAATCATCCAATACTAAAACTTTTTCATTTTCATTTCATTTTTATTGAGATATTTTTAAGTAAAAAATAAATGCACTATGCTTGCAAGCACGTCTCTCTCCCTGTTTCTTATTGTTAGGTTTTTGCACTGTCATTTCTCCTATCATTTCTGTTGAGTGTGTGGTATAGGGGGCATCATTCTTTTTATAGTATATAATATAAGGGAGGTGGCAAAAGTATTTTAACTTTGGCTAGGTGCATAAAAAAGAACTTAAACCTGCAAGGTCACTGTTTATAATGTAAAGTACAGCTTTATCATATGAGATCACATCCACTATCTTGTTTTAGTATAAACCAATTAATGGTCTATTACAAATCCTGCATTCTGATTGGCTGAGCTACTAATGGTCTATTAGTGATAGACCGTGCCTGGCAAAACCACCACCTTTCTTTGCAAGAAAACTTGATTTTTTCAACATAAAATAATGGATTCATTGCCAAAACCGACCAACTAGTTGGTTTATACTAAAACAACCTGTATATTCTTAATATTGTTAAACTAAGAAATGTAAAGCGCTCTTGGATTTTTTAAGAAATAGCGCTATATAAATTTTATATTATTATTATTATTAGACCTCTCGTCCTCATGTGCTATGATATCAATAGACCATTCGGCCTTCGGCCTCATGGTCTATTCATCATAGCACATTCGGCCTTGAGGTCTAATTGTTAAATATTGTGGATTGATAAAATGAAATTAGTCTAGATAAAATAAACCTATTTTTCATACAACAACTACTGCTTCTTCTGACATCTTTCATTCCGTATGATGGTTGGGAGCTCCGCTTTTAGCCAGTGGCTAAATCTATATATTAGGTATGTTCAAGGATGAAGTACCAGACGTGGAACTAACAGAATTCGTAGGCTTGAGAGCTAAGCTTAATATGCATATAAAACAGATGATGAACAAACTGGGAAACGATGCAAAGGTATCAAAAGGTCGGTTGTGAAATCGAGTATAACATTCGATGATTATAAAAATTGCTTATTTGAAGGTAGTCAAACTATGAGAAAGATGAATGTTATTAGGAGTCATAAGCATCAGATATACACAGAAACGGTAAACAAAGTTGCATTATCACGGGATGATGACAAACGGAATATTCTAAGTGATGATATTCATACGGAAGCTATAGGCTATAAAAATATTGATGAATATATGTATGATTATGAAAAAGAAGATTTTATAAGACGATATCACGGTGGAATAGATAATTATGATAGAATTTCCAAGCAAAAAATTGATAAACCAAAGAAGTCAAGCAAACTATTTTAAAACAGTATCAGGAGGTAGCTGGGTATCATCTGGAACAACTTGTAATTCCTCTCTAACGAAAGATCTTTTCGGCGCGCCATTAGAAAGGTAATTATAACACAGGTTGACCAGCTGATACAACAGCTCTTGATATATCATACGTATCTATTGAAAATATAGGATCGGTGGCACGACGCTTACCACCTTCTTGTTCACCATCAGCGTATAAGTATCTGACTTTTACACCTGACGGCAATCTTTTCTCATTCAGTCCAACAGGACGTTTATATTCCATTTCATTTAATTCCATTTCTTCCATTTTTATTCCATTTATAGGTTTTTTACCAGTTATTCGTATCTTTTCATTATTTATTGATTTCAAAACAGCCGGCAAACGTTTTACCCATTCTCTTGATCGATCCTCAGTAATCATATCTTGTGCATACTGATGTGTGAATAACCTCTCACTCAGTGTTCTATTTGCTCTTTCTACAAAGGCTTGAGCTCTATGGTTATTAGCTTCTGACCGTTGAATAGTCACATCATGTTTGTTCATAAGCTTAGTAACATCTCCCTTAAACTCTGTTCCTGGATCAACAATTATTGTACTAGGAAAATTTAACTTTCTTGAGTATATCTTTGTGAAAGCTTTGGATACCTCATTTGACTCTTTGGATGTTAGTGGCTCAGCATCTTTGTATCTTGTTGCTATATCAATAACTACTAATGCGTACTTATAAGTCTTTCGTCTGATAGTATCATGTGGAAGAAATAATAAGTCCGCTTGGTGTATCTGATTTGGTTTATCAATAGTCCAATATGGTCTAGGAATATAATCAGGCTTAGGTAGAATTATATTTGCCATATTGCCTGCTTCTGAAGCCATTGCTTAGCAACTGATTCGCTAACTTTTGCTCTCTCAGCTAATTTTCTAACAGCTGAATTACCTTTCCAATAACCCTCAGTTGAGTAATATATTTTCTCCATTATTATATAAAAGTATAATACTATTTATTATTTATATGACATCAATAGCAGATAAGATTAATCCAAATAGGGAATATAAACAACTTTTTGGACTGAAATCAGAGACATGTTTGAACCGTGTGACTATGAATCCAAACAAAGCACAACCTTCCGAAACAGTATATATTCATGTTCCTAAGCTAGCAGACAATGTGGTTATTGTCCCAAATAGCCTAGCGCTGACGTTTAACATTGCTCTAACTGGTGCGGAAAAGCATGCTAATAACAGATTTGTCAACAATCTAACAGCATGCTTAAAATCAAGATATAAAATACATTTTGGTGGAGAGACAGTACAGGATACAAATAGATACGATTTATATAAACTATACAGTGATCTTCATCTTGGCAAAAAGGAAAGAGAAAACAGAATCAAACAGGGTATTTCCAGTGTCAACATGCATAAACTGAGAGCTGGTGCAGGTGATAAAGTGGCTACGGATGCATCAGAAGTGACTCTAGCAACAGTATATAACACAAAATATAGACTCCCTCTAGAGCATCCAATTATAGACAATCATGGGGTATTCTATCCAAAAACATTAGATCAGAGTTTTATTTTTGAAATTACTCTTCCAGACTCAAAAGACCTTGTAATCACTTCTGATAAAACAAAGCCATATGTATATGCTATTTCCAATCTTGAGTTAGAATACCAGAGCACTTCAAGTGATTACCTTGCAAATGAGGTAAAAAGCTCTTATACAATTGGGAAGGGATTCTATTATGAAAATATTCATCTCCATAAGACGTTCACGATTACTAAAGGGACGGACAGTATATTGAATGAGAATATTAACATCCCTCGTAGGTCGATGTCAGGCGTACTAATGCTGTTTACAACACCATACACTGTAGGTGCTAGGGATAGTGAAAGTTTTGTGAACCCGAGTATTACAAGTGTTAAAATTAACATCGATGGCGTACCAAACCGACTATATAGCAAAGGTATGGAAACCTCAGATTTTTATGATGCAGCTGTCAAACGGTTTGGATCGAGTGATAATATTTCAATAAAAGACTTCTATAATGATAAATATTGTATTTGGATCGATCTCCGTACCTATCATGATGAAACAATACATGGTAATGGTCTACACCTTAGTAATACAAGAGATGGGGTTCACCTTGAGATGAAAAGAACAGCTTCCGGTTCTGGTACTATTACCTGTTACATGTATGTGATTGCAGACGCTTTGATGGAAATCATGGGAAGCAGTCTTAAAAGCATAATGTATGGTAATAATATATGGAAGAGTTAGCAGATAAATTACCGTTTCACTGCCTCATCGTGGACTGTACAAACAGCGGGAAAACACAATATCTAATACAACAGCTTAGAGGTCCATTTAGATACAAGTTTGAATATATAGTTTTGATATGCCCAACTTATGTGGTCAACAAAACCTATCAAGGCTTTGCACAAGGGGATAAAAGATTTATAGTTGTATCACCAGATGCGGATTCAGTAGATGAAATAAATGACTTGTTATTATATTGTAAGGAGCTTATTTACTGGTACAAATAAGTTGATAATACTTGATGATTGCGCCTTTTCAAAGGATCTCAAACAAAGATCGAATATAGTTTATACATTTAGCCTTCAGTGGTAGACATGAAGGCCTATCAGTATGGGTTTTAACACAACAGCTTACTTCAATTGCAAAAGCATACAGGGATAATGTTGCTTGTGTGGTATCATTCTATAATCCGTCTACTGTAAGCATGAAGGCATTATTTGATGATTATGGTGGTGATCTTGATATTGAGGATAGGAAAAAGTATATGAAATTATTAAAGTCAGAAAAGTATTCACGCATATGTATGTGTATGAGGCATCCGTATAATTGTTATATTGAGCTTCCAAATTCAAATGATTTAAATAATATATGATTATAATAAATATAATGACAGATATTGTTGGAGAATATATGAATAATGTTGAGGAAACCCCTATAAAAAAGGATAAGAAGCCAAAAGCTACTAAGAAGAAGGATGTAGATACAAAAGAGATTGAAGAAAAAAGGGAATCGTTATGCATTCTTGCAGTATTGGGGACAACGTATGAATACACTGGTATGGATTTGTCTCTTGGTGATGTTAAGAGGCTATCAATCAAGGATGTTGAAAAATATTATAATCGGTATCAGGTTGTAATGGGAAATAAGGTTACTAATTCTTTGGTTGATACAGGGTTACAAGGCGCATCAGAAGTTATTTCCTATGTATGTCCTATAGATGATACAAAAGCATTATGCAACGATCTTCGAAATGAAAAGAAAAGAGCTTTCCGAATATGCTGGCTATTGTGTACTAAAAGGTGGTCGAATGGTAGCTCTTGCAAGTGCTTTGATACAAATCGGTAAACATATCAAATTTAGTAATAATACTCTTGAGCAACCTGTTGAAACTCTTGAGCAGTCTTGAGCAGTCTTGAGCATCTGTTAAGAAACTGTTAAGAAACCTCTTGAAATATCCTAATTGATATAAATATATATTAAGAAATACTTAATATATATGTCAACAGAATCAGAAAATATTGAACAAATAACTAAGGAACCAGAAGTTGTAAAAGAGACTAAGCAGAATGATCCGAAAAAAGTATTGGCTGGTAAACGTTTAGCAGAATACCATAAAAAGGCTAAGGAAGCTATTAGAAACCAAGGAAGTGATACAATATCTGAAAGGACGGCATGGATGCCAGAACTATCGCTTCCAACCGTTTTATCTCTAGTTGGAATATCACTAACAGCTTTTAATTTATACTATAGATGGAGAAAACAGGATAAAATCGAATTGAAAGCACCCACTCATGTAGATGAAAAACCTATGATGAAAACATCTAAAATCCTTGTAGGTATGGAATAAAAATGATATAAAACGATATGTATAGATATTATTATATGTCAACTGAAAACAAATTGGTTAAAACGTTTATGGATGCAGCCGTGCTTGTTGGTCTGGCAGCAGGAGTCGGCTGGGTCAGTAAAAAAGCTATGAGGGAATCATTTATGTGAGACCCTAGCTCAAATATAAGTAACTACGGAAAATGGGTCTTAGTCCTTGGTTCTAGCATGTATCTCAAGAAATATCTAGAGGATCAAAAGATTATACCCAATTCGGTATAAAAGTGTAATATATATATTATAATATAAATGGCGACTATTGCATTGATGATAGGAGGAGCGGTGTTAAATGCTACAAGCTTCATCGGTGGGAATTATTTAGCTAGATATCTTACTGGGAATAACACAGATGAGGAACGTATTAGACATGATAAGGCGGTTGAAAAGTATCAACATGATTATGAAATATTTGAAGAAAATAGGCAAAAACTCATAGATTGGCAAACAGAAAGGTACAAGAATAAACAAATCGCAAGCAATAACATGAGATCTACGGATGAGGCACTAAAATTGTATAATGAAGCTCATAATCAAAAGATCCATTTGCAAATACCGCAGTTTAGTAATTATTATAAAAAATCATATGAACAGAAGAAGTATGAAATGGCTTATGTCGGGGGTGGTATGCTAGCTATTGGCTATGTGGCTTCTAATTTTTGTAAGTGAGATCAAGCTTTGAGAAAACATTATGATGACGTCACGGCACAGCTGTGCCGGTCTAGGTATATGATGCTAGGTATAACACCTTTATGAAAAAAGGCTTAAGGATACATTACTATATATTCAATATATAATAATGACACTAACTAAAAAGAAATTTGAAAACAAAAGTTTGAACCTATCTATTGGTTCATATATTGATAACAAGCAGAATATCTACTTCAAAGGGAAAGATATTGCATTAGCTCTTGGTTATTCAAATTGTAATCAAGCGTTGTTAGATCATGTACCAGACAAGAATAAAAAAACATACTTAACTTTAGGGGGTCACAAATCACGACCCCTTAATGAAATACAACCAAATACTATTTTTATCAATGAAAGTGGATTATATCGATTAATTATGAGATCTAAACTACCAATTGCTGAGAAATTTCAGGATTGGGTTGTTGAGGAGGTCCTCCCATCTATCAGAAAGTATGGATACTACAGAAGGTTTAACAACCCTAAGACGCTAACATTCAAAATAGAAGATGAATACGACCTGCATACCAAAGTTGTTGGGTTTATCAGACGGTTTTACCAGAAAGCTATTATAACACCAGGACTAGGAGAGAATCAAGATACGTCAGCCAAACGCATAGCATTCTATCAAAAGGGATATATGAAAGGTCAGCCTGATTTAATCATCCAAAATTGTCACAAATATTACTCTGGTATGTGTATCGAATTTAAGACTCCACAGGGTAATGGTCATATATCTGATGAGCAGACAGACCTCTTAGAACAATATGAGGATAATTGTTATAAGTGCATAGTTTCCAACGATTATGATTTACTTATCAAAGAGATCAATGATTACATGCGTGATGTTCGTATTAGGTGCAAGTTCTGTAAACGAAAATTCAAAACAAGAACAACACTAGGGAATCATAAAAAATATTTTCACAGGATATAAAAATATACCTATAATATAAATCATATAATATGGATATAGGCTATAAAGATACAGATCCTTTATTGAATCGTGGTGATAATCATGACCAAGATGGTGGTGAGGAAATACCCATGCATGAGTTACCTAGACCATCAACATCCACAGATTGGGTGGATGAAGGTGGAATGGAAGAAACCTCATTTGGTGGAACCTCATTTACTAATTATAACCAACTTATTTTAGAAAGAGTAAGTGAAAAAAAAGAAGTTGATCAAATTATTAAGGAAATATTTCCAAATGCTGATACAAGCCTATTTTTATCAAAAATAGATGAGATGGGTTTTATACGAGTTAAAGCAAAAACTACAAGTACTAGAATAATATGGCATTACCTATTCAACGGTAAAAACATTAACAAAGGGTTACCAAACTCAATTATTAATGCTCTAGGGAAAGATATAAATACAATAGCGATTGAAAATGAAGCATGGAAAAAGATAACAGAAGTATTTCCTATTGCTAATCGTGATGAACTTTTATATAGTAGAGATAAAAAAGATGGTAGAGTTATTGTTACTCTTAAAGATGGAAGTATTAAATGGCATTATTTATTTAATAAAAAAGATGGATTGAATAAAGAACTATTTAGAACGAAAACGCTTATTGCTAAACTAGGAAAAACACGAGAGCAGATGCTTGATGAAAATGACCAAACACAACAAGAAGAAGAAAAAGATAAAAGAGGCTTGATACAGAAACTGACAGATTTAGTAACACGAAGAGCTAGATATACGAGTATTGAAGATACAACAGAAATAGACCATGAGATTAAAAATACTCAAGATAAAATAACTGAGGCTCAGAGAAAATATCAGAATTAGAGGAAGAACGTGAAGCACTAGAAGAAAGGATGTCGCTACGAGATCGGGTTAAGCGTATATTCAAAAAGCATGGTTTTACACTGGTATCAGTGGCAATAGCTGTGTCAACTATAATAGCAGTTATTATTTCAAACCTAAGTAAGGGGCTATCAACTGTTGCCAAGGGTGTTTCTAACGGATTGAAAGCTATTGGTAAAAAGCTTGGAGAACTACTCCCTGGTATGATCAGTACTATAATGTCATTTGTATTCAAGACAGCAGGCGAAGTGGTTGGTTTCCTAGCTAAAAATGCTTGGGTTCTTATTCTTGGCATTGTAGCATATATGGTAAACCGTATAAAAGGTAAACGATAATATGTATCATATGACAACAATCTTAACAATAGCGATGAGATCACCAGAGACTAGGATATATCTCGATCCTCCTTTATCAAACGTGAAGGATATACAACTTTTGAGCTATTATGGTCCCACAGCTTGGGTACGATTTAGTGATGATCAATATGTTTACAAGAAATTAGAGAATAATGAGAAGGAAACACTACAAATCATCCCAACAGGTGATTACACCCTGTTAACATTACAGCAAGCATTTGTACATGGTTTGAAAGGTAATAAATTTGGAATTATTATAGATAGTCATGGAAAGAATTTTATTTCAAATAAGAAGGTTAATCTTGTTATCTGATCAACTAGCAAAAAAGTTAGGTGTTCCTGAAAAAATATTACCAGGTAAGTTATACCCAATACGGTGGATACCTGATAAACCCCTGATGTTATTCTGTGATATTCTAGATAGACATAAATCGTACACAAATACAAATAATCAGGGAACAGAGTTAACACTAACAATAAGTACACTATTAGCAATTATACCATCCAAAGACTATGCTAGCATTCCTGTTTCTGTCAACACTGTGTTAAATTATTTTACAATAAAACTATTTGATATCAAAGGTCGAAAGCCTGATTTTAAAAATGAACTGATTATAATCAATTTAAAAGTAACACACTTTTAATATATTATATGGAATACAACGAACTTTATCCACAATTACCTGCAGAGAATGGAGATAACTTCAGACTCCAAAAATCATGTGAGGTATTGCGAAACCTTGAAAATGAAATCAAGCATTATGAGAATATGCAGAAAAAGTATAGTAGATTGAGAAAAATAGTTGTTTGGTCAACAGGTGGAACATCTGTTTTGCTATCAGGTGTTGGTTTAACCCTTAGTTTGACAGGATTCGGGGAGCTCTCATCGTTTCTTGTAAACCGAGCACGGTTTAATCGTGCACCATTTAATCGAGCACCTTCTAATCGTGCACCATTTAACCGTGCACCTCCATGTAAAACCGTGCACGGTTTAATCGTGCACCATTTAACCGTGCACCATTTAATCGTGCACTTCATGTTAAGCCGTGCACGGTTTAACGGTGCATAAACTCATAAACTAATCTATTTAACGGTGAAATACTATATTATTATGGTCTTTCAATTATAGCGCAAGACAATGGAATTCTTTGCTTCAGTGACCACGAAACAAAGGCGTTCAATGACCAACGACCAATGACCAAAGCAGCTTTTTCTGAATTAGGTGTATAAGGTATTTGATTCTCGGGATACCTCGGAAATATCATAACGCGCTTGCCGCTTACATAGAGCGGTTTTCACAGGACTGTCGTGCGTATTTGCAAATTCTGATTGCTTCGATTTGTGATTGGTTGAGAGCATGATCTTTGATCCTCCAGCCAATCAGAATGCGCAGAAACAACAATAACACAAAGGCCTGATGCCTACAATCAATAACCTCAAGTCGAGGCTTTCTTCTGAAATTACTGTAAATGTATTAGAACTTGGAGAGAGCCTCGTCATCAACCTTTTGTATTGTGAGCATTAGGGCGTAATTCGAACTTGGGCTATTACTTGATACTCCGCTCGTGAAAAGGAGAGAATGATTTTGAGTCACCTCGCTCTCTGAATTGAATTGTTATCGCATTTTATTGGATAGTGAATTACAATTGCTTTCACGACAGTCACGTGAAAACCGCTCTATGTACCACTAAAACGCGCAATGCGTAGAATTTCCTCGTGTTCTTTCACCCAGCCCCCTTTAAAAAGAAAAATACAGTAAACAATAACCAAAAAATTCGGAAAACAACTAATGAAGAAGAAGAGAATATTTCACGCTTCAGCAGCAAAAACGAAAATACTAGTTTTGTTTAATATAATTTTTATACCATGTTCATAATTTACTGACATTTTTATCAACTTATGATACATTTTTGTAAAGATCAATTCAACTCAATTCAGCCTTGAGCTATAATTGTAGTCTTATCTATCCATCTGTTCTATCCATCTATCCATCTGTTCTTTTACAGTTTACAAATTGTAGTTACTGTAGTTGATCAATTGCATACAGAATTGCTAGCTTCTTGATCTTCAAGATGTCACTGCTTGAAGAAGTATTTCACCTTACTTATCCGAGTCCTGTCTATTTGCAAATTTCCTCCACCTGTGAATAAGATAATTATTACGTATGCTTAAACAGGGGCAGATTTAGAGGGGGGCCGAGTAGGACGTACTCTCCCCCCCCGACCCTCTTCCTTTCTCGGGAGATTTTCCCATACATTTACTGGAGGAAATTTGAAAATTTCCCCCCCATGTTTTCACTATCCCCCCCCCCCGCCCCCTTTCTGAAACTCCTGGATCCGCCATGGTAAATGCTGAGCGTGCTTGATGAAGTTGGAACATATCATACGTACATATTATATTTTGCCCTGTTAGTCGTGTTCCTGATATTTAGCTTACATGAACACACGTGACACGAACACATTTGTTTATAAATGTTAAAGGATTGACCTGGCCTTCTCTAATTTGCAAAGCACTCAAATGAAATGGCTCTGAAAGTGCTGAAATGCTAGATTTCGTACCCTGAGTGAGATTGCAGTGCTAGAATTTTTAGCTCTTTCCCTATTTAAGGACAAAGACTACCGGTAGGCTAATATCTGTCAGGTAACCAAATACTGCCTTACATCTGACGTTTGCATGTAAGCTGAAAATTAGCTCAAAAGAGCAACAGGCCTCCTTACCTTAAGGTTGTAGCACTGCCATGAGCACGTACATACAGACTAGAAGCACACACAGACCAACTCCTATCAGAAATCTGGCTTGTCACTTGGATACTGGAACAGCAAAGAACAAGAAACAAACAAGATGAGGTCAGATGTCTTGGCCCAAATTTGTACTTACTTACTCATAGAGCGTTTTTCACATGACTGTCATGAAACCAATTGCAAAGTAATTACACCAATTCTGAACAAAACCTATAGGAGTAATTACAAAGTAATTGCGAATTACCTACGACACTCATCTGAAATCCGCTCTATATGTTATTGTTTTAAAAGTTTATCCTTTTCTTATATTAAGAAACTATGTATAAAAGCTCTTACGGGAGCATTTTGAGATGTACATTATCCAAAGGGTATAAAAATTTAGAACCACTGCTTGTTACATCACCATCAAATAGACCTAATCTGCTGATGCTTTCTTATTCTAGCACAGGAACATCGTATTTCAACATGTGCAAAGTGCTCAATGGTCACATTCCAAATTAATTTCCAAGGTTATCACCAGTACATGTTGCCTCGTGTGAGGGACCTCCTAGTACCATAAGTACTGGTTTTAGATAGAGGGCCACTATTTAGTGTTAGCCTCTATAAACAATGTTATTATTATCATTTGAGAATGGTGCATTGGAAAGGTAATGTAGCAAACAATGCATTTATGAAGAAGGAAGTAGATACCACGATTGGGGGTGAGAGTGAAGGAACACCTCGCTAAGACCACTGATAACAGCCCAATCAATATTCAAATTGGAAATTCTACAGGCGTGGTGATGGGTGGGGGTCAATTAACCTGTTTTTTTTTTATTTTCATGCAAATCCTGTACCTATTTTCATTTTGAAATTCCAGAGGTGCATGGGTGAGTGTTTGTAGCAGCGCTCTCATCAACGTTCTGAAAAGAGATAAAGAAACAAGTGGGAGCATACCTTCCCCAGAAGGTATGCTCCCACTTGTTTAATCTTAGGCCTACAACCTTAGATCAGGAAAGGAATTCAACATGAAGCTAACCAACAGTGATCTTTTTGCAAATGTTTTAATTCATAAGTTTGCTTGCCAATTAAACATAAACACAAACACAGACTAGCCTGTGACGATACTGACGATACTTGTGATTTAGCTCTAAGCTGCAAAAAGTATAATAAAATATATTTTTGTATTATTTTAATGTAACATATTTATTTTAAGGATAAAGTCACAAAACATGTTACCTACTAATCAACTATGTTCAAAGCATTGTAAAAAAAAACCCGTTGACCAAGTACTGATTAATCGTTTCACTTACAGCCAGGTAGTCATGCTTGGAATCAAATCAACAAGCCACAATCCATATCAGCTTGTGTATAAATCTTCAACATGCTTTCTATTTTCTCATTTCTCTTTTTCCCTACAGCAAATTTGTGTGCATTCTGAAGTGCAAATCACTTTACATTGGCCAGCAAACCTGTAATATTTTGATAGTTATAATAGGGTAGATTCAGTTAGACAATCATAACTTAAATTCCTGTTCCCTAAACTCTACTTCTGGTCATACTAAGGAGAAAGTTAAAACAATAAATGGAAAATACATAATAGGAAAAACTATACCAAGTCACAGTGACTACAAAAACATACTTGAATGTCTCGACCATAGACTTAAAAGAGACCAGCCAAACAATTGTAAAATTATTCACAATGGGAAATCTACACAAAGGCACAGTGAGTACAACCATCAAGTTGACTTTATCAACATTTGAATTGAAATGTATTGAATTTTCCAGACCACCCCGTCAAACGATTCTAGTGGATTATACACCAAAGGAAATTCTGTGCAAAGCCGCAGTGAGTACAACCATCGACTTTGTTTTCAACAAACTAGCCAAACCAATTCAGTGCAGCCTGTTGTTTCCATGCCACGCGCTGAGTGATTTTCCATGAGCTATCCATAGCCACTTTTTAGGGACAGGATGCACACATACATACATGGTATACCGGTACCGTTTCTGGGAAACATTTATTTGAATTTCTGGTAAATATTAGAAACAAGCATGATTAGAAATGTGCTGCAATTGAATGATTTCACATGTGGTTGCCATGACTTCTGAATTTAGATCAAACAGTAGCAGTTTAGATGCCCCTATTATCCTTTGCTCTTCAAGCTTATAGTTTTTTTTAGGGTGACAACGTTTCTCTTCTTAATCTTTCTTAACCTTTGACTTGAAATTTGTTAAAATAAATTTTGCCAAACAATCAAATTAAATGAGCCATCATGGAAATTCTATACAAAGCTGCAGTGAGTACAAAGTGGCCTTCTCAACCTTTGACTTGAAATTTGTTAAATTTTATAACAGACTATTACCAAACAATAAAAACGTCATGGAAATTCTATACAAACCACAGTGAGTACAACCATCAAAGTGGCCTTCTCAACATTTGACTTGAAATGTGTTTAATTTTACAACAGACAATTACCAAACAATAAAAACATCATGGAAATTTTATACAAACCACAGTGAGTACAACCACCAAAGTGGCCTTCTCAACAGTTGACTTGAAATTTGTTAAATTTTACAACAGACTATTACCAAACAATAAAAACATCATGGAAATTCTATACAAACCACAGTGAGTACAACCATCAAAGTGGCCTTCTCAACATTTGACTTGAAATTTATTAAATTTCTCAACAGACTAATTTTTCCCTCTTTGGGCTGCTCGCGGCTCAAAGGGGGTAATTGAGCAAGCTAGCACACATATAGTGTTACAATGCTATTATATTTCATTCTAGATCTCTGTTTGTAGCTTACGGTACTATACACGTCTTTGTATTCGATATTTCATTTTACTCGTTTGTAACTTTTTTACGGAGTCATGGGTCGTAGCAAGAAGTGCCCGGGATGTAAGAAGCTAACGACCGATCACAGTTTGCTGGGTTGGGGAATTACAAAACAATCAAAAACCTAAACCATCATGGAAATTCTATACAAATCCGCAATGCATACAACAAAGTGGCCTTCTCGACCTTTGACTTAAATTTGTTACATTTTTAAAACATCATGGAAATTCTTTACAAAGCCACAGTGAGTACAACCATCAAAGTGGCCTTCTCGACCTTTGACTTGAAATTTATTAAATTTCTCAACAGACTAATTACAAAACAATCAAAAACCTAAACCATCATGGAAATTCTATACAAATCCGCAATGCATACAACAAAGTGGCCTTCTCAACCTTTGACTTAAAATTTGTTACATTTTACAACAGACTATTACCAAACATTAAAACATCATGGAAATTTTTCACAAAGCCACAGTGAGTACAACCATCAAAGTGGCCTTCTCAACCTTTGACTTGAAATTTGTTAAATTTTACAACAGCCTTATTACAAAGCAATCAAAAAGCTAAACCATCATGGAAATTCTATACAAATCTGCAATGTGTACAACCATCAAAGTGGCCTTCTCAACATTTGACTTGAAATTTGTTAAATTTTACAACAGGCTAATATTACCAAACAATCAAAATAAACCAACATGGAAATTCCATACAACCATCAAAGTGGCCTTCGACTTGAAATTTGTTAAATTTTACAACAAACTATTACCAAACAATTAAATCATCATGGAAATTCTATACAAAGCCACAGTGAGTACAACCATCAAAGTGGCCTTCTCAACCTTTGACTTGAAATTTGTTACATTTTTAAAACATCATTGAAATTCTTTACAAAGCCTCAGTGAGTACAACCATCAAAGTGGCCTTCTCAACCTTTGACTTGAAATTTGTTACATTTTTAAAACATCATGGAAATTCTTCACAAAGCCACAGTGAGTACAACCATCAAAGTGGCCTTCTCAACCTTTGACTTGAAATTTGTTACATTTTTAAAACATCATGGAAATTCTTCACAAAGCCACAGTGAGTACAACCATCAAAGTGGCCTTCTCAACCTTTGACTTGAAATTTGTTACATTTTACAACAGACTAATTACAAAACAATCAAAAAACTAAAACATCATGGAAATTCTATACAAATCTGCAATGTGTACAACCATCAAAGTGGCATTCTCAACATTTGACTTGAAATTTGTTAAATTTTACAACAGACTAATATTACCAAACAATCAAAATAAACCAACATGGAAATTCCATACAACCATCAAAGTGGCCTTCGACTTGAAATTTGTTAAATTTTAGAACAGACTATTACCAAACAATTAAAACATGATGGAGATTCTTTACAAAGCCACAGTGAGTACAACCATCAAAGTGGCCTTCTCAACCTTGACTTGAAATTTGTTACATTTTTAAAACATCATTGAAATTCTTTACAAAGCCTCAGTGAGTACAACCATCAAAGTGGCCTTCTCAACCTTTGACTTGAAATTTGTTACATTTTTAAAACATCATGGAAATTCTTCACAAAGCCACAGTGAGTACAACCATCAAAGTGGCCTTCTCAACCTTTGACTTGAAATTTGTTACATTTTTAAAACATCATGGAAATTCTTCACAAAGCCACAGTGAGTACAACCATCAAAGTGGCCTTCTCAACCTTTGACTTGAAATTTGTTACATTTTACAACAGACTAATTACAAAACAATCAAAAAACTAAAACATCATGGAAATTCTATACAAATCTGCAATGTGTACAACCATCAAAGTGGCATTCTCAACATTTAACTTGAAATTTGTTAAATTTTACAACAGACTAATATTACCAAACAATCAAAATAAACCAACATGGAAATTCCATACAACCATCAAAGTGGCCTTCGACTTGAAATTTGTTAAATTTTAGAACAGACTATTACCAAACAATTAAACATGATGGAGATTCTTTACAAAGCCACAGTGAGTACAACCATCAAAATGGCCTTCTCAACCTTTGACTTGAAATTTGTTACATTTTTAAAACATCATTGAAATTCTTTACAAAGCCACAGTAAGTACAACCTTTGACTTAAAATTTGTTACATTTTACAACAGACTATTATCAAACAATTAAAACATCATGGAAGTTCTATACAAAGCCACAGTGAGTACAACCATCAAAGTGGCCTTCTCAACCCTTGACTTAAAATTTGTTAAATTATACAACAGACTATTACCAAACAATTATAACATCATGGAAATTCTATCCAAAAAATAAAAATAAATTCAAAGCCACAGTGAGTACAACCATCAAAGTGGCCTTCTCAACCTTTGACTTGAAATTTGTTACATTTTACAACAGACTAATTACAAAACAATAAAAACACTAAATCATCATGGAAATTCTATACAAATCTGCAATGCGTACAACCATCAAAGTGGCCTTCTCAACATTTGACTTGAAATTTGTTACATTTTTAAAACATCACTGAAATTATTTACAAAGCCACAGTGAGTACAACCATCAAAGTGGCCTTCTCAACCTGCCTTCTCAACCTTCGACTTGAATTTGTTACATTTTTAAAACATCATGGAAATTCTTCACAAAGCCACAGTGAGTACAACCTTCAAAGAGGCCTTCTCAACCTCTGACTTGAAATTTGTTACATTTTTAAAACATCATGGAAATTCTTCACAAAGCCACAGTGAGTACAACCATCAAAGTGGCCTTCTCAACCTTTGACTTGAAGTTTGTTACATTTTTAAGACATCATGGAAATTCTTCACAAAGCCACAGTGAGTACAACCATCAAAGTGGCCTTCTCAACCTTTGACTTGAAATTTGTTACATTTTAAAATATCATGGAAATTCTTCACAAAGCCACAGTGAGTACAACCATCAAAGTGGCCTTCTCAACCTTTGACTTGAAATTTGTTACATTTTTAAAACATCATGGAAATTCTTCACAAAGCCACAGTGAGTACAACCATCAAAGTGGCCTTCTCAACCTTTGACTTGAAATTTGTTACATTTTACAACAGACTAATTACAAAACAATAAAAAAAACTAAACCATCATGGAAATTCTATACAAATCTGCAATGCGTACAACCATCAAAGTGTCCCTCTCAACATTTGACTTGAAATTTGTTAAATTTTACAACAGACTAATATTACCAAACAATTAAAACATCGTGGAAATTCTTTACAAAGCCACAGTGAGTACCACCATAAAAGTAGCCTTCTCAACCTTTGATTTGAAGTCTGTGAAATTTTACAGCAGACTATTTACAAAACAACAAAAAAAAACTAATGTATCAGTCAATTCCAGTGGTGATCATGCCCTGACCAATTCCCTGGGGAATTTTGAAATTTTGCTGGCCCTGGAGGATTTGTTTTTATCCAGGGGACGGGGGTGGGGAATTTTGGTTCTCTTTCAAAATCTTAGCGCATTGAGTTTTTCACTTCAATTGGCAGACGATGTCCCAGTTATAGAACATAACGTCACACAAAATAAAATGCTGAGCATGGCCCGTATACACCACTCTTGTGTTGAGATTAAGAGATGCCGGGGACGACAAATGAATGGAATTTGTAGATAAATGGCTACAACTGCGTGAGAAATTAGTGGAGACTTTTGAAGGTGTGTCTACTATTGTAATACCTTAGTACACGAATAATTTCAATTATGATTTCAGTGAGACTTACAGATTTGTTTCACTTGTTTACTTAAATTTTGTATCGCTTTCAGTGAAATGAGAACTCGTTCAGAGATGAGAAAACTAAAGTACAGTTAAAAAAACGAATTATAAATGCTTGGACAGAATAAGTGGAGTTGAAGTTCTGAGCGGGAATATTTTGTTGTGAAGTTGTCTTTTTCTGGTCCGGGGGAGGGGCATTTGTCCACTTTTTGTCTTCCCCACCATGGGGTATTTTCATCATTTCCAGACCCCAGGGTGGGGAATATTTACTTTTTATTTTAGAAATGACCAAACTCCTGGGGGTTGCACGGGGGGGCATGGTCACCGCTGGACTTGACTGATACATAAACCATCACGGAAATTCTATACAAATCCGCAATGCGTACACCATCAAGTGACCTTCTCAACCTTTGACTTGAAATTTGTTAAATATTATTAGAAAATAACACCTATGTTGTATTGTGAATGTGCGCATTCTGATTGGTTAAAAATCGTGTTTGTAAGAGACCTGAGAAACACGATTGTCACGCAACGCTGTCGCGCGTGTGTATGTTATTTTCTAAAAGCAATAAAAATTATTTCTGCGTGCTCTCTGGTTTCTTACAAACACTCGGGGAATGTTGGTCGAACTGATAAAACTTGAAAAAGGCTCGTGTCTTTCAGGTTTTGATCAGTTCTCTCAACATCCCCCTCGTGTTTGTAAGAAACCAGAGAGCACGCGGAAAGTGCTTTTATTGCTTAACAACAGTCTAATTACCCAAATATCAGAATAAATTAACCATTGAGGAAATTCTATACAAAGCCGCAGTGAGTGCAACCATCAAAGTGGCCTTCGCAACATTTGATTTGAAATTTTGTTCAACCATCAAGTAGTCTTTCTCTGTTATAAATAAATATATAGATGCCTCGGATTTTAGATGTTATGTAAGTTTAGGACTTATGTACCTTGGCTAGATGTCTTCAATCGTGGAATCATTCCCATCGTGTGAACATGCCAACATTGCAAGAAACTGCTCGCCGTTCACGATAATTTGCTCCGTTGTCGAGTTTCCACAGCTACACTACGTCAGCCGATAGTTCCAGGGTAGTGACTCCAAACCTAACGTGGCGATAAATACGATTGGAAAATGTTACAAATATAGGAAATCTATACCATATTTTAGAAAACGACAGCATCAACTCGCCCTGCAACAGCTTTTACCACGCGTCCAAGCGCGCAATGCACCATGGTCAGGAGCTCACGCATTCCGGATGGACGCGTAATTTTAGCATACCGTTACCACCAGCTAGCTGTGTTTTGGAAATTGATTAGCTCTGCGTAACTTTATGCTTTAAAACACAACGCTTTGTATTATGGATTTGATCGCCGTTACACGATTAGCCATAGGACCTGTTCCAGACTTAATTGAATGGTTACAGCAACGTGCACTCTTGAAAATCCTCTTGTTTGCGGTGGATGCAACATCGGCATGACCCTGACACCTCTGGCACAACGTCATGTTGACGGTTTCCAATGGTAAGCTTATAGAAAGATACCCCGCGATCGGGAGCTACGTGTTATCTTTATTCATATGTTATACTTAGTTTGTCAGCTTGGAATCTGAATGTGTCTGTTCTGGAAAGAAACCGAGGTTCAAAAATGATGCCCAAGTTTGGTCATTGGACTTTGTGGTGTCCAGTTCCTTTTTCTGCTGACAGAGCGTGACATCACGTGATTTCAAGTGAAATCAAATAATGTTTAAACACGAAACCGCGCTATAAAAGGGCCAGCGCCAGGCGTTTGTCACCTTTAGTTGTCACTCAATCGCCGAGCAGGAAAGAGCTCTGTTTCAGTGCTGATGAATTCTCCCTGATATTTATCTGTTATTTTCACCTTCCAATTGATGTTGCTAACTTTGAACAAATCCCTCTGTAAATTCTAATATCTGATTATATCACAATAATAGAATAGAATGTGTTACCTTATATAAAGTAATTAGTATTTTTTTGTCATTCAGAAAGCTCCCAAACCCTGTCATTAATTTGTATTGTTTTACTGTTTTGTAGGAGATGCAGGGGCTGTAGCAAGAAAAGGAGTACTTTGAGAAGTTCCCAAAAGTTTCTTTGGGGAAGTTGCTCATGTTGATATACTTTTGGAGTGAAGATGATGCCCGTAGCAAAACTGCAAGGAAGCTATCAATGACACCAAACCTTGTTGGAGCTGTGTTCAGAAGTCTGGAAGACCAGTGCTCAATTGACATGACCGTGAATACCATTCTACCCTTTGAAATACCTCCAGGTTCCTTCGTCACTATGAAATGTGATGAAAGCAAGTTTAACCATAAAGCAAAGGTTAGTGGCATATGTGTGTTTACAACATGAGCAGCTGTGCAACACGGATGTGAATGTTGTAAACTACTTAAAATATGTTCAGATGACATTCATTGCTTCTAGTGCCCTCTGTTTAAAAAAGATTAATTCGAAAGAAGAACTAGTGGTTGTTTCAGGATTACAGTACGCTTAGGTCCTGTAATAGTCCAGTTTCGAATTCTGTATTTTGCATAAATGCAAATAAATGCAAATGCAAAAAGTTTTGTCTGTTGTCTCCATTCATGCTTCATCGGTTTCTCATTGGTATTCACAACTTTTTCTACTTCAAACTGAGGCTCCCACTGTATTTGAAATCATAAAAAAATGTCACGAGCTTGTTATCCACAGGCCTAACCAATCTCTCAGCTTTGGCCCAGTTATGGGAATCAAACAGCTCTCTGAATTGAAGTTGCTCAGGGTTACTCTTCAACCTGATTGCAGGTTTGACTCTCATGTTGGAATAAAGCTGAAGGAGGCAAATAAATGCTTGTATATTCTAAGATCCTTACGGTGTGATGGCCTGGGGCCTAAGGCAGTTGATCACCTATTTAGAGCACTTGTATGTCCAAAATAACATATGGATTGACCGTCGTTAGTGCTAACCAGTCGCAACTTACAAATATTAAGGAATTTCTTGATAGATGTTTTAAAAGGAAATATGTAAATAAAATCGTTAATATCAGAGAACTTTTGAAACAGGCGGATTTGAACATAATGAAAAAAGTATCTAAAAACAAGAAGCATCCCCTTAGAACTCATTCCAGCAAAAAAGAAAGCAGTGTATAATCTGAGAAGAGTGAGCAGCAGCAGACCAAGGGCCAGGACGGAACGTTTCAAAAACAGCTTTATTAATGATTGATTTAATAGAATGTAAGCTTCATAGCACAAAGATAAATCCCTGTAAAGTCAGCAATGTACTTTTTGCGAGACTAATTAAATATTATTATTGTTATTATATTATTATTATTATTATTATTTATACATCATCGATTCCTATTCAGCAGCAGAGTGGAGAATTCGAAATTGGACTATTCTTATCATGTTTCTATTGTGTAATGCTTAAGTTAATTATTCATGAATTTGTTAACAGCCTTACACGGTTAATGCAACTGAATTCCATTTAATTGTTTAAGATTAAAGAATTGTAATTGCTTAAAGAATTGTAAAATGCTTCTTGTATCAGGACCCCTAAATCTTTTTATTTCAGTTACTAAACTATTTCTTCATTTTTAGGGTGGAAGAGGGCGGCGTGCAAGAAACGATTGTTGGGTGTTTGGTGTTCTGGCAACTTTCCCAGACAGGCCTTCAAAAGGTTTTTTTCAGGTTGTAAAACAAAGAGACAGGGCTACATTGGCACCAATTATACAAAGGTGTGTCCCTCCTGGCACAGTTCTAATAAGTGATGAATGGGGAGCTTACATGAACATCACCACACATGCTCCCAATGTAGCCCACCATGATGTGGTCACACATGCTGTAAGTCTCGTCGACCCAATTACTGGGGTACACACGCAAGAAGTGGAATCGGCTTGGTCCCAGTTCAAGCTTCAGGTAAAAAACAGAAGAGGCATTTCAAGGGATGATTTGCAAGCCTTTCTTGATGATAGAATGTGGAGGCAGTGGCGTGGTCTGGATAGAATTTTTGATAACTTTTTGGAAGTTTTGTCAAGATTGTTTCCCAGTCAACCAGTTTAAGGAATACCAGAAACATGATAACTTAGTTGAAACATGTAACGGTGAACCAAGATTATTTGTGACCAGTTTATGACCATATTTGGTCAATAATGAACTCTCGACTGCTAACCCAAGCAGGTTTTCTCTCCATAATATTTTATTTTTCGCTCAAATAAAGTAGAGCAACAGTGGTAAGTGATAATATGCTAACATTTAAGATCTTGAAGTCTTCCAACAACATTATTTTCAAAATCTGTTCAATTGTTTATTCTGCAAATATTCCGCAGCTTCGCACTAAAGCAATGTATGTTTGTTACACTTTCAACTCACTTATATGTTTCTGAGAATACCTATTGACCATTAACTGTGGATAAACAGTAAAAACATGTCCTCATGGGTTTTATTTCCCATTAGCTATATTTACTTTCATTTGCTTTTTGTGTTTAAGACAGTTTTTTTTAGAACTTTGAGCAATTTTGCCAGTAAGCAAATTTAGTCTTTGAATTTAGTCTCATTTGAAGGTCTGTATGGTAGTGTTCGTATATTGTCGTCCCTGTAAAAAATTTCCAGAGGAAGCTGAGAAAATAAATTTTAGTTTTTACAGATAGACATATAGATTCTGTAGAATTTTCCCATTTTTGACCGCTTATTTCGGTATCTACGTCATCGCTGAATGCCATATAGTCGTCTAATCAGACAAAAGGACCATTCATATTCAAATAAGGCGGCTATTGTGACATTCAGCGATGAAGCATATACCCTTATTTCTGTGGCGGCGTGAACCCAATCCTCTCTCTTATTAGATTTTTTTGCTAAACGTTGCTCGAAGTTGTAAAGTTTTTCTAAACATCAGAAAGTGATTGAAATGGTTGTAAATAAGATGAGCAGCGTTTTACGTTGTTGCTTTAATTTCTAGTTAGTGTATGTTATATATATAAAAAAATAGTTTATTCCCGGCAGTGTCATGCAGTGTCTTTCCAAAAAATGTTCATACCCCTCTCCCCTCTCAACGGAAGGGATTGAAAATTCCAGAGGGGGGATGGGGTGTCAATTTACCTGACCTTTTCCATAAAAATAATGTATTTCTCTTTGGAAATTCCAAAGGGGGGGGGGGGGGGTCATTTCTCAAATACCCGTGGGAAACGGACCCTGCTCGCAAGTCCATGAGAATAAATATTTATTTTAAATTCGAAACTATACAAAGTGTAATTTGGTCACAGTAAAACGTCTCGTTTTGTTGTTCAACAAGCGAGAGAAAGCGTGCTAATTAAACAATATATATACAGCTGAATTGAACAATGAAGGCTATCCATAATAGGAAATCTATTGTCCAATGGCAATAGAAGGTATGTTACGAACCGCAATGAAAAACGCTTTCCTACTCACGTTCATTATATAGTAAGAAACTCGGTATGCGATGTGAGACGTTGAAAAGCTTGTCTAACATGGTTTTGGTGTGAATGGTGTATTAGACCCTGTCCACACTAACGCGTTTTCAAAAGTATTCGTTTTCAAACTGGTACGGATTCGCAGTGTGGACGAGAGAGCACTTCGTTCCTCATCTAATTCTTTGCTCGTCAAACCTCGCTTCAATCTTAAAACATATGGTCAAAGGGCATTCATTTATAATGCCCATCTTTTTGGAATGCCCTGCCTGAGGATGTGAGGGACATCAAATCACTAAACGTTTTTAAGTCTGCTATTAAAACACTCCTTTTTAGGCGTGTTTTTAATTGATTTTAACTGATAACTCCTTTTTATTATAACTTTTACTATTTTTATCACATAGTAAGGATTTTTACCTTTTTTATTGTGATTTTAGTGTATTTTCTTGTCCTATTTTCTTATCTTTTCTTTTTGAATAATATTGTAAAGCGCTATTAAAATTTTAGGAGAAATGGCGCTATATTAAATGTATATTATTATTATTATTGATTTAGCTCCAAACAAGCGATCAGTTTTTATTTGATGTTAGCGTGTGTAAGGACAGTCTCAAATTAATGGCACAGTTGACGTTTAATATCGTTTTCATTTTATCCTGATTCGACCGTCACACTACATCGTGTTCAAACGAAAACGGATACTTTTTGCTCCGTTTTAAAAAAGATTTGCGTCCACACTTATCGTTTTCGTATTGTTTTCGCCGATTTCGGTGATCGTTTTCGGTGTTGTAGTGTGGAAGATAGCCGTATCCGGAGCAAAAAGTATCCGTTTTCAAACGAAAACGGTGTAGTGTGGACGAGGTCTAAAACAATATTTATACAGATTCGTTTTTATTCACTTTCGAGAGCGTTTTCAAACTTCTACGGATTCGATGAAAACGATCAGGGTGTTAGTGTGGACGGAAGGCCTAAACGTATCAAAAATTAATCTGTAATAACTGGCCCTAAGTGTATTAAAGGCCCCAAACGAAAACGCGTTAGTCTGGACGGGGCCTTAGACTCTCCAATCCGGACATCCTTACAAGTGTTACAAGAAATATTCTAAATCGGTTTTAAGTTTCTGTGAGTTTTATTACAAACATTTAATTTATGTACTTCCTCAGTCACTAAAGCAGGGATCAAACGGCAACGAGAGTTCACGAGAGCTAATGAGAGTTCTAACTATCGAGGGTCCCCAGATACCGTTATCCCGACCAATTTTTTTTTTCTAAATCCCGCTATCTCAATTTTTTTTTCTTTTTACTCGGGCCTCTTCCTGTAAGGAAGGCCCGAGTTATAAAATGCCCCCGTGTTTTTTTTTTCAACTAAATTTCAGACGCAAAAAGCAGATTCAAAATGGCGGAGCCAATCAATGCGCAGAAAACCATGTGATCAATCCCATGAGCATTGCGCGCCCACAGATTCAAAATGGCGCAGCCAATCAGTGTGCACTTCTTAACAGGTTCTTTACAGCGCATCAAAATTTAGCCAATCAGCGCGCAGAATCTATTATATATTAGTTTTTGGCCCTCCCAATTGCGGTGACATATTTAATGGTGACCCTCCTCCATCATTCACTGGATGTAGATATTACTAAAAATACATTTTTCAAATTTTCATGTTATAATAGCACTTCAAGATTCGATATGCCTTTCGTTTAGGAAAAAGAACCCGAAAGTTCATACACTTCATCGTGTATGTTTTACATAGATATGTACATTATGTTGCATAAATCCCAGATAATAATGTCTTGTCAAGTTGAATGTTACTTACAGTTGATTGGGATCCTATTACAGGGCCGTAGCAAGCCTCCAAACACTCAAAAACTGGGGGGGGGGGGACAACATCTAAAGAACTGAAATCAGCTTTTAAGGAAAATTTTTAAAACTCTATTGCGTGCGAAGTGCACCGAAAATTTAGAGCCCTGCATGTGAAATTTCCGCATTGGGGGAACTCATTGGGCAAAAACTGGGTGGGGGGGCATGGGCCTCCCAGACCCTTTGATCACTATGGCTCTATATTACCCTAGCAACGTTTGCATAACAACTAATATATATAATGACCCTCCCTTGTATCACGTGTGCCAAATTTTTTGACCCTCCCTTTTTCAACTGCATGAAAATTAAAGGGTCTCCCCCCCTCTAATTTATGACCAGTCCCTTAGTGCTTATCAGACTGTAGTGTACATGTAGGCATTGTCAAGAATGTACTGGAGGCATTTTCAGGGGAAAGCTTTCCCTGCTAAGAAAGGTTTCAGGAGGCGAGAAAAATGAGTGACCTCAGGGACCTCTGTTAGTGAAAGGCATGGATGTCAGGATGTCAGGATAATAGGGTGGGAGAGAAATGGCTGGTTAGGGTGGCTGTGTGGTGCCCTTTCTCCACCTTCCCGACACTGCAGCCATTTACTTTTTTTTAAATTAGTTCTACACACAATTGTAACACAACGATAAATTTATTTACAATATTTTTTTCATCCATGCATACCAACATGTGTAACTGTTTTACTTGAAATAGTAGAATGCTACTAGAATCAAAGGGCTCTGCAACCTAAATCTTTCATGAGTTTGAGAAAGTGAAAGATAGACTTTTTTGACTTGTAAATAGCCAAAAGGACAAAAGGATAACAGACTGAGTTGCGTTGAAAACCATAGAAGAACTGGCCATGATGGAACAATATTTAGCCATAGGCATACTGAGCTGTGTATTAACAAAAAGTAAACGAGTTTGAAAAATGAATTTAAGGCCAAGAATGACACCAAGGAAAATATCGAAAGATATTTCCGCAGAGCACAAACCTTTCGGCCAAGTTTCTCTGCTGTCAACAGACCCAAGCCGAAATAATATACTAAAAGTTGTATATTTAAAAAAATACATAGTCTTAAAAAATGAATTTAAGGCCAAGAATGACACCAAGGAAAATATCGAAAGATATTTCCGCAGAACACATACCTTTACGGCCAAGTTTCTCTGCTGCCAACGGGCCCAAACCGAAATAATATACTATTCTAAGTTGTGTATTAACGTTACAAAAAAAGGCATCAAGTATAAAAGTTGATAGAAATAAGGAACAGGAATGGCAACAAAAGAAATGCCGATAGATATGTCCATAGAGCATGATTCTTTCGATGGCAAAAATTAATTAAGATCCCTTTTGTTTTCTTGCTCCTCTCCTTCGAAATCTTCCTCAGGCGTACTCGGAGGGGTATAAATTCGGAATAAAATCGGAATTGGCGGGAGTTGTTTGTCCCGCCAAAGGAAGGCCGATCAAAGTTGATTAATTCTGTGTCGTACAAACTCAGAGGAGGCAGCAAAACTATCATCATCTTTGTTTTCCTCCTCGCAGAAGAGCTTAGTAGTCGGGAGACATGGTGATTCTTGGGTAACACTATTGGGTGTTTCTCTCCATACTCCATCTCCGCTCTCCTTAACCTGCCTCCGACTCGCAGAATTCCATGACTGTCGAGAAATGGATCGAGGCGGTACAGTTGCGTGCCCTTGAGAGCCTTTTTGGCGCCGCTCTGAAGCTCTCTCGGCAGCTCCGGTTCAGTTCTTGCGTTTTGTAGCACCTGACTAAAGGCCGCTTTCTGAGTGGAACAGATAACGACGCGCAAGGCTTGATCTGATTCCTCTACTGTGGGGGGCCTAAGACTGCCTTGCACCTTAGGCGCGCTACTCCTCAATTTGACTCTTCCAGTTTCGCTATTAAGTTGGCTATCGCGCGCTGTAGGGAGTTTAGTGACGAAAACCTTGAGAATCGTTCAGCTCTTGACGAGACAAGTGGATGTTGATTTTGCAGATTATCTTGCGTAAACAATAGTTCTTCAAAATCCTCCTTAGGGACGTGAGGTCGGGGGACGTGGGTGGTTTCCTGATTGGATGTCAACTCATTTTCGTGTTTGGGACTTTGCATTTTTGCCATAGGTTGAGCCCCAAGCGTAGGTGAAGTGTGTACCCAATCCGAGGTGCGCTCTTCTGACTTAATTTTAGGGACCCCGGGGAAATCTACCCTTTCTCCTAACTCCGAAAGCTCCCGCTCCATTAGAACTTCGTTAAAGGCTACAACTTTGGCGTTCGCTACTGCGGCTTTTTTCTCTGCGGCCAAAGTGGCTATGTCTCTAGCCGCTTCAGCGTCGCGCTTCTTTCGCTTGAACTCCTTCTCGGAAATTTTACGGTCAAATTCTGCCTCCTCGCTCGCCGCTTTAGCTTCCGCTAGCGCTTGCAGCCTAGCGCTACTTGTTCGTGACTGCTGCGAGGAACGGCGTGACTTCGAGCGCGCTGAATGACGAGATTGAACAGTTCTTCTTTCCAACCATTTGTTGGATTGACTAATTGTTCTATTCTTTAAAGTTTCTAATAATAATAGGGCCCGTTTGAGTATGTCGTTATCTTCATCAAGCTGGGCGCCGCCTCCATCATATCCAGCACTAGGATCTTGTGTATAAAGGCTAAGCAACTGTTGCAATAGTTCCCCAAACTCCTCCGAGGTGACCGTGAGGTCACGTAGGACGTTGCTCGTATTGCACTCATCGCTTAGCCCTTCTACGGATCGAATAACACCGAGGAGCCTTTTACGTGAATCGCCAATTTGCTTTTCAGCTGAAGAGATGGCGGAACTAAGGCCTCTAGCGGTCGGTTTTCGGACCCGTTTTTCTCTGCTCTTCTCCATTACTCGTTCGGCGTTCAGGCAATCTCCTGGTTCACTCATTTTGGTGGCTCCTTATAAACTAGGTAGATACGGCTTACCTCCGAGTGTAGTTTTCTACGGACTTTACCGTCAGACTTTTCACTGTCGCGTTCCCAGCACGGCGGACACGGGGTGTTGCGTACTGGAGATCGTTAAGTGTCAACCACAGTATAGAACAATCGGGCAGGCTTGATTTAATGGCGTTTATTACAATCAACTTGACCAACTATAGTACACATGCGGTGAAAACTACAAAGCAATTTACAGTTTGCGAGGTTAAAATTAAGCTTAGTTTACAAATCGGATAAAAGTAAACAGACAAAAGGAGATATTTACAAACATGACTTACGTCTGATCTGTCTCCAAGGGTTTAAGAAATTAACTCCAACTAAACGCTCCACTTATGGACTCCAATAACTCTCCAAAACTCCTGTTGAACTCGTTTGCAAGTTACTCCAGTAACTCCGATAACTATGATATCTCAGTAAAAACTCAATAAAACTCCGACGTGTTCCCGAAACTCCGACTAATTTATATGTCGAGGGAACGTGTTCCAAAAGGGATGGTAGCATTCCTAAGCAGTTACGAACAGGAAAATGCGTAAAACCACAATTTATCTTAACGTAAAAAAGGAAATTAAGCTTGACAACGTAAAGGAAGCTATTACATTGATAAACAAGCGGTAACATCTAACTTATCTAAATAATCAAACTAATCAATAATATGTCTTTTTTGATATTTTTTCAACGTTCATCACAAAATGCATTAAAGTGATTCTGGATGGAAGAGCTTGTGGTGGTGGTGGTGGTGGGGGAAGGGGGAGTGTATCCTTAACTAATCAGCAATGGTTCATGTTTTCTCTAAACGATCCCCCCTCACACACACACACACACACTTTGCCATACATATTCTCTGAAGATCCCCCTCACTGCAGAGTCTTCTCCACAGTCCATGTACAGTAATACTGTTGATATTATTTTTGACTTGTGCCATATGGCCTGTCCAAGGTAAGAACCATGTCTCTGGCTGCTGCCCTGATGCTGAAATTGAAAGAGAATAACCAATAACTCTGGTGAACCTAAACACAGATGATCTTGTATGTCCAAGTCTTAAATACCATGCATGGCTATGCATACACGGAGCAGATCCAGGAGTTTCGGAAAGGGGTGGGCAAATAGTGTTAATAGGGCCAAAAGTTCCAGTAAATGTATGGGAAAATCTCCCCCAAAAGGGGGCAGTGGTCCCCTCGGTCCCCTCACCATGCAAATTTTAGTAGGGAACATACTGGAGCCCCCTTGTCATTGTAAAAGCCATAAAAATCATGAATTGATCAAATCAAGAATGAATGAAATGATTTCTATTTTTTTTTTGTCTAATCAAGGAGTTTTTATGTGAGATGCAACTCAAACAACCAGTGGCAGGTTCTTTGAGAAGCATTTTTTCACTGTCTACATAGTTTCATTGGACATTAAAGTCAATGAAATTGCATAGATTTCATCGAATTCTTACTAAAAACAAGCATGGCCTTCCTCAAACAAACAATTAATAGAATGAACTATAGAAACCTTCAATTTATAACCATGAAGTACAAACTCTGCATGTTAATTCACTTCACTGAAGTTTACATAATTATAGCCCTGATTTATAAATCCTTTCTTCAGATTGGGCTTGTAGAATTTAGTCAAACTTCGGTTACAGGTAAGCAATCAGTCAATCTCGAGGTACCGTAGAGCATTTTTAGAAAAAATGTCAGTACAGTCGAAACTGGTGAGTAGAAATAGGCGTGGCCCAATTGTCACATGATACTAACTCTGACCTCCCCATACTTTTGAACTGACAGGTATTTCAGTCTATGGGTAGCATTGTGTTACATATATTGGCGGTGCCATAAAAATCAACATGCTGAATTCAAAATTGGTTGGCATGGGTGCAAAATTACTGGGTCGATCCACCTTAACTCTTTGACTACTGAAGTATTTTCCCTGAAATCTTTCTTTTTTGGGGGCAAACAGACCAGAACAGACACATCCCTGCCCATTTCTGCATATCAGTGCCGAATTCCTGGGTTTCCTGTGTTTTATGGAGAGGAAGGCTGGGGCTTCTTTAGAGGTTTACCGCTGACTCATAAGTTACTTTCCTTTGGTGGAAAGCCCTCGCACAGGTTACACATTGAAAAAATGCCACAAAATACAACCATAATTCCACACAGAAGAGGCCATAGGACATCATTAAGGCTATTATGGACAATACATTTGTGCTGTGCCTAAGAAAGAAGTATGGCTGACGGGTTTAATTCACTTTTTCCACTGTTCTTCTGAGAGCTGTTAAAAATTTTGGTGAAAGAAACCCTGGCTCCTTTCTAGTGGAATCTTTTTGCTCAGCACAGAATTCGGTTGAATCTGTGTTTGAGACATAAAAGCAAGCAGCTGAGAGTAGTTTAGCTTTTAAATGTCGCAGGGCAAAAAGACTTATATAAATATTTTGTTTAACCTGCCAATACAGGGGGAACCGCTGTGAAATTTCATTGGTTTACCACAGCTAATCCCGAGCGCTAGGGTTTTGTGTTGCCTTGTTGTTCAGTCGCTTCAAATTTCAAAGCGCCATATTTTCCTTGAATATACACTTGCAGAGGAGAAACTTCAGGTCAGAGCTAAGGATTAAAGGTACTTTTAAGTTAAACCCTGTTGGTTGTTGATTGTGTTTGATTTAGTCTAGAAATTAATGTGAAAAAATGGCTCCTTGTGCTCAGTCTAGCGTGTGATTTTGCATGCCCAAAATTGTGTGTTATTTTTTGTGATATTATGTGGTTGTTTCTTTGAGAAATCCGAGCCTCTGGTCCACCCAGCCTCTCTGGTCAGTAGAAAAATCACTCTTTTACACAATTTATCAGAGATCAAGAATCAATTTGCCGTGATTTTGATAGTAGAGCCTTCCAAGTTCCTGTATGTACAATCGCGGACAAAATGTGTTGTCGCCTATGTCGAAAACTGCTCATTTTAGCGGCATTGACAACTTAAAAAAATTATTTCTCCTAAAAAATTGTTCATCACAACCCCCCTTCCCCACACAATGTTGTTGATGAATAGACTTTGAAATGCCAACATAACATCCCCTAGGCACAACATTGAATGGGGGAGAGGGGAGGGGAAAGGGCGCATGTGTATATGCTCTAAATTATGTATGGTTTGTCAATTAGGCGACAACAATTTTGTCCCGGATTGTAGCAATGGCCAGTTTTGGCCAGTTCAGTATAGTCAAAGGGTTAAGCAGCCACTTGGCTCGGCAATCCTGAGGTAGCACTGTGTATTAAGGAATGTCATAGAGTGGGAGGCAAGAGGCCTCCGAGGAGAAGAACAACAGGAACCCTTGACATGGTAAAGGACACTCTTATATGAAGGACCTGCCTTAAAGGGCAGACCACTAGGGAGAGAGAGACTATATTAGAAAGACATTTTGGCAACAAAGCAGAAGGAAAAGCAGTTTAGTAAAGCACAAGCTTTTACACTGAACCATGTTGCTAAAAAAGAAAACATTTTTGTGATTGACAAATAAATATTGGTCATTATAAAAACAATCAGTCTTTTAAATTTCCCACTTTCAATAAGGGTGTATTGAAAATAGATTTTGAAGCATTTCAATCAGCTTCATGTCAAGGGAAACATTACTTATTCTGTGATACAGAAGCAGAATGATGCAAGTATGCTCAGTGTGGGGATAATACCAGAAAATCTAAAAGCACATGGATTAAGTTATTTTTCAATGTCATAGACTAAAATGTACTGTATTGTGTGTGGTTTTCTTTGTAAATGTATGGTACGGTAGAAGTTTCTGATTTTAAGCATGACCTGAAAAAGTCTCAATTTACCTGAACGTTTCAATACAAATACTGTATTTTTATTTGGAAATTCAAGAAGGGAGGGGAGGGGAGGGAATATTTTCTGGAACCACTCATTGGTCTTCTCAATTTAGGTGCAAGTCTTGCCTGAGATAATAAAGTATTCAGAGCTGGAAATTAAGAAAAACGAGTGGTTTCAGTCTTTTTTTTTTCATTGTGTGGTTCCAGAAATTATCCATACCCCCCCCCCCCCCCCCCCCCCCCACACACACACACACACCCCTATGGAAGGGCATTCCGGAGGGGTTGGGGGGTCAATTTACCTGATCATTTCCAAACAAATACTGTATTTGTCCTCGGAAATTCCAGAGGGGTTGGGGGTCACTTTTCAACACCCTTCCGTGGGGGGGGGGGGGGGGGGGGGGGGGGCATGGATATTTTCTGGAACCACACATTTTACAGACCGACTAGGTGAGAATGTAACTGAGAAACTTCAGTCCTAAATGAAAAGTTTAGTTGCAAAAGTGACTTATACGTGTGCAATTTCCAGCCCTGGTATACATGTAGGCAGCATACCACTACAGTACAGTAAATCTCTAGAGTTACAGCAACACCCAACCTTGAATAAGTAGCCATAAATTGGTGCCCCTCCCCCTTGATAAATGAAAAGCTGATATTTCTCTAGAGCGAATAAGTGTAGAATTTATAGTCCTTTGTATGATAAATTGGACATTATTTAACAATTAGTTGCCTCAGGCGCCGTAAATATCGGCGAAAAAGTCACCGAGACGAAGTCAAGGTGACTATTCGCAAATATTTACCAGATTTCAGGATTATGGTTTTGACAAAACTCAGTCACCGATTTTCACTCGGAGTTTTAAGAAGTGCGACAACCAAACTGCTATACAATGTCCATAATGTTTTTCCCTACAGTGAAATATGGATGTGACTTGGCTTACTGGGGTATGGAAACTGGGCGAAGAAAAGAATAAACACTTGCAGTCTGTACGACTCTGATTCAAATTCCGAGGAGTCACAGTGATTGCGAAACAGAATCAGATCCAAGAAGTCATATACTTTCAAATCAGGATCAAATAATCAATGACTCTGATGAAGCTAAGACTAGGACTGAAAAACTTGGAACTTGTTGATAGTTAGTCAGGAGATTTTTCCTATAGATAAGGATAAGCGTTTTCCGCTGTGTCGGCCACCATGTTGAAAGCCTTTGTTTACCCAATTCAGGTCACGTGAATTCGTAGCGAAAGAGGTCTATTGTTTTAGTATAATTACTCAAGCGACTTTTAATATTTTTGACAAAAAATCGGATTTAGGAGTATTTTTGTTTTAGTTTCTTGTAAGATTCAGATTCAGATTCATTTTATTCTCCGCCACCTTATACTTAGAGTACATTGGTTTTAAGGCTGGTGAATGTATAGTAGAGAGAGGAAGGGAAAAAAAATTATTTGTTTTCACGCATTTTTGCGCAGTTGAAGACGAATCCGCTCACCTCCTTTTGAATTATTGCGGGCGGGTTTATTAGGAGGCGAAAGAGTTCGTCTTCGTTTATTCTGCTTCTCTTTATTTTTTGTTTCACAACGTCAAGCATCTTTGTTCTGAGGTCCTCATATAGTGAGCACTTTAGTAAGAAGTGCCGTTCATCTTCGGTTACATTTAAGTTGCATCTAGTGCATATGCGCTCTTCGGGCTTTTTGTATGGTTTTTCATACCGCCCGGTCTCTATTTCTAGCTTGTGGGCACTAATCCTTAGGCGCGTGAGGGCAGTTCTGTGCTTGACGTTGTGAACATTTAGTAAATATGATCCTAAGGAATAAATTTCTTTGAAGGTGCGATAGGTTCGGAGTTTGTTTTTGTGTCCATTTTCTTATTTTCGTCTGACATTTCGTTTAACCAGTTCTGAAACTCGATATCTTGAACTCTTTGCTTAAAAAATGTTTTGGCGTATTGGATGCTTATATGACGGGTTCCGGTTATAGCTAACCAGAGCTCGCCGCAGCCTATTGTATAGACTATTTCTTTCATTTTTGTTGTCCAATCGGTTTTATTGTTTGTTTCTAGACAGTCAAAGAATGTGTCGTTTGAGATAAAGCCGCTTCTGGGCTCGTTTAGCTTAGTAAAAAGATTGAATGCTCTGCATTTGGCGTCGACTGATAGAGGATATCTTCCTAATTCGGCCCTGCATGCGCTGTTCGTTGCTTTTTTACTTACTCCAAGGGCTAGTTTGCAGAATTTTGTATGGACGGCCTCGATTGGATCTCGTTTTTTTTTCACTACATCGACCCCCCATACTTCGCTCCCATATAACAGGATAGGTCTGATTAAGGTATCAAAGAGGCGTAGCGTTAGTTGTATGTCGGTCATAAAATTATCCCCCATTGTTCTTTTAAGTCTGAAAAGTGCTTTAAGAGCTACTTTTTTCAATTCTGTCCTAGCTACATTAAATGGACCTATCGCGCTGAAGGTTAGCCCGAGGTATTTGTACGCCTTAGCGTTTTCTAGAATTTTGTTTTGATATTTAAGGGTATAATTATTCATGGCACTTCCAGTGTTGTTAAAAATGACTACTTTTGTTTTTTCTAGGTTTAATTTCATTTCGTTGTTTTCCGTGAAGGTGCTTAGATGGTCAAGGTATTTTTGTAGTATTTCATTGTTTCTTGCTAGGATGACTATGTCGTCAGCATATAGCAAGTGGCTGACTGGCGCGCCTCTGATTTCGAGTCGTTCACCGCGTGGCACAGATATATCGGCGAGTGTTTCTGAAAGATCGTTTAAATATATATTAAAAAGTGTGCTTGAAAGGACACACCCTTGTTTGACTCCTACGTCACTTATAAACGTTTCGGAGATTTCTCCGTCCCCCTTAACAGCGACTCGGTCGCATGCATACATAGTTTTTAAAACCGATAGAAATTTACCAGTGATACCCATTTTTGCTATTTTTTCAAAAAGTCTGTTTCTAGGGATCGTGTCAAAAGCCTTCGAAAAGTCGATAAAACAGCTGAAAAGAAGATTTTCTTTTTCTTAGGCTTGCTTTTGACATATTTGTCGATAAGGCTTTTGAGCACAAAAATATTGTCGATTGTGCTATTCTTTTTACGAAACCCACCCTGCTCTTTTCGCAGTAGACCCATCTCTTCTAAGTAGTTATAGAGCCTGTTATTTAAGATAGCAGCTAGGACCTTGCTTAAACTAGGTAAGAGTGTGATCCCTCGATAATTTTCTACATCGTCAGTATTGCCTTTCTTATGTATTGGGACTATTAATCCTAGTTCTTGGGCCATTTCCCTAACTTTAGAATTCTATTAAAGAGTAATATGAGTGGTTTCTCTAGTTTCGCATGGGAAATCATTATTAATTCATTCACGATATTATAGAAACCAGGGGATTTCCCTCTTTTAATTCTTTTGATTGCTGTGCTAAGCTCCGTAGCTTCAATTTGGTAGTCAAGTGGTCCCTCTTCATGGATGGGGCTGGTTTCTTGTTCTAAATCACATCCCGAGGGAGGGTCGGTAGATGTCTTCAATGATTGACGTTGTGTCTTAAAAAATTTGAAGAAGGCCTCCAGTGGTAGGGATGGCTTTCTTTTGTTTTTACCTCTAAAGGTGTAATTTATTTTCCGCCAGGTTTCTTTTGGATTATTAAAATTTAACTCGCTTATAAGTTTTGCTTGATGTTCATTTTTCTTCCTCCTGCATAGGTATTTAAACTGCTTTTTTGTCTATGAAGTGTACCCCGGTAGATTGCGTCGTCGGGGTGACGCCCAAGTTCTTTCCCAAGTCGTTTGAGGTCCGCCTTCTGAGCTTTACACTCTTTACTCAAACCAGTCTCGATTAGGTTCGTCGTTGCCACTTGTTGGTTTCCGGTATTTAAGTCCGGATTCAAGACTAATATTTTGGAGTATGTCCGTGATATCGTTTACTTGTTTATCTATATCACAGTTGCTTTCACAGCTTATGGTTATATCGCGCAGTTTTTTGTCGTATTTGTCTGAGTCTAAAAGTGAAATTAACTTCTCTTTTGCGGTTTCTCTCCACACAATTTGTTTGAAGGGTGATTTTGCGCAAGTGGTGTGGTGGTGTGTTTCATCTCGCTTATTAGATATGATCGGTATTCGAAGTAGATATGAAATAGAGCAGTGGTCTGATAAGTGAGGCAATAAATCATTCACTTTACAGTGCCGAAAGCGCCCTATTAAAGATTCATCACTTATAATATAGTCGACTGTACTGCTACCATTGTACTTATAGCATGTCTTTTTACCAGGGCAGTCCCCTATTGTCCTGCCGTTTAAAAGTCTTAAGCCTAGAGCAGTGCACGTGTCAATTAGTGCTTTCCCTCTATTGTCAATTTTACGGTCGGTTGAATACCTATAGTTTTGGATATCCGTCAAATAATCTTCGGGTAAATTTAGAAATTGCTGGCTGTCGTCCGTAACAAATTCCTGCAACTCGCCCGTACGTGCGTTTAAATCGCCTTGCAAAATCACTTTTCCTTTTGCTGAGAAATTTAGAATTTCGAGTTCCAGATTATCTATCAGATCTTGTTCGTTGTTTTCCGAGTTTTGGGGGCTCAGGTACACTGTTTCTAGAAAGATATCTTCCTCAAGTGAAAAAAGTTTTTACTGATTTTACACCATATAATATGGTCATTGTTTGAGGGTATATAGCTAACCCCGTCAGATATACTTTTCCTTATATATATTGCAAGACCCCCTGCATATCTGTTACCCGTTTTTTCCCTATGTTTTGAAAAGTGTTTAAAATTTTCTATTTCTAATTCCGCGGTTAAACCAGCGTGTGTTTCTACTATACCTATAATATCATTTGCATCGAATAGTTTATTCACTTCGTGCAACTTCAACTTATTTCCAAGCTCCCCGCTTTTGTATCCGTGGATATTCCATACGCTACAGCGTAGGGCGTTTTGCCCTTTTCTTTGCATACAACCGGGCATTTGCGCGGCGGGACTGGTGACGAGTTCAAGTTGCAGTTCGGCAGTAGAGACATACAATTTTTTATTTTTTATTTTTAGTGGATGTTACCTGTGTTAAATGTGCTAAACCAGTCCGTTAGAGTACGGAGTGCATCTGAAATATTTCTATGGTCCATTGGTTGACGGGCTGTGTTATTGTTGTAAGTACTACCTCTAGAAGTCGGCTCCAGGCTGTGTGCAGGAATCCTTCGTCCTTGTGCAGTCTTGCGTCGTCGTGGACTCAGTCTGAGATGCTTTTTTCAGACTGGCGGCAAGTTTACGAATGCCCTTATCGCTTAGGTGTCGGTCATCGAATAGTGCTTCCTCGTCAATGGAGCCGTTCTTGTGTTTTGTTAAGTGTGTATTGTCTAGAAAGAGGACGTCGCCCAACTCTTGACACGTCAGTCTTGATTGTGTGTTGATCGCGTCGATGGTGTCATTTATCGATAAGATGTTAACTCTTCTGTGCGTAAGACCACTAATTGTTGTTTTTGCGGAGGGCCACTTAATTTGCGCTTCAATTGCTAATCGAGCTAAGTTCTCGCAGATGATGTTTGTGTTTAGAACTCCTACGTCGTTAGTCCCGGTATGCAGCACAACGTGTTTGTAGCTAATGTGGTCCTCATTAGGCATTGTTTGTAAGTGTAGTAGTAGCTCACTCGTCTCACCTCGAATATATTCTTTATGAATATCATTATGTTGTGCTGGCGCAAGTTTTTCTATGGAGATCCTTTTGTAAATTGAATCTGACAGAATAAGGATTCTATGTGGAACTTGGTGCCGCTCGCTTCGTCTCTTCGGCTGGTCAGTGCCACTAAGCTGGTCAGCAGGAGTGTGATCCGTTGTATTGACTGTCACTGCTATGTCGGCTTCTGCTGAGTGCAATGCACTTGTTCCTGTATTTACGTTTAGCTGCGTTTGTGCGTCGCTGTACGCCGGCGTTACAGCTCCAGCTTCTGCGTCTCCGGATGTTGGTACCTGCGGGTTTAGCAGTGGAAAATCCGTATTGGAATTAACCGTAGGGTTTACTGATCGATCGTGTGTCTCCGTATCAGGTCCTGCGTCCGTCGTCCTGCTAGTAATGGGGTCGGTCGTTTCGGCGATTGTTGTTGTTTCTTCAAGACCTTCATAAGTCAAAGGCTCGAATTGGTTATTTGTCTCGACTGAGTAGATACTTGTGCTGGCCGGAGTGAGGCTATAACTTGTGTCGGTAGGGCTCCCATCGATGTCTTGCAAGAGAGATGGGGAGTGGATTTGTGATTCCGCGTTAATAAGTTTTTTTCTCAGTTCTTTTACTTCGTTCCGGAGTTTTTTGCAGGATCGTGTAAGCTCGTTAATCTTTTGGAGAGCATCTTCCATTCGACCATCTATTTGTGCTTTGACATTGTCTACCTCTTGTCGTAAAAGGAGTTTGATTTCATTCAACTTGTTGTTGGCTCTCACTTTGTTATCACTGATTTCAATGGATAGTTCACTGGTTTCTATCGACATTTGAGAAAGGGAACTATTGATTTTGTCGTTGATGTCGCTTTGCATCCTTTAAATTCTAATAGTTCGTCATATTTTTCTTCCAGACTTGGAGTCGGTATTTGAGGTATATCTCGGGCCTCTGTCCCGTCATTTGATCGTCATCCTTGGTGGTTTCTTGTTCGACGCCATTTTGGATGTCCTTCTCGGCGCTAATTTGGGTAGCTTCGTTGTCTGCGATTTCGCTATCAGTAGCTTGTTGGATTACGGCCAGTCCATTACTATCCATTGGTGGGAGACCGAGCCCTTCTCGTTTCTGATTTAGGAACTTAGGGCCTCCTCTTCGCTTTTGAAGCTATTGTTTCGTCCACCAGGTTGTCCTTGGTATCGATCAACGCATTTATCGTACTCCTTGGTCATGCCAGCGTCGTGTTTAGTATACCACACATAGTACTTCGTTACCTTTTTAGTTACTTTTTTAGTTTGGTCATTGTAATGTCTCTACTGCCTGAACTTGTTACTAGAGATCGGGGGTTAAGCGACCATATGCAGAGCCATGTCAGCCACCAGTCAAAGTCAACAAGGAAGTAATCAGGCACCACCATGTAGGCCCCAGTCAACCCCCCCCCCCCCCCCCCCCCCCCCCCCCTCACACAAATTACTTCTCCTACTGATCAAACCGTATCGACCAACGCTTCTGCCGTTAGATGAGAATCAAAACAAAGTTTTATACAATTTCAGTAAGTCCAGCAAAGCAGTTAAACATGACCGACAAGTTTATGTGACCTCCTGGTCTTAGGCTATGATCATGCTTCGCTAATATATAGATTTAGCCACTGGCTAAAAGCGGAGCTCCCAGTTTTTCCGAGTATGAGTGAAACAGGGTTGCCCATGTGACCATAAAAAATATATTGACAAAATATATAAAAAGATGTATACAGGAATACAGGTATACGGGAGACTATAAACTCTCCCAGTGACTGTAACAAAGCACAGAACTGCAGTTAAGAGAAAAGCTATTATTTGTGCTTTGTGTCATTCAAGAAATAATCCATCATGGCATGAGCAGAGAAAGTAAGAATAGTCACTTGCCGTCTTTATTTTCTATTCATCCTCCATTGCATTTATTGGAAATTCCAATGGTAAGGAAAGGAACGTTTTTCTTCTTCTTGGAAAATGGGGGGGGGGAGGTCATAAGGGGAGGGCCATACCTATGTGCGAGCATTTCAGGGGAGGGTCACAGCATTCTTTATGTTGCTTTACATTCAATTGGTCAATATTTTAAATGGACTACCTTAGAACTACTAATACTACTTAAGATATACACTCAATTTAAATTTGATGATGCATAGTTTACTCGGAGGGCTTGAACCAGTTGTACCTTTCCTAGTCCCATGCAGATGGGGAGTAATGTTTTCCCTAAATATGCATGGGAGGGTCAACACATTCTTGAAAAACAATTGCTGATTTTTCCCCAGTCCTCTCCTCCCTCCCCCTAAGAAAACTACCTATCCTATGTGCAAAATCCCACCATGGAGAGAAGAGCATGGTTATTCTGATATTACACAATTTATGTAACAATAAAATTATAACAAGCTAGAGGTTCATTTGGGCTAGATTTACATTATTATAAGCTCATAGTGTGAATGAGGAGTCTTTCAGATTATGGAAATCTAGAGCAAGTAATCTATTGTTTTAGTATTCACCAACCAGATGAACCAATAATATTGGATAAAATACTCTAATCAAAAACACAAGACTGAGACAGGATCTAGCGCATGCTATGCCAATTGCTTTGTGTATCATTTTACAATCCTCAGCTATTGCACCCTCATCAGCTGGTTTAGACTAATTTTAGACAAAAAAAAATTATAACAGCAATGTAGCCCGGGGGGGGGGGGGGGGGGGGGGGGTAAACCTTTTAGGGTTTAAAATCAGGCCTGTGGTACCTTTTAGGGGGTTAAATTCGAAAACGTGTAATTTTTTCCAGATAGGTACCTGTTAGAGGTCCGTTCTAGCAAATCAAGCAAATCACACTTCTTGGTAGCCTGAATATCAGACGTTTTTTTTCCTGTAAAAAGATACGCGAGAAAATTACTAGAGAAAAACAACTGGCAACGCCATGTTTGGTACCTTTTAGGGGTCAAAATCAACTAAGCGACACCATGTTGGTACCTTTTAGGGGTAAAAACGAAAGTTCCCAACGAGCACCCCTGCCCCAAAAATATGGGAGTCCCCCTTCCCCCTCTGGGTAATGTACTACCATTTTTCATCAATCCATGAAGTGTGATGGTTTTTCAGAAATATTTACTTTTCAAAGGTGCACATTTTGTCAAAAGTAGTCACACTTTTCGCTCTCTGATTGTCTGAAAAATAACGGTCAAAACTGCAGCCATCAGTGAAGGAGAAACATGACACATGCACACTTGAAAAGTAAACCTTCTTGAAAAATGTCACACTTCATGGATGGATCACATGGTAGTAAATGCATTAAAGTGATTCTGGATGGAAGAGCTCGCGGTGGTGGTGGTGGTGGGGGAAGGGGGGTGTATCCTTCACTAATCTGCAATGGTTCATGTTTCTCTAAACGATCCCCCCCCCCCCCCCTCACACACACACACACACACACATTGCCATACATATTCTCTGAAGATCCCCTCACTTCAGAGTCTTCTCCGCAGTCCATGTACAGTAATACTGTTGATATTATTTTTGACTTGTGCCATGTGGTCTGTCCAAGGCAAGAACCATGTCTCTGGCCGCTGCCCTGATGCTGAAATTGAAAGAGAATAACCAATAACTCTGGTAAACCTAAACACAGATGATCTTGTATGTCTTAAATACCATGTATGGCTATGCATACAAGGAGAAGAGCCAGCAGCAAATGTATGGGAAAATCTCCCCCCAAAAGAGGGCAGTGGTCCCCTCACCCCCCTCACCATGCAAATTTTAGTAAGGAACATACTGGAACCCCTTGTCATTGTAAAAGTCATAAAAATAATGAATGATCAAATCAAGAATGAAAGAAATGATTTCTATTTTTTTTTTGGCTAATCAAGGAGTTTTTATGTGAGATGCAACTCAAACAACCAGTGGCAGGTTCTTTGAGAAGCATTTTTACACTGTCTAGTTTCATTGGACATTAAAGTCGAAGAAATCGCATAGATTTCATCGAATTCTTACTAAAAAGAAGCATGGCCTTCCTCAAACAAACACAAATAGAATGAACTACCGTATATAAACTTTCAATTTATAACCATGAAGTACCAAACTCTGCCATGTTAATTCACTTCACTGAATTTTACATAATTATAGCCCTGATTTATAAATCCTATCTTCAGATTGGGCTTGTAGAATTTAGTCAAACTTCGGTTACAGGTCAGTCAATCTCGAGGTACCGTAGAGCATTTTTAGAAAAAAATTTCAGTACAGTCGAAACTGGTGAGAGTAGAAATAGGCGTGGCCTAATTGTCACATGATACTAACTCCGATCTCCCCAACTTTTGTACTGACATGAATTTCAGTTATGGGTAGTATTTGTGTTACATATATTGGCTGTGCCATAAAAATCAACATGCTTTTATATGAGAGATTCAAAATTGGTTGGCATGGGTGCAAAATTACTAGGTCGATCCACCTTAACCCTTTGACTACCGAAGTACAGTAAAAATCCGCATAAAAGTGGATTAAGAACACTCAGGCTGAAATTTGGTCAAAAATGTAACTCGTACATAAGAACATGTGGAGCCTGAAAAATGAGAATTGTTCTTGTATACAAAAATGGCTGCCAGTCAGATTTGAGTACAGTAACCTACAATGGTATAGTACCAAGTAGATCAATATAATGTGCTAGATGATTGCACACAGAGGTCTACAGCAGGTACTTTGACTGTTGGTAGTGTATGCAGTATTTGATTTTTAAGAAACAATTTTAAGAACACCTTAAGAACATTTTCAGGCTGATTTTGCAGAAAACACCCAATGTACAAGAACTAAAATAAGCCTGAAACCCCAAAACACCTGTTCTTCTATGCGGATTTTTACATTTTCCCTGAAATCTTTTTTTTGGGGGGGCAAACAGACCAGAACAGACACACCCCTGTCCTTTTTTGCATATCAGTGCCGAATTCCTGGGTTTCTTGTGTTTTATGGAGAGGAAGGCTGGGGCTTCTTTAGAGGTTTACCGCTGACTCATAAGTTACTTTCCGTTGGTGGAAAGCCCTCGCACAGGCTACACATAGGTTGCCATAGGACATCACTAAGTCAATTATGGACAATACATTTGTGCTGTGCTTAAGAAAGAAGTATGGCTGACAGGTTTAATTCACTTTTTCCACTGTTCTTCTGAGAGCTGTTGAAATAGTTTGGTGAAAGAAACCCTGGCTCCTTTCTAGTGGAATCTTTTTGCTCAGCACATAATTCGGTTGAATCTGTGTTTGAGAAATAAAAAGCAAGCAGCTGAGAGTAGTTTAGCTTTTAAATGTCGCAGGGCAAAAAGACTTATGTAAATATTTTGTCTAACCTGTCAATACAGGGGGGAGCCGCTGTGAAATTTCATTGCTTTACCACTCTCTAGAGCGAATAAGTGTAGAATTTATAGTCCTTTGTATGATAAATTGGATATTTTTTAACAATTAGTTGCCTCGGGCGCCGTAAATATCGGCGAAAAAGTCACCAAGACAAAGTCAAGGTGACTATTTGCCAATATTTACCAGATTTCAGGATTATGGTTTCAACACAAAAATCAGTCACCGATTTTCACTCGAAGTTTTAATAAATGTGACAACCAAACTAAGAAAGAAAAGTAATATTCGACATTATACTGGATTTACAAGCTTGGAAAAACTAGACAATGTCCATAATGTTTTTCCTACAGTGAAATATGGATGTGACTTGGCTTACTGGGGTTCGGAAACTGGGCGAAGAAAAGAATAAACACTTGCACTTTGTACGACACTGATTCAAATTCTGAGGAGTCACAGTGATTGCGAAACAGAATCAGATCCAAGAAGTCATATACTTTCAATCAGGATCAACTAATTAATGACTCTGATGAAGCTAAGACTAGGACTGACAAACTTGGAACTTGTTGATAGTTAGTCAGGAGATTTCTCCTATATTTTTCAGGCTTTTTCGAAGTGTAGTGTTTCCTGCCATGTCGCCACAATGTTGAAAGCCTTTGTTTACCGAATTCAGGTCATGCGAAAGAGGTCTATTGTTTTAGTATAATTACTCAAGCGACTTTTAATATTTTTGATTTAGGAGTATTTTTTGTTTTAGTTTCTAGTAAGTAAGTGTGCGGGCAATCCCCAATGCTTTCAATGTGAATATAGCAAAATATTCCGAACTTCTCGTCCAATCAGTGCGCAGAATCTTTTTAGTAATTATACTAATATTAATTATGGGCGTTTCAAACAAATAATCTAGATCTTGAAATTACCTCTCCCCACTTTCCAATATAAAAGTGCCAAGTACCTGACCCAAGGATTTATGGTGGTTTTTGTGTGTTGTGCGGATTTCATATGATTGTCATGAGTAATTCGCACTTTGTAATTACTTAACTCTATAGGTTTTACTCAGAATAAACTTAATTACTTTGCGAGTGGTTTCACTACAGTCATATGAAAATTCTGGCTTCAGTGGGTAAGGTTTTATCAGTTAAGACGTGTACAAATTGATTCCCATGATAAATTTGCAACGGAAGCATACAATAGAACGTGACTTAAGGCGAGGAAAACCCGCAATAAAACGAGGAAGTTGGCTAGTTCTGTTTTTTTTTTTAGGAACGCTATAACAACGCCTTCGCTTTACGAAAAAAAAAAACAGCTTCCTGCTAGCAGAGGCCTCTCTCTTTTCTCTGCATTTCGCTGGCCGAGAGTCGCGAGAAAAGAGACCCTCAGCCAGCGAAAGCGAAATGTAGTGTAGAGAAAAGAGGCCCCCGCTAGGTCGTTCTTTGTGGACTAGGAAATTCTTCCTGCCGATTCAAAAAATCAGTGCAATGCTCGATTCACAATGAACAGCGAGGCTTACCTTTATCCAGAGCAGCTTCAGTGTTAATCCTGCATGGAACTTGCAAATCTCCTCCTATACAGTATAAACAATTACAAATCAATCAATCAATCAATTTATTTACTTTCACAAAGAACAAAATAATGTCACACACAACCTGCTAAGTGAGTTGGACAGCTCGCAAGGGCCGCCATTAAGATTTACGTACACGTGTTCTACTCTACTCACACAAATTACTTCTCCTACTGATCAAGCCGTATCGACCAACGCTTCTGCCGTTAGATGAGAATCAAAACAAAGCTTTATACAACTTCAGTAAGTCCAGCAAAGCAGTTAAGCATGACCGACAAGTTTATGTGACCTCCTGGTCTTAGGCTATGATCATGCTTCGCTATAAACAACAAGAAGAGACGATAGTTGACAACAACCTACCTTTTCCGTGACATAGTTTCAGCCACGTAGCTCCCTTCAGGTTATTTAGTCCTCGAAAAACTGTGAAACAGCCACTGTCCTGTTCTAAACACCTCAGGTTCAAAGAAATCTCGAAAAGGTCAAGGCGAAGATTTTTCCTTGTTCGCTGCAGCGCGACATGTACGCTAAGCTTAGTACAAGCAGACTAGTGTAGTTGCCAGCTCAAGAAGAAACTCTTTCGACTTCTACAGACACTTTTAGTCCCGAAATTTGCGTAGTACGAATCTAATTGGTCCTGCAGGTCTTCTGTAGTCGCTTAAAGTAGTTATTTTCTTCGTGGTCACGATAGATAGATTTGCTCGACGATTCAGCTGGTACTGTATTTTTAAAATCTTCTGTAATGACGTCACAGTCACGTGAACACCTCCCCCCCGACCACCCACCCCTCCCCCCGTCATTCCAGCTTACTCGTCGCCTTGCTCCATGTGATGACGTCACTGGCGCGCGACTGCGCGAAGGCGACCAGTCCCCCCCCCCCCCCCCCCACCGGGTCATTCACATTCGGCGCCATGTTGTGACGTCAGAAGGCTTCACAGGAACACTCGGGAATTGAATTACGTTCAAAAATCACTTCGACCCTTTCTGGACGCTTTTTTCGTATTGGGTACCCTGTGGATTTGGCTTCACCAGCTAGTACTCAGCCCCTGTAAGGCATGGCTCTCAGGCCAAAAATGGCAAAAAAATAGAAAAAAAAATATTCTGCCATATAAATTAATCCAATGAAATTGAAATTTGGCACAAATATTAAGCATGAGAATTGCTTTTCAAGAATGCCTTTTGTTTCCATGACAACCATCACGTGACTTGTCAGGGGATTGAAACTCCTAAGAAATAAGGGTAAGATTTCGAGTGCCTTGAAAACGTACCTAATAAAGTTGTATACGCTGCAAATTGGCGCAGACGAATAGACAACAGTCAGAAATAAACAAATCCAACTGGAAAACATGGATTTTTAATTATATTTTGAAGCAATAACTTAGAACAATTGGCTTTGTTCATCTAAGGGGCTACATTCACTTATTGAGCTACAATTATTATCTTATTCTCCAATATATCCTCGCTTTCCAGTTAGAAGCTAAATCTTTAGTTATAGAAGGTTCTAAAAATGTGTAAATGTTAGCACTACTAAGTAATTTGCCACGTTTTCAAAGGCTTTGTTTGTCTTCTTTACTTACGATTTTGATTCCATCCTAATGATGGCGCGCAGGCTCATATCCCTACTGGCCAGCTGACAACTTGTCACTTATCTCCGTGGCTACCATCGATTTTGTAGAGAAACCACAGGGGACCCAAGCTTTAAAAGTGTTCGAAAACAAGCAAGATGGCGGAGCAAGAAGACGACATTTCTCTCCTTCGAGCTAGTTATGAGGGCAGAAATCATATTTGCAAAGAGGTTTCAATGAAAATGGCAGAAGAAACAAAAACTGAATACTTTATATTTGCCAAATAACAAAAGTTGTGAGTATTTACCGTTATTTAACTGAAGTTTTCTCTTTCTTTATCCAAGAAGTTTTAACTAATTTTACAACCTCTTCGTTATGCATTCTAGAGCGGTATTTTTCCGGCCTGTACCTTCTTCTGTATCATGTGATTACTCAATAAAGCAATCTGATACTCTCAATTGCGCATGACTATTGTACTTAATTTGAGCGGGAGTTTCAAGATACTCTAGTACTGGAATTAACGAGCTAACTTTCTTTCGATGTTTATACGTTTGTCGTTTCTCTGTGGACAAGATATTTGAATTTATAGTTGTACGAGGCCGTCACTGAGTCTGGCTGAAAATGTCTGGCACATTTTTGTGCCCTAATTCATGTGGATTTGCCAAGACTGCTGCTGTGGAAATTCTTAGGACCACCAGCTTGACAAAAGAGGCAGGAGCAAGCAACACAAAATTTCAAGCAAAATTGAAATTGGAACAGTACAACAGATTTAAGAGACACTTTTCAGTTGATAATGATAATAGATTCTCAGTAGAATACCTCACATTTCATAAGAAGCTGCCATCTCTGAGAGAAAAGATAAACAAATGGAATGTAAGGAAGCTAGAGGAAAAAGCCAAGTTCCTAGAAACATTTTCCTTGAAGAATTGGGAAAAGCTGCCAGAACCTCGAAAGAAGGAAACACAGCCTTGCAAACTGCAAAGGATGTGCCATCAGATATAGCCAAATTCTTGCTTTTTTTCCTGTAAAGTCACCTTTGCTGAAGGCAAGGGCACAATCTAACCCTGTGTTTGCAGCAGCCACTGAGGCTCAGAACATTGACAATTATAGGACCCCCCAGCCTAAACCTTTACAGAAAGACATAAAAACTGCTGCTAAGGCTGTCTATGACAAAATAGATGCTGTGTTTGAAAAAACATTTAAAACTAGTTTTGCAGAAGCGCTTTCTAAAGTAACCGAGCTTGATATTCAGCATGAGACAAAGAATGACCGTCGCCAAAAAAGAAGAAACTACTATCGGCAAAGCAAGACAAACATAGAAAATCAAATGGAGGAGACTGCATTCCTAAGGTGAAAGGACCCGTAGTTAAAATTTAAATTTGCATAAAATTAATAGTACAGAGGCACTTTAAAGTGACTAGACAAATCACATCAAACCAGTAAGGTACTCAGTATTATCAGTGTGGTTCCAGAAATTATCCATTCCCACCCCCCACCCCCCTACAGAAGGGATTGGAAATTCTGGAGGCGTGGGGGAGCCAATTACCTGATCTTTTCCATACAAATACTGTATTTTTATTTGGAAATTCCAGAGGGGTAGGGGTTGTTATGGATATTTTCTGGTATTATTATATATATATTTTTTCAATTATATTTTATCAAGACAGACATTTTTATTTGGCATGGTATATATATATATATCAACGGGCAAAAAAACAGCGCCATGCTCCCCCTCACCCCACCATACCCCCCCTGCACTTTGAAAATTCTGTTTTGCCATCCCTTTGATTTTAATTTGCCATCTTGCTAAGAATAGAAAGTGCCCTTATTAGAGACTTTTCAATTGCATTAAAACCTCAAATAAAAATTTCAAGTTTTACTATAATTTCATTTAAAGTTGTGATTTATATAATATTCTTATGCATTTCTTCTACAATCATTTTGAGATGTCACTAAGTAAACAGCTAGTCATAAAAATTATTGTCACATAGTAGAAAATTTTTTATTGGTAACTCAATTGGATTCTTCATAATTGTAGATGCTATGGTGGTGGACAGTCACTGAGCAGCTGGGAACGTGGACGAAGGGCGCTGTGTTTTGAGACAAAATCTGCTGCAAAAGAGAGAACAGACAAGATAAGTGAAGAGCCACCAGCCAAAAAACGAAAGAAGGATCACACTGGAGACATCAATTCAATGAACTGGAATAAGGAAGCCCTTAAAGCAGAAGTCCTGAGTTATCCTGATGGTCAAAATGTCAGCTGGAAAGACCTACAATCTTGGACAAAAGGGTAGAGAAAATGTTAATACCACTTATCTTTTGAGTTTTCGACCTAACTTAAGGCCCCGTTTATCCCCCGTCCCCCCTAAATCAATGTTGGTTATGAAGGGCGTCCATCCCTCGACACGTTCCTTGCAACATTGCTTCGGGGGAGAGGGGGGAGGTGAAATGATAGGAGTAAAGCGAAAAAAGAAGCGATTTCAGGAATTTTCTCTACAGGTTTTGTCCAAGATTGTCTGCAGCATGGTGATGACATAGGGATATATATCTGACTATTTTAAAAGTTAGTTGAAATGATAAGAACGTGTTGTTCGATACAGGCATCCTCAGAGTGTTCTTTAAGAATCTGACAGTTGTTGAGATAGTTTTAGCGGTGCTAGCGTCTATTTTAGACATATTCGTGACGGGATCCCTGTGGCGCCCTATTTGGATGATAAAAGCGCGCGCACGATGTGAAATGGTCGGCATGAAAATGTGAAATTGGTAACTAAACATTACGTTAGTAGCTGATTTGGGGAACCATTGTCTACAACGGTGATCTTGCATCGAAAAATGATTGCATATGGTGTTTAAAAAGTAACATCTTGGAAGGAAATCAATCTCTAAAATATTCACGCTACCTTCTATAAGTCCTTACACTACAGCCAACAGCTCCAGAATAAAGCACCTGACTTGTCAAATAGCACGAGGTAGCATGTAAACTATTTCGGAAAGGCTGGCTACTATAAGCGCTCATCGTAGAAGACAAATATCAATTCCACGACTTTGCTGGGCTTTTTTATAATCGATTTTCGTGAGCTGAATGAATATCGGCCGCTTCTGTAGTTAGCGAAAAAGGAAAGGTTGTAGATAAAACCCGATGTTTGATGGAATTTTTCTTAGCAACTGAAACAAAAAAGGCACTTGTCGAAAAGAAAATCATCTAGTTTCTGATGCAGACCATTTTTCTTCTTTGATTCTTGAGAAGAACTACTATTTTCCTCGGCGCGAGACACCCTCGACAAAGGCAATACTTGTCACCACAGGCAGCCCAAGTTTTTTTTTTCTTCAGAAGCTCCTTAGAACGACAATTCTTTATAATATTTTAAATCTCGGAGTAAGAATTCTATCGTCGTGATAAAACCTTTCATTTCAAAAAATAAAAACACGGTAAACCAACGAAAAACCACGGAAAACCACGAAAAACCAGGGAAAATTCGGGCCATAAAGAAGAGACAAAAGATCAATATTTTACTTAATTTGTTGGTTGACCGAGATTTTTCCTTGGTTGACCGTTTTTTTCTTTCGCCAAAGTGTAGGAAACAGTTTGTTGACCGTGGTTTACCGAAATTTCTAAGACAATACATGAAAATATACGGCATTTTGCCGGCATTGAGATTACAGCCGTCAGCAGGTTTCCAGAAGCAGCAATCTGACGTCGCAAATTGCACTATAATTAGTTCATTGAAAATGGTAGCACTTTTACCATTTGAGTAATCGTATGTTTTATGCTCAGTGGAAAAATCAGAGAAATACGTCGAAACATTGCCGTATAAAATCGAGTTATAACACTTATACCATCGCAGACAATCTTGGACAAAAGGGTAGAGAAAATGTTAATACCACTTATCTTTTGAGTTTTCGACCTAACTTAAGGCCCCGTTTATCCCCCGTCCCCCCTAAATCAATGTTGGTTATGAAGGGCGTCCATCCCTCGACACGTTCCTTGCAACATTGCTTCGGGGAGAGGGGGGAGGTGAAATGATAGGAGTAAAGCGAAAAAAGAAGCGATTTCAGGAATTTTCTCTACAGGTTTTGTCCAAGATTGTAGCTACACAGTATGATGTTAAAAACAAGGCTGGACAGCTAGCAAAAAATGGTGGTCAGATAGTAAAGGAATGGTTAGCTTCTCAAAATGTAGATGTCAACAGGTTAACCACTAGAAAAAGGAAAAATGATGACAGCCCTGTGGTTAGACGCAAAAAGAGAAAAGGACAAGGGGGTGAGATCTCCATTCCTTCAGAAGTGAATGAGAAACAGCTACGACAAAAATTGACAGAGAAACTAGAAACCAAAGAGTATACAATTGTAGAAATGATTGTTCCCGCAAGGTAAGCATGAGAGAATGGCTTGATAAAACAAAAATCAAATTATTCAATAAAATAAATAATATTACCAGTATACCCCTACAGCTTAGAAACTACATTGTATAAGCCTGCCATATATTGTACAGGGGCTGTCTCTTATAACAACAACAATAATAATAATAATAATATTCATAATAATAATTACAATGGTTCATTGAGTCAGCTGAGTTGTAGTAGGTAAAGCATCTGTACAATATAGAGTAGGCTTATATCTACAACATCGTATCTAAACATTGCCTTGGCATACTAGGGTTTTTTTTTACCAAAAAATTAAATTGCAAATATCTAATTGCAAAATAATAAAACTTACTTACTAACCGGAAGGGGCATCATTTTTATTTTCATAATATTTTACTCCCACACACAGAAAGCCTTAGCCCAGATGCATCGCATGTCTACATCATCATGCATTTAAATTAAGGTCATGAGACTAAACAAAGCATTATTTTTTTCAGTTTGAAAAACTAGTACTTACCAAGGATCTAAGGATCAAAAAGGTTGAGTTCTGCGCTCAAGGAAGAAAAATACCCCTGAAAGAAATCAGAGAAAACATGTTAAAGAAACACAGTATCTACCTGAGAGTCCTTAATGATGAACAAATCAGTCAAATGACACAAGAGCAGTTGATCAGTGAGTTGAAAAGAGTTGATGAACTAGGCGACAATGATTCTGAAGACATCGATGGCATGCGTGCAAAAGTGAAGGTGTTACAGAGAACAAGGCACCTGATGGTCTGGTTGGATAATTCAACAGTAGCAAACTCAGGCTACCTGGCCTGCCTAATAAAATGTGTTTATGATCCTGCATTATTCTACACTGATGAAGAATATAAATTAACACACGGGAAGATAGTAAACATACAGCAAATTGTGGAGGAGCCTGAGTTACATTTTATAGCTAAATGTGGAAGCTCAGACAAAGAACAGCTACTATACAGTGCAACCAGATTGAAGTGCATTCTCGAGCTGTCTCACAACTGCACAGAGCTCACAAGTCAGATTGAATTCTGCGATAAGCTTAGGTTCTGCCACGGTGATTCCCCATTAAGATCTTTTGAGGCAGGGCAACAGAAAGGTGGTCACTATTTCTGCGGTAGTTGTGGCATACATTGCGACATGACTTTCTATGAAGATCATGCCCTGAACTGCCCTGTTATAACTCTAAATGATATTCAAGCTTCAGTCCTGCAAGGGCCTGCTGCTAGACGAAAGGCAATGTTAGAGGACAGCAAACAATTTGAGGGTCTTACTATTGAAGAACTGGAGCAGGAGTTATGTTCTCGTGAAATCTGGGAGGGACGAACAAAGGGTGATCTTCAAGCACTTTTGAAAGGGGAGCTCAAGGGTAAGCAGAGAGTGCCAGCACTTTTGTACCACAGCCCAGAAGCATCCTTACCAGAAATCAACCTGGGAGATTATGAAATACTTCCATGTGAGCCACTTCATGACTTGGGACATCACATTGAAAATTTCTTCGAAGAGTTCCCAAGTCATCTACCAGCTGAAGAGGCCAAGCTGCTGAAAGAGGCCATTTCCCTTAAGGCCGTTTTAGACTGTACGATTTTCGCCTACAATCATCGCATGCGACATGCTCGCATCAGCATACGACTCGAATCGCAAAGTCTAAATCAGCCCTACAACTCCTCTACGACATGCGCTTGCGAGCTAAGTCATGTCGCAAGCGTGTCGCATGCGATGGTTGTAGGCGAAAATCGTACAGTCTAAATCGGCCTTTAGTCTTTCTGGAAAAGAAAGTAAGAGATGTGTTGACTATCGAATGGCATTGATAAAAACAACTGGACTTGCCCATCAGTCTGGTAAAGTGTCAAAGAAAACTCTTTCTACCCTGGACACTCTTGTTGAAATGCAGCGCATCCTCTATTCTGATGACAAGAGCAGATCCCCTATGCAGATCTTACGTTTCTATAACCAGGCATGGCTCCATTCTATCCTTCTTAATGAGCATATTGCAAGCAACCCCAAGAAGCTGACCCTCAGAAAAATGTTTGGTGTCTATTATCACAACCTCACTGCACATGCCGGACATATGATACGACTCATCTCTGGCCAATCAGCTAATGCTGAAAGACAAGAAAGGATTTTCAACAGCATCAAGAGGATAACCAGACAAACTAGTAACTATCATCCAGGTCACATTATCCCCAACCAATTCATCCGACTACAGGCAGAAAGAGAAATGGGATTACAAGGGAATGATGCTTACCGCCAACAAGCTTGTGTCAGTAATCTCAGCAAATGTCTACCACCTTCAGCCAACACAATCATCCCATACTCCATGATCAGACAGCACACTCGAGCCTGGCAAGCTCACCTGCAGCAAATAGCTGATTATTTGTTCCAGGGTGAAGATGTCTGGTGGGCGTTGAAAGAAGTAGGAGTTGAGTTCTATGACCATTCAAGTTACCCAGACCCTTCAACCACAGGCCCAAAGATGCATCACTACCGGTCGAGTACTCTTAGCCGAGAAAGAGAACACCTAGATAGCTGCTAGTGCAAGCTTGTACAACAGAAAATACCTATCCCACTACATTTAATCAGAATAGATCAGCCTGATGGAACTACAAAGAAAATTCACACTGGCTTCTTGGGAGATGAGGTACCAGCAGCTGACAAAGCTCCCACTGCAGAGGGTTGTGAAGCCCTTACTAGTGAATTAGAAGACCCTGAAGTTTCCGGTGAGAGACCTGTGCTAGCAGGAAATCCTGAAGTATTGTCGGACGTAATCGATGATGAGAAGTTGTTCGGTGAAGAGGAAATGGATAACAAACAAATTAATGAAGGCAGCGAGGTGGTGAATGAAGGATATAATGTTTGTGACAATGAAATAGGGGCAGAGGAGGAGGAAGAGGAAGAAGAGAAGGAAGAGGAAGAGGAGGAGGAAGTGTTAGAGGTGTATCTTGCAGCCGAGGAAGTTATAGATTTACAGGAGACAAAGCAAAATACAGAAAAGACGTATGAATGCCATCAACCTCTTGAACCCACTGCAGCAGTCCAGTCAGACAACAGCGCATATGTCATTAAGAGCCAGCTTTGTAGGGCTATTGAGGTTGTTATTGGCAGCTCAGAGGAACTTATCAAACTAGACAAGAAGCACATATTTTTAAAACAACTAAAGAAAAAGCACAGACGAGACAGAGGTGTCGAAAAGGATTATGAAATGTCATTGACACAGTTCAAAACAAAAGTCCTTGCAGAGAATTGTCAGCTAGAAGACCAATGGGCAAAATGGGAGCAAAAACATACTATCAAAAATGGACTTCTAGAGCCCTCCTTGGAGCAGATCAAGACAGATGTTATAGGATCAACATTGCTCAGGAAAATGAAGTATGCCAGTGCGCTACTAAAGGAATGGAAAATAAGTTTCACTAAACCAGGCAAGACTACAAACAAGAGAACTGTATAGAATATCAATGGAAGTGAAAAACAATATTTTTGGGTCATATTTGTATGTAAATTCTGCTGTTCATCTCAAATGGTACAACGTGGTTGACGAATTATAGAGCCTCGGTCAGCCATTATGTTCAAAAGATTTTTGTAAAGAGATACTTCTGATTGTTCAGGTTTGATTGAACGGCAAAACGGAGTCGAGTCGGTTCACGCACAATATGAATTTGAAATTCGCATGTAACAGCAACTGAAGCGTCCCTAATGTAAATAAAATAAACAACGATGGTGTACATAGACTGGTAAAGTTATTCTAGGCCCTTAATTTTAGTGTAAATAAATATATATTCCTATGAAAGAAGTCTCACTAATGTAATACAGAAGCTTAATAGATCATGTGTCATTTACGGCCAAAGATTAACGAGGTAGTGCGATAACAATTCACTTTACAGAGTATTTAACTTACCTTAAATCCATGTATTCAATCATATCGAATCCTTCGTAGATCCTCCTAATGACAATTGCCCAGTTTCACTCGTTTAAAACAGCTTTTTCTTCAAAACATAGGAGTACATTGTCGATAGTCCATGATGTTTGGACGCCATTTTAATCTGACCGGAAAACCGGAAATGGTATTTTGCGTGCGTTGCTATGGAAAACTCGTTCCCAGACCACCGCGTCAAAAACATCGCTGGGGGGCAAATTGATCTCTGGAGCCATGCCTTACATGAGCTGAGTAGGCACAGGGACACTCGCGGGAATTACGTTCAAAAATCACTTCAGTCACTCCCTTTTACTTTGGGTACCCTGTGAAATTGGCTTCACAGGAACACGCGGGAATTACGTTCAAAAATCACTTCGACCCCTTTCTTGACGTGTTTTTTCTTATTGGGTACCCTGTGGATTAGGCTTCACAGGAACACGCGGGAATTACGTTAAAAATCACTTCGATCCCTTTCTGGTTCTGGACGCTTTTTTCTTAGGTATGGTGCTCCGCTCTGCGGCCTTCGGCCGCTAAGGAGCTCCGCTATTAAGAACTTTTAGGCTCGAGCGCCCGGAGCCATCAAATTTGTATCGTTATTGGTTGGTGGAAGCAGAGGGTTGACGATGATGTTCCTTCCATCCAGGAATTATGCGAGAGCTCACTTCAATGTGTTCTTGTATGACCAGACATCAAGAATCGTCAGTTCTACTTAGGGACCGTTCATTTTTTATCAGGGAGGGGGGGCTGGTGGAAATGAGGGGGGGGGGGTCACCTAACAAAATACGGCCTCAAAGGGGGGGGTCACCCAAAAAAATACGCCACTAAAGGGGGGGGGGGTCACCCAAAAAAATACAAGCACATAACAGGGAGGAAACGAAAAGTTTGTATTTTTACAGCATGCAATGTTTGTTACACTCAATACTTAATAAAAATTTCCGCGCGCTTCGCGCGCATGCAGAATTTAACATATAATATGCACTGATAGGCCTGCCGGGCAGTCTCTATGTTTGAAAGAACACACCTAAGGTTAGCGTGAGTTCAACGTTTAGTCATTTGGGCTAAACGTTAATTCCTTCATTTGCGGAGCGCATGAAAAATATTACCTAAAGGCTCAGGAGCCCGTCACTAGTAGCATTCATATAACCTATATAATTAGCGTATTTCCTGGGCTCCTGACAGGCTTTGGTTACTATACACAAAAAAACATCTACCCTTTTTCTGAGGCTTGATGAAATGCGGTTATCAAAAGTTGGGCGCGCTTCGCGCGCAAAGATTATGTGACCCCCTCTTTATGTAAAATGTCTTCTACTAGGTCAAATAGGGGACCTGAGGTGGGTGTCACGAAAACGCTTAATAGTTCTAAGGGGGATCGGTTCCTTGGCATAAGTAAGAAAAAACGTTAAGAAGAAAGAGACTGCATCACTTAGGCAAGAGTCTATCTTACAGGGTAAGCATTTATAAGGGGGGGGGGGGGGGGGGGGCACCAGAAAAAATAGATTGGATTTTGGGGGGCCACCTAAAAAAATACGGACATGAAAGGGGGGCCACCCAAAAAAATACAGGGTCTCCGCTCATTTCCACCAGCCCCCCCTCCCTGATAAAAAAGAACGGTCCCTTACTAAAATTCAAGAGCTCCCAATCACCCCTGGTAGGGTTCACAGCTCTGTAGCATCAAAGTGAAAAAATCCTATGGCCCTCGGACCCATCCCCAAACATCGTATGCAAGGAGTAAGCTATTGAGTGGCAAGGGCGGACATGTTTCCCAGAAGACCAAAGATGGATGTGATACCTACTGGGGAGAAGTCTCCCATAGCCATCAGAGTTGGGATGGCGAAAAAGCCATCATGTAATAAATGCTGAACCAACAATCTGGACCGTACTCCCGAGATCTCTACAACGTGTCAGCTACTCGTGCAATGCGGCTGTCAACCTGATAAGGGGTGTCGAGGGCGCTGTAAATGTGTCAAAGCACGTCCTCATGCACTGCCATGTGCAAGTACAGACGAGGTTACGAACGACAGTAAGACTATGTTAATTTTCATTGTTGGTTTAGGACTTCATAATATTTAGACTTTTCAGACAGGCATATAACAAAATATGGAATTTTTGTTGATGCAGGAGGCCAAGCTAATCGTGGCAGCTCAATCAAATTTAAAATACTTTTGCTTTAAATGTTTTTTAATTTCATAACTTTCAACACTGGAAGTACCTGAAATAGGGTGTGGTTTAACTTAAGAACAATGCCGCATAAAACATGTTATCAATACTTGTAATTTGGAGAAAAAGGAAACTCCAGAAATAGATCTTGCCAAATAGTGAAGTGTACATCTATCAAGGCTGTAAGTAAGCAATATAGGGCGTGACTCAATATGTATAGTAATGCAGGACATCTATTTGTGAATAAAGTAACATATTAAGGCTTTTGTGTAAAATTAAGACGTTCTTATTTCTTTAACAAAGATTAATCAACCCATCTTTATGCTATCTGGAAGTATTTACTTTTGGGCGTGGTTTTTATATAGAATTCCTCAGGACATCAAGCTCTACCACTCTGCCAAATTTCATGCTTGTAACATCAATTTGCACAATTTTGCACCAATCTGCTGTACTATGAGTACGCTTGACACCTCTTCCAATTTGATTGTCAACATCTTCTGGTGACGGTGGTGACGGTATTGGCTGTTATGGTAGTGGTGGTGGTGATGGTTGATTGTCAACATCTTCTGGTGGTGACGGTGACGGCAGTGATGGCAGTGGTTGATTGTCAACATCTTGGGGTGGCGACGGTGGTGGTGATGGCAAGAACATTATTTGCAGATAGCTGACAAACTGTGTAAGCATTAAGAGCGCTCGTCTGTAAGTATCGACCTAGCGGCGAAATTAGAAAATTTTCGAAAATCCCCAAACTTTGCCAAGCAGTATCCCTAGTGGATTGATGGATACTGCGAAAGTTTGAGATCGATCCACTTAAGGTGGCCCGCGCCTGTTTCACAGGAAAATATACTAACATTTAATCGCCGGCTTTTTCCAGTAAAAGCGCTCCGATTGCTAATATTTTTGGCTGCTAGAATAGTGGATTACTACAGATTATACTGCAGGGAAATTATTATAGAAAAGTTACACCGATTACACAAAATAATCAATTTCCTGAAGGTAGACATATAGCAACAAAAGTTTTCCTTAACAGAAAGACGAGAGAAATTTTCTTTTAAGTTGGCTCAATAAAGTACTTAAGTATTCTAGTTTGTATTTGTAGTTGTATATTACAATTGACCTCATGGAAATTGTTTGATGAGGTCGACTAAAATTGTTTAGCTTATACGCCTCAAGATACTTAAGACTCGAGTAGCACGACGGCAACTGAATTGCGAGCCTAATCTTACCTGTAATGACAAACATTTGTATCCAAGGAAACTTCAGTGCAAGAACCAAGAAGATAGGACGGACGCTCTCAGAGCTGACTCTAGTATAATTTTGCGATTTATCCTGTGTGTAAAGTTCATAAACAAAGAATTTAACAAATTGGTCATACATAAAACTTCTAACCGATTTTTTACCGTCTTTTTCAAATAATGAAGAAGAACAATGAATGTTTAAGCGACTTACCAAGTGGCAGCAAACGAGAAACAATCGGTTCGGAGAAATTAGGAACCAAATATCGCTGAAGCAGACTCACTGCAAATCGGTCTCATTGCAAACCCACAATGCATGACATTTGTATTACACAACATTACACCTCAGACTTCATGATTTGAATACCTCGAGGGACGTTTCACCTCGTTTGAATGCAGGCGCTATACCATTGTACCAATGTGATAATACAAAACGTTTTTATTCTCCTGGAATCTTTACTCATGTCAGTTAGTCTACAAATGTATAGGAAATAAAATAATAAGTCATGCTGAATAGATAATAAATACGTTGCCTTGGATTGTTCTTATTTTTGAAGGTGATAGATTATCTTTGCAATAATGCTAGCGTTCGTCGTAATGTTATGGCCCCCAGCACCTGATAAAAGCGCGACAACGCCCTTAGCATTTTCTACATCATAGCAGCGTTTGAGGGAAGTAAACGTGAGTCCTGCCTTTGCAATCTTTTGTATCATATAGGACGTTATAGAATGTTCTAGCTGCGTTCCCTTTAATGTTAATTGCCTTTGAGACATTGCGCACTTTTCTCGGTATTGCGTGACAGCTTCTGGAAGTGGTTTGGAACCCTGAACTGTCGACTGAAGGCAAACCTCCAAGCGCTCATCAGACATGATTTTCTGAAGTGCCAGAGAGTCTTCCAAAGCATCATGCGCATCAAAAGATTTGCCGGTAACTTCCTGATATATCGCGCCAAGAGCCGTCGACGGTAGTTAGGGGGGAAAGGATAGGAATAGAGGAATGTTGCAGGTGACCATGCATGAGGGTTTCTCATATAATATTAATGGGAGTTTGGGTAGGGGGTGTATTTTGGGTAGGGGGTGACTCTGAGTTCGTTTGATTTGATTTTAATTTATTCATGATTTTTAATGTATTCATGTTGGTGGTGGCTGACTGGGGTGTAGAGGTGTGTGTGTGTGTGTGTGCCTGAGTGTACTTGTGTTAGAGGAGAGAGATGTGTCCCCGTTGATAGTCTTAAATGTCCACCCAGCCATCCGGGTGAACTCTCAAATATAAAGGCAGAGGGTTCTTTGTTATTGACGTCAAACAACCTGCCTTCAATGCGATACGTCCACGTATATAGAACTAACAGGTGGTGACGATGTGTACCAATGAGGTTCGAGTATACAAACAAAGAAGACCGAACAGGTGGGTTCAGCGCGCAAAGGTGCATGGGAGTAATGAAATCACAGTGAATTAACTATCAAACAAGTTTATTCAACAACATGAAAGACAAATTTGAACAAGTTTCTATGTATAGCGGAATTAACAGCAACAACAATGTAATGTAAAAGTGTTCGTTTCGTGTCTTTAGTAATTGTAGAAATTGTTATTAATGTCCCGCGCAGTTTCGCCGCTCATGGGTCCAAACGGTTGATAGTTAGGCTCTGTACTTGATGGCCCAAACGATTGATAACCTTGATCTGTGGTTGTCGAACTCATCCGTGTAGAATACGAGTCTCCCTGTGTGAAGTCTGCCCACTGAAAGTAGTGACATCTGTTTTATCGCGACAAGCAAAGTATGGCCTGTTGGGGTTCTTGACTGATCTTGAGATCCTTAACGTGGCTGTATTTCCGTGTTGACATTTTGTTGTGATATGTTTTCCGCCTTCGTGTACTTTGTATGCGGGAATCACTTTATCTCGAATGCACTGTTGGTAGGTTTGAATGCCAGGTTCATCACAGAAGAATGGACATTCTCGCCACTGGCTACAGCGTATGTATATTTTCCCGGTGGTGGAGGCCTTGAAAGATTCGAGATCTTGAGAGCACAGTCCACACTTTGAGTAACTCATGATAAGTTTAACTGTGAACGTCTAACGTCTCCCCCTGCTCTTATACGCTGGTTTGAATAAATTATTAGCTGGTACTAACGCGAATTACAATAGAGATAATAAAAGTCTATTGTTCTGTTTTATCCACGTCATCCATTATCATTTCTAACCATTTCCAGCAGGTGTTCGTAAACCTGTTAGGATGTAGAATCATTTGCATAACGTTTTGCTTTTCGTTTTGTAATTTATCAATCCATTCTTGATCTTCTGGTGGAGTAATCGTCAAACAATCCAAAAGATCTAACCAAAGCCAGTATACAACCTCTCGATCAACCATCAGTAACGCTTCCTCAATACTCTTGTCCAGCTTATCGTTTTCATCGTTTTCATCGATTACAAGGGCTTTATGAATTGTAAATGACAAACAATTCAAGTATGCCTTTTTAGACTTTACATCTATTTGTCGTTGTGCCATGGTCAAGGTCTCTTTCCTTCTGATACCGTAGCAATGATAATCGATGGTTTATATACGATCGTACTTAATATTAATGTTCTTTAATAGGCTTCCCAGTTCTTACTCCGTAGTCTGGTAGCGATTGGTGACCTACGGGGCTTAAATTTTTTTACACGCCCATGTGTAGATTTCAAAATCTGTTGCAAGTCTTTATGAGTGATATTATCTTGATCTGAAAGTTTTAGTTCAGTTCTTCTCCTTTTCCTGGGATTACTTGTCAGAGGGGTCTCGGACTGATTTCGAGATTTAGGTTTTATTTTCTCAGCATCAAGAGCTGCCGAATAGGTTGGTGGCGGTGATACGTCAGGCATAGACAATACAACCGTTGGTTTCACTGTCGATTCTGTTTTCAGCTGATCCATCACTCCATGATAACGTTGTAAAATTTGATCTAGCATTGTAACTTTCTTATCTTCAGGAAGTCCAGACTCTATAATCTGTTTCATTTCGCTATCCAAACGAGTCAGAGTAGAAGGTTGTGGAGGGGCGGTAATTTGATGTTCAGTCTCAATATTTTTCATTAAATGCTCTGGAACCAATAACATCTTCTGGGAATGCTTCATCATTTCAACACCTTTCCGAGTAGGTTCACTGCAAATGGAGCAATTAGCGAGGCAAGTGCTGGTAAAAACCCACCCTTCTGGTTTAAAACTTCTTTCTTCTTTTTTGCGCTTGGAGTTTTTCGAGTTAGATAGAGGAGCTTTGACTTGTACGGTTTTAAACGTCGAAATGAGTTATTAGGAACGATGATATTGCCTTTAAGGAGATTTAACACAACTTCACTCACAGCTTCCATTTGGCCTTTACTTGCATGCATTATCATGTCCCGCCTCTGTTTTCCAATGCTTTTAAAACACGCACATAGAAATGGTAAATGTTGTTTTAATTTTGATTGTTTTGGGGGTCGTTTTTGTTTTATAGTTTTTTGCTTTCTAGATCGTAACACCATACTGCCTCCGCGCTGTTTAAAGCACGATTTGCGCCTCGATGTGGTTTGCACGAAACCATGGTTCTAACTGAAGTCTAGCGGCAAAGGTTCACTTGTTTTATGCGTTTTCTTGTTGACGTAAACAATGGGGTATGCATGTTCTTTTGGTAATATATTTGTCAACACTCTCTGCAAGGGCGAAGATCTAGGGTGTAGATCCAGTACCATATATCCACATTTTCTGGATGTCGTAGCATCGTTAAAACTTTCCAAAACAAAGGGGACATTACCGGCGAATGCTTGTTGTGCTAATGTTCGAATCCCCAACGTGTCTCTGGGATTGTTAAAAGCAACGATATAGTGTGCATTTAGAGATATACTACGAGAGAACTTTCCCGGCGGGAAAAGATTTTGAATTAAATAAATACACGTGACGTCCGCGTGATGAACAATTTTCGAAAAGAGGTCCAGAATGCGGCTGCCGTCTTGATTACAATGATTCATGAGGTCGTCGAGGACTAAAATACCAGGCCGTTGTGAAGGGGGGAATAAGCCAGGAATATCTTCAGGAATGCCTTCGATCAGCGTAATACCGCGAGAGGCCATTCTTTATAAGAATCTTGCCACTGGCCATGACAATATACAATCTTACGAATCGGTCTTTCAAACAGATCATTTGTCTGTTCGAGTAGTTTCCTTGTATACGTTGACTTACCACTCTGTGAGGGTCCAGCGATTATAATACTGCTGGGACACTTGAATTTAAACATCTTATCGCTATGAAAAGATATTCTGTAATGAACTACCTTGACAAAAAGGTGTTTCTTTAACGACAAGTGAGTAAAGACGCCATGACAATGGTTTAAGAAATAATTTATTTAAAACATTTGTATGGTTTACAGAATTGATTATTGGAGATAAATGGTCTATCAATCTTTGAATTATACAATGACTTTGCGAAGCGGTGTACAGATCTAGCTACTTGAACATCGTTCCACTGAGTATCATTTGTGCGAAATGCCCGTTGTATAGTATCAAGACTTATGTCTCTTACTCTATGCATCAAGTAATACAGACAGTAATCTCCACATACATCAGTAGTCAACCCTTGCAGCGGTTTATCATTATAATGGGTAACACTTCTTGCTAAATACGTGTCCAGGTTATATGCTTCAGGAGGGAACCCATAACTGTCGAATAATTCACTTTCTTTAGACGAGTTAAAAAACATGGCTAACCAGTGTTCACCAGGTAAATTATGAGGATCCGTGTTTAATATTAAACATGAGGGATATGAAGAAATCCTTGGTAGTTTATCACTCGGGAATACACCAAGGAAATAAGATGATAAAACAGGATCATGTAGTGCAGTATGCCACAGCTCTTGTGTAGTATGCATGTCTTTACAGATCACAGACCACGCGTCTGTGACGGTCAATCTCTATCTGATTTTGAATTTCCGAGTACACGATTAAGGTGAGCACGCTTGGTGTCTGTGTTCCGAATTTGAGATAAAGATTCACATTTCCGTTTCTATGTGGAATCAAATGACTAGGGTGCCCGCTTCCTGCAGGAGTCAAGTCGAGACGAAATAGCCCATATCCGAGTTCCCAATCATTACGGTCAATATCTATACCGTGCCCGCAATTCATATCCCCACTTCCAGAAAATAATGTATTATAACCATCTATTTTCTTTCCGCCCTTGAGGTCAATATGTGAATATGGCGCTTCTTCACCATTCACCGTGACACGTACAGAGTTTAGATCAAACAGTTGAAAGTTGAATGGGTTTCTTGTAAAGTCGCCATTGTAAGCATCATTTCGCACCAAACCAAAAATAATACTCTGAGGAATTAATCCGTTAAAGAGATCTGTTTCAGTGTGATTGAGAACATTTCTTGGTATAACGTGTGCATGTGTAGGCGTTCGTGTTATGGTGTAGACTGCAGGTAAAGCTTTAGGACCTGACATTATTTTCGTATGCTCAAGTCTAGTACTATCGGCCACTTGCACTTATCGTATACGTAGCGTACTAGAAACAATTTGTAATTTACAATCATTCGCTACCTCGCCACTCATTAAAACAAATGCGTCGCTATTGAGATCTATTTTAATCTTGATTTCTAACCTATCTAAAAGCAACTTATCTAGCGTGAATAAGTCACATAGCGGTACACCAATCAGGCCAACCTCGGCACTAGTTCTAGTAAAAGAACCTCGCTTTTTTAAACCGGCATTGTCGTCTTGGTGTTATCCGTTTCGTCCAGGTGACCTGCGGTGTCCTTGTAATACAATGCCTTGGTTAAATACGATTTTTTTGCTTGCTCAGTATAGTTGAGAAGAGTTTGATGTAAGCATTGTATGCTTGCGTATCTGATTGTTCCGTCACCAATGTTTCATTTATTTTGATGGTAAACTGTTTTACGATTGAATGGAGTGCGTTGTTTATCAGTGTGTATTTCTCCTCTCCGATGCTAGTGCCGTTTCTTTTCACGATTTTTACTACAAATAACAATTCTGACCTGCTAATGTCAATGTAGTATGACAAAGGTCTTATCATGACTTCAATGGGGTTAGTACCGCTTTGAATCGGCTCGTAGTCAACCCATTTGCTTTTCAGAATAGAAACATCTGTTACAGGAACAGTGAACAGTTGAAGACTTGAATTTTCTCCAGGCGTAGAAAGTGGATGAGCGGAAGCCATCTTTAGTCAAAAATAGTGTTGAAATGCTGAGATGTTCTTCGTCGTTTGGTCTTATGCGAACTGACAGAATGAGCTTTACGTTTTCCTTTAAATACTCTCTTTTTCCTCACTCCTTTTCCTTGTTGACTTATGCTATGCAGAGTTTCGTCTAGAAATCTTTTGCCAGCCCCTTTTACTCTTGATTTAGCTGAGCTTTTTAAAGATTTACCACTCACAACATCATTAAGAATTTGCTGGCCGGTTTCTAGTCCAGTGTTCAATAAACGCTTTCCTACAGATTTGCGGTGATTTCAAAACAGGTGCAACGGATCGAAAGAGAGATCGAAACATCCCACCAATCCCGTTACCGCTTTGCCCATAGGGGTGTTGCCCCCCAAATACACTTATGCCACCTTTCCCATACCGAGTGTAAGGATAACAGATCTTTGATAGGGATTGAATCGAGTGTTCATGGGTAGGATCATCCTCAGATTGTAATACGCTGACGAAAATGTAAGGTTACTCTAACAGTGCCAAAACTAAATGATAAGGGGCGAGCTAAACCGTCCAATATATTAACCTCGAGTGATGAAAATATTGAATTACGCAATACGTTGGATGTCTTATCTCTTCAGACACTATATCTCCATAACCTCCTTTAGGTACAAACATGTGAAGTAAATTGGCTTGTACATCTCCAACGATCATAGATTCAACAAGATCCGAATATAAGTATATAGTTTTGAAAGGAGTGAGCCGTAAGCATACCCAGACTAATTCATCATGTCTACGTATCGTACATGTTGACGCTAGCAGAATTATGCCACACACTTTTGTATCCGTTTTGATTGCATCAGGGTGTGTCAACTGATAGAGTTCTGGTATCTCATTCTTGTAATTCAAAATCCGAGAGCTAGAGCTATGTTTTTAGGTAGGGTTAACCGATACCCGTGTGGAATGACGAATTTGTAATGGTATTCCGAGGCCTTTACTATATACACACAATCATTATCACCAATGTGGTTTACTGTTTTTTGCTTTTTCACATAAATATCTGGGAATGCGCTGTGTAACCCTGCTATCATGCCGTTAACGAGATCTTTAACGGTTTCATAGTTTCCACTTGGTATAGAGATGAGAACGCTCCATGACTGTCCATTCAATTCATAAGATAAATTGAAAGTTACCTCATTTTCATTTACATTCTTCCAACTAAAAGGGTAGATCAAATGGGTTACGGCTACTTCCCAACTTTCACCCAAGTTAACTTGACTCGGAAGCTGCATTTTAAATCGGCTTGAAGTATTTTCGGGAAATTGTTCATTGCTGGCGTCACTTGTGACCACTATGTAAAAACTATCACTCATTTTGCACGTCGCTTGAAATGTAGTACCACGTTAACTGTTCCCCCGTGAAGTGATACAAACCTATTGCGACTATCGGTTATAAAGACATCAACTATTCTGAAAACTTTTGTACGCAGTGGAAAGTAGGCAATATTTCAGAGGTTTCCATTAGAGTTTCTCGAAATCGACCACTTCCAACAATTTCTTTCAACAAATGTAAACTATGTGCACCAACCTGATGCGGTTCAATTAAAGAAGTCTGTATTTGAATGATTCTATTTTGACAATCACACAGCGACAAGTCTGAAGGTATGACAGTAGCGGCAGAAAATGTAAAATTGATACCAAGAGGTAACGTAACCCCTTCAAAATCAGGCAAAGAGATGGTTTGGAAACCTTCCATGATTGAAGTTGTGTTTTTGTTATCACTGTTTAACCATCCCAATGCTCTGGCAATAGGTAACGAAACACTAACCCATACATTTTTAGTAGTGAATTTCACATTCGCTTTGTCATCAATGTCTACTCCAAAAAATGGTTGACCAGATAAACTTTGTAGTAATCCTTCCACGACATCTAAAACTGTTCTATAACTTCCTGGAGGCAAAGATTTTTTCATCCATTCTGATGTCCCGTAGTAACGAAACATAATATGATTATGCTCACATTCGTGAGAAACGTCAAACCACGAATGCGGGCAAATGACTTGATAATGACCCACCACCCAATCCTCTTCATCTTTCAGGTGAATTTGTTTCGGTAAAACTACTCGATAATGAGAGCCTGAGTTGTTTGGAAATATATTAGTATTTGCATTGCTTGTAATACAACATAAAATCGTCATTCATTGTTTAGGTTTCAAACTTATCACGTTTTTATAAGGGAGCCACGTATTGTATTTCTGAGGATATCCACGAAAAGAAACGAACACCTCTCGTTTTCGCCCTCGCCCTCTAGACCGTAAGATTTTATCAATCCGAAAAATGTGATTCACGGGTTCAATAACTTTCTGCAACTCAAATTCATAAAATTTTCCCTCTAAAAGAGTACCGTCGTGTTCCCGTAATACGTAAACTGGTGGGTCTCGTGGAATTCGTTTCGCCACTACAAAGGTTTCTTCGTCCAAGCCGGCAGATATCCTTTCTTAAAGACCCTTTTATGCTTACTGATCTTTACTTGTGTTCCGACGGTATACTTATATTTGATAGCTTTTTCCTTAACGCTGTATAAGGTCTTCCAAACCTTTTTTGCGTTGAATATATTTACATCAGCGGGCTTCATTTTGATGCTTCTGTGAAAACTTTGGTTATAATTTCCATCAACTAAATCATCTAAAACGTCAACGTATTTATAAGAGCTACTTGTTGTGAAATAGCGCCAGAGCAGCTGTCCGAGCGTCTTGTTGAATCTCTCGCAAATTTGCGCTTTTTCGGAGTTAAAAGACGAAAAATGATGTATTCTTCTGTTTTTAAAAATGACTGAAATGTTTTGTTATAGAATTCAGAACCACGATCAGTCTGGAGCTTGTCTGGCCTTCGTCCCTGTTTGAAAATTGTTTGAAACGCATTAACCATCGACTGACCTGTTTTGTCCTTTAATGGGACAACCCAAGCATAACGGGATAAGCAGTCGATAACCGTTAGCAGATATCTGTTCCCAGAATTATAGCGACTTAATCTTTGGAGGTCTAAAAGATCAGCTTGCCACAAAGAATCAATGTACAGTACCCTGACTTTATTGCGGCGGAATTTTTTCGAGCAGGTTTATGGAGCGTATATCCCGGTTGCTCTTGTAACCACGTCAAAACTTCTGAACGCTTGATACCGTAAACCTTTGCTACTCGATACAATTTCTCTACCCCACCAAGTGCGGAGGGTTGCTTCACATCATAATACAGCTTTTGTAATATCTTTTGTTTTTGACCGTTCTTGTCTTGTCTTTTGCGGTTTTTTAACTTCTGGACCATCTTCGATGTGTATGTCACTGCCGCAACAGGCAACTAAACACCGCATCCTTCTACAGACATCATTTAAAGAAAACGTCGGTAAAGAGTTTCCAGTACAACGAGTTAGCGTACTACCCATGACGATGTTAGACAAAATGATAGACTAATCTTATTGTCAAACCTTTAAATATTGACAGAATCATCCAATGAAATCGAGGGTAAATAACCTGATGTCTTTTACGTAAAACCATGTGAACCTTGTATTGTACAGCGAATGACTCATTTCTAAGATCCATAAATGCGTAGAGTGCTAGTAAACGACCAGAGTTCATTGGTTCCAATGACAGTATGAGCTGAGACAGTTGAACACGTGGATCATTGGGAAGAGAATAATGTTTTAAACAATTTCTTGCGCACCATCTTATCAAAACAAAATTCAATATTTCCATCTCGAATGCAGCGCAAATAAAAAAACATTGGCTTGACTCAGTTTATATGATTTATTTTATCGAAAACTCTAAATATATACACGTATCAACTAACTATCTACATTATCTACACTATTTTACAATTTCTAGTATTGGGAACCTGTGTACACGTTGTTCGTGGGAACCCTGTGGTTAATAAGCACGGTTTGGATTGGGTACAAACGTGTAAAAACAAAATGGCGACTGACGTGTTTTGGGGTCAGTCGACACTACGAAATACGTTTAAATTAACATTTTCAAGGGATTCTTATGGGCATTTCCCATCGTCTATTGTCAAAGAACACACAAGTACTAACGTAAGCATCCTATTTTGACCGACATTTCAAAACAAATCTGTTTACCACTGTATGCATTGCTACGCGACCTCAAAGTTCACTGTTGCGATGGGCGATTGGCGATTTTTAGTCGTCAATCAAAACCCAAAACGTTGGATTCGGCTACTCGGTGGGTTTGACATTGATTGCAAAATCAACTAAATTTATTCTAAGCTATCCTTTGGCTTTCTGGCCTAGAATTATTAACTTTCTGGCTCAAGAAAATTGACATTTCAATTCCTTTGCTGAGAATCGCCAATCGCAACCGTGAATTTTGAGGTCGCGTAGCATGCATACGGTTGGTAAAGTCACAACTTTAAGAACGAAATCCATAAGGGATTGTGTCAACCCCTTGCAGTACTCTCTTGTCATAAACTAATCTGTATTTTTTGACGAGAGGTACACTATAAATAGTTTTAGTCTTTGGATCACGCTTTATAAAGTGAGGGGTTTCGATTGTAATAGGCTCTCCGTCAGGATTGCATACTTCTGAACACATGGCTTCGAAATTAAGTTTCTGACTTGCTCTATAATTCAAAGTAAATCCACGTACTTTACACACAGTTTCGCCGCTCTTAGTTTCATATGCGTAATTTTTTGGCACTGCAGAAACAAAAGTAGTGATGTAATCTCCATCTTTCAATTCGCTTGTAAGATCTCCGAGATAATCGCCAAGAGGTGGCAGCCAGTCGTTTGGTTTGCTAGTGAATATAATACTATCAGTGTCGAAGTACAAAGTTCTTTCCTGGAGTTTCTCGATGACACTATACAAACGTAACCTTGCCTGACTTGTTGTGAATGCTGCGATTACCACATTAGTTTTGTAAGAGAACGGTACAAATTCATCGTGATAATTATAGTACACCTCGATGCATTCATCATTTACAAGTTGAACATTTTTAACATTGGTAGCCTTACAACAAAGCAACTGAAAATACTTTTCAGGATCTTTAACCAATTCAACCTGGGTCATATTATCCCTTTGGCCAAACTTCCCCCAAAATGAGTTCAGCATTAGCTTGGCAAGTGAACGGAGACCAGGGTTCTTTTTGATCTGTTCTCTATCAAGCTCAATACCCTCCTTTTCATAATACTCTCTGATGTACTGTGATTTCTGTTCTTCAGTCACACACCATTTGCTATTTGCTTAATTCGCAGAAATTTATTGACATAGGATTCAAACAGGTCACTTGATCGCTCTGCAAAGTGCCACACTTCTATCATCTTTAACACACGGTAACCTAACTGTATTGCCTTATCAATTTCAATGCTACACCATGTTCCAGTTAATGCACGTTCATCAATAGTGTGTTCACACAGGGTTTGATTTAGGGTCTCAGCACATGTCCGGCACAAACTAAACATCAACTTACCTTTGATTCTCAGGGGTAGAAGGGGGTGTAGGAGATTTGTCGGGGGTAAAATCTTACATTTGATGAGTCCATAAAATTCTTGTGGTGAACGATTTACCAGGGCTTCAGTAGTAAGAATTTCACAGTGCTTAACAGGGACAGAACCTTGTTTGTTGATAGCAGGGTACAACGATGTAAAATCGTAATAAGATATCTTCTCGTCTTCTTCCACTTCTTTGTAGAGCTTCACTGCATTTACACGACCACCGTAAAAAGCGTCCCTGGGGCATAAGGGCTCGTCGAACTCAAGATTGTCAATGAAAGCTTTCATTTCTGGGTTTTCAATCAACTTCTGCTTGAATTTACATTCCCATTCGGTTATCACTTGATATCCAAGTCTCTCAAAAGTTTTTATCCTGTCTATTGTGCTCTCCCACAGATTTTTCATGGGAGTGTCGTTAAAAGGGTGTTTCGTATCCGGTAAGAAACATGACTCGCACCCGTGGAATGCACAGCCAAAAAATTCGTAAATAATTTTCTTGTCTCTTACTAGGCCATCAACATAACTATTGTTCACACGCTGCTCACCCCCATTTAACGCATGTAAAATACGCTCCCCAGTTTTGTGATGTTGCCATGCTAACCACTTACATGCCATGACTGAATACTTTCGAGCAGGTTGGTACCCCTGTGGTGGAATGACCCCTATGGTCTCTGCAGGTAGAAAGTTTTGCCTGAAGACGCGATTACAGGCAGATGCTATAGTATAACAGTATTTGAATGGATCTAAATTACATTCCTTTTCCATGAGTTGTTTGAATTCTAAACAACATCTCCGTAAAATGTCAACATCACTACGACAATACTCTTCCAGTTCCTTTGCAAAATCAAAAACATAGTTGGTCCGTTTCAGACTTGCATGCCATTCTAGAAGCTTTGCTCGCTGATCTTTACTCATTCCATCAGGGTCGTAATATTTTATATCTGGGATCTCTCCGACATAATCCTGGTTACCAACTGTGTTAAACATGTGACAAAAAAGCCTTTTTTCAACTCTGATTTTCCAAATGTTTTGGGAAAATTTCTAAGAGGCATAGGAATGAAGTTGAGTGAATCAATAAACTTTATCCCCGCTGATTCAAGTTCCATGGCCATTATCTTAGCTCCATTCAAAATACGTTTAGGGAGTAAAAACTGTTTGTAAAAATATTGACATAAAAAGTATGAATCGTACGAGCGAGCATTGTGAGCTATAACAATACTATTCTCATGTTCCCCATCTAACAACCACTCACCAAATTGATCAACACAGTCATCTCCTTTGAAAACCCATTCTTTTCCTGCTTCATCTTGCACGATCAACAAATTGGCGATATGAATACCATCTTCTTGACGAGCCTCAATGTCGTAGAATAGATACTTGACTTCACCATCATCGTCATCATCATCATCATCGTCATTATCATCATCATCCACCTCGTCATTTATAAAGGATTGATTTGTAGTCTTGCGCCGTTTCGACCCCTTCTTCTTTTTCTTCTTCTTTTTCTTCTTTTTTTCTGTTTCATCTTCTATAGGTTTCATGTAACAGCGGTGAGTAAGGGGATCAACATATTCTTCACAGTTTGCGCAATATCGTTCGCCGCATTTATGGACTTCTGGACTTCTCGCTTCATACCTCATAACCTTTTTACAATCTTTACATTTAAAATAATCTTGACAAACGGAACGGCCTTCCTTGTTTGCCTGGACATGATTCTGAAAACATTCTGTACTGACAAATGAGCGATTACATTTGTTACAGTGTTGCCATTGTGCATTTCTGTTATAGCCTATACAGGAGGATTTAAAACAGCACTTACAATTCTTAACACATTTATGTTTTTGCTTGTCCTTGTATCCTTTCTTACATTCCAAACACCAATAATGTGTACCCAAAAAACTACTTACACTTGTTATTATATTATAGTGGTTGTTGACATGATAAAGATAAATTTGTTTAGGTTTGGATGGTCCTTCATAAATGATTCCATTAAAATGACTTGCAGACAATACTATAATCTGGTAGTTTGGGATGATCTCTTGAAATTTCTTAACTTCTGGTATTCCACAGACATCTTCAGGGACTCTGGCTTTTCTGTGTAATTCCTTGGCCATGATATCCTGTCTAGTACCACCTTTCTTAATGGATTCAAAGTATCGGTGTGATTCTTGCCTGGCCATATCCGTTACCAGTGCACGGGCCAAACATAAATTATCTTTATTTTTAATAACTATCACGCTGTGTTTAGCATTCAGAAACTTTGTTAATTTGAAGCCATAATGTTTCCTTTTTCTTATCGAAACCCCTCCTACAGGCATAGAAACATGAACAACATGTAAAAAAATATTATCATCTAGACTGACCTGTTCATTCGATTGTAAAATACGTTCTACTTCGCTCATAATCATTTCAGCAGTCAAATCTCGTAATAATATGAATGGTAGCGAAATTGGGTAGTTTAAAGATGGAGTAATTAAAACAAGTCGTATTAAATCATGTCCATTTTTGCCCTCGGACAATTCACTGATTACTGAAGTAAAAACATTACCTAGCTGATCTGCTAAAGACTGATTACCTGGCTGTGGTGTGAGCTTGAGGCAATAGTCAGTACCTTTTGTTGAAAATTTTTTTACGTTCCTCTCTGTGATCGTCTTCAGTGTGTAGAGGTTGCGTCCCTCGAATTTCTGTCCTCTCCCCATTTGATCGTATGCCTGAAGACATTCCTCATCCGATTCCTTGAACGACAACAACAATACAATTGATTTGATTAGAAAAATACAAATTTATTTATCCTTAAGATCATGGTACATTTTGTTTTTAGGTGGGCTAATCGAATTTTACAACAAAACATACTTGATTCATAACACTAGTGAAGTCATCCTCCCAGGCATCCAGGGCATCGCAGAGTTCTTGGTCGCTATCATCATTTGTGATGAAAACATCCTCTAAACAATTGTTTATACCGTCAATCAGCTCCTCGTCTGAACTGGAGGTTGTGCGCTCCTCTCGAAAAGTTTCTAGATGATTAAGCAACTCCTCGTCTGAACTGGAATTTGTACGTTCCTCTCGAAACGTTTCTCTTTGCTTCTCAGCATCCAACATTTCATCGTCAGATTCTTCGGAATCCGATGGAAAAAATATTTTTTTCTTTGGTTTTCGTCGGACGATTTCGTCCTCGGATTCGCTCTCGCTACTGAATTCTTGATCGGCGTTGTCCCCGGCATCCGATTCCGACAATATGATGCGTCGATTTTTCTTTTTAGAAATTTCAATGTCCGAGCCAGCGCTCTCCTCTCGATCACTATCGCCAACAAGGTAATCGAAAAGGGACATTTGGAATTTGTTTTTCTGTTGGAGGCAGCGCCAGATCAAGGCCTCCTTGAAGTGCTCGATACTTGATTCCTCTTTAATCTGTCTTTGCACCCACTGGTCATTGAAGGGTAGCATATCCCGTTCACTGACCAGTGGAGTCAATCTCACCACGCGCTCTCCCCATTGCTCTTGAATCTGCTGAGGCGTCACGGAGCGCACCGCTGCATCGGCGAAGCACTCAACAAGCTCGAGGTGTGGACTTTCTGTGTTTGCGGTTTTCAGCAAACTCTTCCAGGCTTCGTCGATGAAAACCTCCCGAAACGCGGTGATTATATCTGTTCGCAGACTCGAGTTATTATCGCAATCTGAACCCTAGCAAAAAAAAAAGAAAGAAAATATGAGTCTAAATATCCGTTCGCTTCGTTCCTGTATTCGCGCTATATTGGATTTGTTAGAACTAAACACTTACCATTTCTTGCGCACGGTTTGCTCGTTGAAATCTTGTCAGACATGGTTCTTCATCAGAATCAGAATCGATAACCACAATATTTTGTTTTACAGGTTTTGACTTTGAAGCAACTCGACGTGGACCCATAATGACGCGGTGTTTAGAAGAGAAAAATATCGTGTTCTTAACAGATGTAAGATGATAAAGGTTAAGATGTCTTCAGGTAAATTCGCAAAGGGTTTTTATACTCAACCGTTGAATGAGCAACACGTGTAAGAGTATGGTGGTGTTATTTTCTTTATTCCTTAGAAATGCAAGGTCTCAATACATTTTTTATAAGCTAAAGTAAAAACAGCAAAAATTCCTTTCTATTAAAAATTGTGATTGACAGGCGCATTACCGTTTAGACCAATCACATCCAATCTGAACACAAAAGACTACCTTTTCGTTTGAAGGTCATTACAAACTTTTTGCCTGGTCATACAGTGGTTGCTATGGATTTGCGAACAGAGGAAGAATTCGTGAACAAAACGTCGAAGAAGAAAGACGCTTCTTACGGCAAATTGATTTGAATGAAAGAAGAAGGGAAAGACGACGTGTTTTACAAAACATGGCACGCCACGAGGGAAACCTCTTCCGTCGCGTTTTAATGCGCGTTGGACATGTCGATGTTGGTAGTGGACGAACAGCACGCAAAGGATGAACAGACCTCATGGACAAAAACGAAAACGGTTCTTATAAGAACCACCAAATATTGAAAAGTTTTACCTTCAATGCTTCTCAAAACAACTCACACCCATCGCTTACACCAGACCAGTTACACAACATGAATTTTATACAACATCGCTGTTTCAAATTGGACCCGTCTTTCAGGAGTCTTTTATACAGTATTTTAGAGCACACCGATGAGAACACTAAGTTTTTTCAAATATTAGTAGGCTAGTAGTGTTTTTTTTTTAAATAACCAATGTCCCATTTTATTACAAAGGGCTCATTTATTCGTGTACACCGGAATCAGCAAAGCACTATTGACACAGATGTTAAGGCTTCAATAACAAATTTATTTACAAACACTTTTTATCTTTTACAATAATATCTCTTTTAGTTTGGGAAAAAAAACTCGTTTCTCCAACAGGTATAAAGTTCTCTATATATGTATACTCTAGCCCAGTCAGACACCAGGGATTCAGGTATGGTCAGTAGACCAGTAATTTGTTCCTTGAAACGTTCATCATTCTTCAAGTAAAAGATTGGTACGTAAAGGTAGCCCGCGTCTGCTCCCCATCTTGCGCTTGGAACAGTTTTTCTTGGCTCATCGGCAAAAAATTGCTGCCAAAATTCATTTATTAAGTTCACCATGACCTGTTCCTTGCTGATATTAAGGTTGTTGAGTGAATCACATAGGTTCTCGATTGTTCTCACTCCAATCATGATGTAGAAGATGTGTAGAGATAGATTTGCTTGAGATGGTCGATGTGCTTGAAGATGGATGTGCTTGATGTGCTTGAAGGTATATGCTTGATGTTCTTGAAGGTGGATGTGCTTGATGTACTTGAAGGTTAGTGCTTGATGTGCTTGACGTTGTTTGCCGTTGCTTGAAGTTGCAGAAGACGTATGTAAGTGAAATCCCACAACCAGATTTTATAAATGCCGCCGTGTATTCTTATTGGTTATTGACACTGCATGCCTGCTCTTTTGATCGTCATACATCTGTTTACAGTGATTGTTCTTTTTTTTTGCTGGACAGATTTAAAGACCAAAAACACCTGTTGGTGATTAGTTAATTGTTAACCACATTTTCATGAGACATGTAAGAAGTTTGGAAGTCCAACTGTTTGACAAAATCTTATTTCAACAGTAAGAATAAAACCTACAATCTATCTTGTAATGTTTCACCCTGGGTTATTTTTTCTGTTACCATTTTGAAAAAGCGCTCTTCTCAAAGCACGTGGCGTGCGTCGGTAATCTAAAGCACGCGGTGCGCTATAATCGGCACTTGTCTTACATCAAACAAAATAGGTGGTTGGCGCGTCTTTTGTTACCAGGGTAGCCAGTTACATGAAAATTCTTGGGCTTTTCTTTAAAGCAAACGTTTGTCACAGATGTAGTTTATGATTTGCAAATACAGGGATTCCTATAAGTTTATACCCATACTTTTTTTATCAACCCCCGTATGGCGAACTGGCGGAACGCTTTTTAACTAAACATGGCGCAGAGTGCGTCGGTCATCAAAAGCACGCGGTACGCTAATAACGCCGACTTCGGCAAATGGTCGCGGAAAGTTTCTTTCATGTGAATAAGGTAATTTAGTTAAAAGTTCCGCTATTGAAGTTAGCCAGCATAAATACCCTCAGCTAAGTCAAAAGGTCTTAACCACAACTTCAAGTCTAAATCCCGTCACGTCATAATCTTCAGGTCAGCATGGAAACCGTCAAACGTATTTTTGTCATCTGTCTGTCCTACCTCATCGAAAAGAAAATTCGTCGAAAAAACAACGATGGTAAACTCAACGCGGACAACATAGAACTCATGAAAAGAGTCGAGGAAGAGCTAACTGATGTTAACATGGAAGTGACCCAATGGCTAGCTCTTGACGTTTTGGAGTGCCTGGACACACATAACATGGAAAGTGAGATAGTCAGTCAAGTCATTGCTGAAAATGTGATCAACGAAATGTTCACAGAGGACACTTTAAAAACGAAGTGCTATGTGCTCCTTGACCTTATCACAATCTTGGACGACGAGCAGTGGTGATACGGCGAAATAAAGAACCCCAACTAGTGCCACTACTTTCATTGAGCAGACCACACACAGGGAGACTCGTATTCTACACGGATGAGTTCGACAACCACAGATCAAGGTTATCAATCGTTTGGGCCATCAAGTACAGAGCCTAACTATCAACCGTTTGGACCCATGAGCGGCGAAACTGCGCGGGACATTAATAACAATTTCTACAATTACTAAAGACACGAAACGAACACTTTTACATTACATTGTTGTTGCTGTTAATTCCGCTATACATAGAAACTTGTTCAAATTTGTCTTTCATGTTGTTGAATAACTTGTTTGATAGTTAATTCACTGTGATTTCATTACTCCCATGCACCTTTGCGCGCTGAACCCACCTGTTCGGTCTTCTTTGTTTGTATACTCGAACCTCATTGGTACACATCGTCACCACCTGTTAGTTCTATATACGTGGACGTATCGCATTGAAGGCAGGTTGTTTGACGTCAATAACAAAGAACCCTCTGCCTTTATATTTGAGAGTTCACCCGGATGGCTGGGTGGACATTTAAGACTATCAACGGGACACATCTCTCTCCTCTAACACAAGTACACTCAGGCACACACACACACACACCTCTACCCCCCAGTCAGCCACCACCAACATAAATACATTAAAAATCATGAATAAATTAAAATCAAATCAAACGAACTCAGAGTCACCCCCTACCCAAAATACACCCCCTACCCAAACTCCATTAATATTATATGAGAAACCCTCATGCATGGTCACCTGCAACATTCCTCTATTCCTATCCTTTCCCCCCTAACTACTGTCGACTTTCCCAGCCACGCCTCTTTTCTCAAAAAGGCAAACTCTCCGATCTTATCTTTATTTTAGTGAAATATGTCCCTCGAGGTATTCATTGGTACAATGGTATAGCGCCTGCATTCAAACTAGGTGACACGTCCCTCGAGGTATTGAAATCATGAAGTCTGAGGTGTAATGTTGTCTAATACAAATGTCATGCATTGTGGGTTTGCAATGAGACCGATTTGCAGTGAGTCTGCTTCAACGATATTTGGTTCCTAATTACTCCGAACCGATTGTTTCTCGTTTGCTGCAACTTGGTAAGTCGCTTAAACATTCATTGCTCTTCTTCATTATTTGAAAAAGACGGTAAAAAATCGGTTAGAAGTTTTATGTATGACCAATTTGTTAAATTCTTTGTTTATGAACTTTACACACAGGATAAATCGCAAAATTATACTAGAGTCAGCTCTGAGAGCGTCCGCCCTATCTTCTTGGTTCTTGCACTGAAGTTTCCTTGGATACAAATGTTTGTCATTACAGGTAAGATTAGGCTCGCAATTCAGTTGCCGTCGTGCTACTCGAGTCTTAAGTATCTTGAGGCGTATAAGCTAAACAATTTTAGTCGACCTCATCAAACAGTTTCCATGAGGTCAATTGTAATATACAACTACAAATACAAACTAGAATACTTAAGTACTTTATTGAGCCAACTTAAAAGAAAATTTCTCTCGTCTTTCTGTTAAGGAAAACTTTTGTTGCTATATGTCTACCTTCAGGAAATTGATTATTTTGTGTAATCGGTGTAACTTTTCTATTATAATTTCCCTGCAGTATAATCTGTAGTAATCCACTATTCTAGCAGCCAAAAATATTAGCAATCGGAGCGCTTTTACTGGAAAAAGCCGGCGATTAAATGTTAGTATATTTTTCCTGTGAAACAGGCGCGGGCCACCTTAAGAGGCAGTCTCCCTAAGAGCGGTCCGGTGAATTTCGCGCCAGAAAATAAAATTCCTTCAAACTTGGTAGATTAAAAGGGTTTGGTACACAACTTAAAAAAATGGTATAGTTTTTTTCAAATATTTTTTTTCGGCTTTCCTACAGGCATGAATCCGACCTGGCCGAGCAGGCGGCTTTGACCACCCATTTCAAACCCAAAATTACCTGATATTTATGACCGCGGCGTATCAAAACTATTCGCCTTGGCGAATGTTTTTCTTTGCTATCTGTTTTCTTTATCTTTTGACTTGAAAAGTACCAAATGTGACTTTAATTGATTGCTTTGCCGATAAGTTATAAGCCTCGAAAGCCCTCCCCCTGTACGGGTTGCGAAAGTGCGCTAAAATATAGTAAAACTCGGAAGCCGAATTCTCGTTTGTTTGACCAAAATTTAAATAACATTTTACATTTATCTGAAGCTGGTAAGTGTATTTCTCAGGATCTAAAGTCAAACCTCCGGGTATGCCGCTGTACGCGAATCGGTGAGAAGGTCAAGTTGGTCAAGTCGGTGCTTTGTTTACACAAACAAACACTTCGTATTCCTCAGTCTGTCAATTGACTCAGTCTGTCAATTCCGGCTCCCGGCTCTTAAATTCGCCAAAACAGTTTATTAAATCCAGTAACAAAGATAATTGACAGTCCTGTGCAGGTTTTATTGAAAATAAAATAAAATTATTCGACTAACCGAGCTTGTGTTCTGCTGAGGTCTTTTGCGGAGGAAACCCCGCACAGTCGCTGAAACACACGCACCTTTTGTTACTTTGCAAATGCAAACGTTTCTTGTACTTTTTGTCAAGGAACTTCAGGATGTACTATCTTGTATGTTCAGCAGTCTACTGGGGCAATTGATATCATTGAAGAATGCGAACGTATGTTATTCTTAGCATAGAGTTGTAACGTAAGCTATCACGCAATTACAATGAATCAAGCTAAACATTTCAAACCTTTCGACTTCTATATTTTTATTTCTTATTCTTTTGCCACAGTGATAGTAATGAACTTCCTTTATTCAAATTGCTTATTGTAATGGTTTGCAGTGAACTGTACATTGACAAAGAATCACAAGAACGCGCGGCTCAGGGGGAGGAAATTTGACATTTGGATTTAGACATTTGGTCGTAAATTCAATTGTGATCGGGTTTGTAATGGAGATTATTTGTTTACAATGTTTTGCATATACACCATAGTTTTGCCATTTGTTTCCCTTAGAAGCGGTGAAGTATAGCTAAGGCATAACAAATTAGTCATAAAGACGGATCAGTCATTCCTTACATTCACCTTTTTATGAAGGTGGCGGTCCGTGTTACATGTAAACCTGACTGTAACACATAGTCAATCACATCATCAGAGGCGGATAATGTCAACAACGCTAAGCGAAACGGAGAGGATCTCGCAATCCAATTCCTCGATCCTATCAATTCTGAATTATTCAGCAAAAGATATGCGTGCAAAAATTACGAGTTAGCCAAAACATGCTGCATAAACCACTATAGCTTGAAATAGTTTTCATCACGCGCGCGCTCGTTTGGGACCACGATTTTGCGCCTAATACAATTTAAAAATAAATGTTAGAGGCACACAGCGGGGGAAAGGGGGGTGGAAGTTTTGTTTCGTGCTAGACTTTTTTTACTCATCTGTGATGCGGTGCGAAACAACTATATCACGAAACAACTAATCCAAGTAATCAGTTTAATACATTGTAATCAAATCGCAGCCCCACCTTTCTTGGTAGATTTTCCCATACATTTACTGTATTTGCTGGAGGAAATTTGAAAATTTTCGTCCCCTGTTTTCACTATCCGCCCCCCTCTCAAAAATCCTGGATCCGCCCCTGTGCAAGGCGGGAGAAGAGCGGGCTAAAAAACAAATCCGCTTGACAGTTGGCCACGACATTTCATTGCATTATATGTCATGCTATTTCATTTTACTCGTGATGTGAATATCTCGCACTTGGGGGTGGGGGTTAGGGGATTTTGGGTAATACACGTTCAAAAGGCAGTGATCCTCCCTCTATAAGTACAACAATTAACGTTATCCCCCCCTCTCCTCGGAGCCATTAAACGTTTTCGTGATCCCCCTGCCCCCTATTTGACCCAGTAGAAGATATTTTACAGATAGACCGGTTTGCATTTTCCTATAGTGTGACGTCATAAATTTGAAAATTTTCGAATGTTACATTTTGTCCTCGAATAATGGAAGACCAGCCCCAAAGAACGTGGCTAAATCGGTTGCAAAGCGACTGAGATATGGCCAACTGATTTTCTTTAACAAAGCACTGTATTTTGGAACTGAACCAAAAATACAGTGATTTGTTAAAGAAAATTATGTATTCAGCGGGCCATATCTCGGTTGCGTTGCCACTGGTTTGCCTCAATTTTGATGTGTAGCTTTCATTCGATATGGCCTTTCGAAATCAAGGGATAAATATTGCTAAACCGAAAATGTGTTATGAAATTTCAACAGTAAAAGATACCAATCTAGGCGTGGTCAACCAGCATTTCAACCCCTAAAAGATACGACGAGAACCCCCGCCCGACGCAAATGGGATTCCCCCCAGGGGTAGTTGAACATTCCGTTTTTTGTGTGTATAGTAAACAAAGTATAGTAAGCAAAGCCTTATGCGCGCCCGCAAATGACGAAATTGTTATTATTCGTTTGCATGAAGCGGTCCAAATGACGAATTTTTATGCTTCGAACTCAAGTTTATCTAAGTGGTCTTCTTTCGAACATAATGACTGCCTGTCATGCCTATAATATCACTGCAGGGCATTTTTGTGAGAGCTTGTTTTCTGTTGTTTTACCTAAGCAAGATACACTCTTGTTAACGTCGCGAGGGCAGTGTCTTCGTTGCGTGAGTTGTCACAGACTATATTAGATGCTATTCTCTATACGCGCGAAGCCCGTCGAAACTTTTATTATGTATTGAGTGAAGTGAAATAGAAAAATGCAAAGATAGAGAAGTATTTAGAAAATTTCTTGTGGGCCCGTCTTTCAGGGCTTCAGGTTTCGAGAGATCCCCCTTTTCGCTCTGGCAAAAATGAAGTGATCCCCCTAAAATCTTCGGCCAGGCGATAAATAATGACAGGTCCCTAAAGGCGGGGCACTCAAAACAGAACAACACATGGATTTTGAAAAATGATTGTGACAAATCTGGCCACGATGTGAACGTCGCATTGAACAACCCTGAGCGCACTAAAATTAATTCATCTTCTGAAATGCCCTCACACGGCCGAAATAACAACGCGATAAATGACTGCTTGTATCGCAGTTGCATTCATATACAGGGTTATCAACTCGGTGTTGCCTCGAAACCCTCCACAGTCTCCAAACTCTCGACACCTTAAAATGCAAGAAGACATTCGTCCTTCTGAACCTTCCATCCATTTTGCCAAAATATGATTTTGCTAACTGGCAATGGCTGTTGAATTACTTCACAAACGCACCGCTAATTTGCATATAAAAAGTGTTCTCTACATCAGAAAAGATTAACACGTTCAGGTTTTATTTGTCCATCGGCGTAGCGCAGAATATCTCACCAACATTTCCAATTTGGGTAGGAAATCAGAAATAGACGAAAACTATGTTTTTAACTTTCGTTATTTCTTTCCATGTGAGATCATTAAAGCGCCGCGCCGGCTACCAAACAAATTCTAGCAGCGGTCCTATACAAAGAAAATACTTTCGCAATCTTCGCAAATGCTATAAATTGCCCAGTAGACTACTAAGCATACAGGATTAACTCTATCCAACCGACAGAAGGGTATAAATGTTTGCCTCTGCAAATGATTCATTTCTAGCATTAATTGTACTTGTTCAGCGACTGTGCGGGGTTTCCTCCGCAAAAGATCTCAGCAGAACACAAGCTCGGTTTGTCGGATAATTTTATTTTATTTTCAATAAAACCTGCACAGGACTTTCAAATATCTTTGTTACTGGATTTAAAAAACTATTTTGCCGAATTTAAGAGCCGGGAGCCGGAATTGACAGATTGAGTAAAAGCCTTACGAAGTTTTGTTTGTGTAAACAAAGGACCAACTTGTCCAACTTGACCTTCTCACCGATTCGCGTACAGCGGCATACCCGGAGATTTGACTTTAGATCCTGAGAAATACACTTACCAGCTTCAGATAAATGTAAAATATTATTTAAATTTTGGTCAAACAAACGAGAATTCGGCTTCCGAGTTTTACTATATTTTAGCGCACTTTCGCAACCCGTACAGGGAGAGGGCTTTCAAGGCTTATAACTTATCAGCAAAGCAATCAATTAAAGTCAGACTTGGTACTTTTCAAGTCGAAAGATAAATAAAGCAGACAGCAAAGAAAAAAATTCGCCAAGGCGAATAGTTTTGATACGCCGCGGTCATAAATATCAGGTAATTTTGGGTTTGAAATGGGTGGTCAAAGCCGCCTGCTCGGCCAGGTCGGATTCATTCCTGTAGGAAAGCCGCAAAAAAATATTTGCAAAAAACTATACCGTTTTTTTAAGTTGTGTACCAAACCCTTTTAATCTACCAAGTTTGAAGGAATTTTATTTTCTGAAGCGAAATTCACCGGACCGCTCTTAGGGAGACTGCCTCTTAATACTTTAGGAGAACGAGGCCCGAATTAGATCGTACGACAGACGGCTGATTTCGAGTAGTTTTTAGCCCTTTTTACCCCACTACAAATATGGTGTAAAAACTGAAAAGCGCGCGTATTTTTAAACCAAAAATAGGTTTAAATCAACAGAACAGATGTTAGACATCACTATGAGTCACATTGCATGACTATAAATCAAACGAATAATATGCAGATTTTAACATCATTTTCTATTTTGCGATCACCATTTCGGAGGTCAAATTCACAGGCTTATTTCCCCTAATGGTATCTAGAAATCATACAGTTTTACACATCCCAGCCTGAGATCTAATCCTATACTTGCATTTTATCAAATAAAATCATAGGGCACTTCGAAATCTCGACTTCGACAAAGCCGAGTAAAAGCCCAGCTGGAAGCCATTTTGTGACAATGGTTGCGATTGGCGATTCTCAGCAAAGGAATTGTAAGTCAATTTTCTGGAGTCAGAAAGTTCATAATTCTAGGACAGAAAGACAAAGGATAGCTTACAATTATTTTAATTGATTTTACAATTAATGTCGACCCACCGAAGTAGCCGAATCTAACGTTTTAGTTTTGATTGACGGCTAAAAATCGCCAATCGCCCATCGCAACAGTGAATTTTGAGGTCGCGTAGCAATGCATACAGTGGTAAAATTATATTTAATAACATGCATTGAAAGTTTGCTATGCAGTTCATATAGAATTTCTCTGTCCTCCTCAAGCGTCCACATCGTGTCTTGATTAAGGCCTCGCGAACCGCTTTCTGTAAACAAAAATAGAGGAATAAGAAATATACAACAGCAATACTCGAGGTATCAAGCTTAGAATAAAATGTCACGTTCCTTCGTAAAAATAAAAGCTTACACCGTAATTTCGTAGATAGAGTACTTGTTCAAGATAAATGATAAAGTTATAGCAGTAGTTTACTCTCTAGAGCGGAGTTCATATGACTTAAGTGAAACGTGATTAATACATCGATTCTGCAGCCAAACATGCAGCAAAACTATAATCCCGAAATTCGCCTTTAACCAGCAAATCTGCGGCAAATAAAATCCTAACTTTCTATACTGCACGCCATCTTTTCCAAATCCGTAATTTGTGTCAACTTTGCTTGAAATGTAAACCTCAGGCAAACACTTTACAAATCTGTAAATTTAATTCGACTCGGCAAATCTGTTGCAATTATAATCCAAACTTTGAATTTTCATCGATTATACCAACCAAATAATTCGAAATTCTAAGAATAACAGGTTAGTAAATTTAAAACATACAACTGTACTTTTCCCAAAATCGGAAGTCTGATGGCGTTTGGAAATTGCGTTACATAGTTTTTTTGCTGACCAGAGTTCGATCACGTTCAATTCAAGATGGCTACCTTGGCAAGTAAGTTAAATAGATAAATTCTCCCAAGTATAAATACCACATAGCTATACCCATCGTCGACTTATATATCTGCTACCCACTTCAAGCGTTTATGCGGCCTTATTATACGATTGAAACCGTTTTTAGCGGAGCTCCTGCGCGGGCCGAAGGAGCACCATACCTAAGGAAAAAACGTATAGTATACTATCGAGTTGATTTTTGAACGTCACGGGCATTATGGATCATTTTGATGACGTCATTGATGACGTAAGGGCATATGACCTTGGTGTAGAGTTCCTCTTATGGTCTTTGAATGCTTGTCCAAGTTTGGCTTCTATAGAAGCTACTCTTTGGGAGATATGATTTTTTCTTCATTTTTCTGGTATTAAACCTATAGCGTACGCCGTCCGTCCGTCCGTCGGTGTACACATGGGAACCCTGTGGTATGCAAAGAAAAAATATATCTCCTCAAGGGAACATGCTAAGACAACCATACTTGGGATATTTTGTCTATGCCACAAGGGGGGTGCTGTAACACGGACACGTGATGTGACGTCATCGATGACGTCATCAGTATTGAAAAATTAATATCTCGTGAAGGGAAGACTATAAAACAACCAAACTTGGGTAATGTAGTCCAGGTTACCAGACGAGCGAAATGAAGTGGTCACGTGATGTGACGTCATCGATGACGTCATCTATGCTGGAAAAATCAATGTCTCGTGAAGGGAAGACTCTAAAACAACCAAACTTTGGTAGTGTAGTCTAGGTCACCAGATGAGCGAAATGAGCTGGTCTCGTGATTTTATAACCAGGAGCTCCGCTTTAGTGTAGTGTAGTCTAGTCTAGGTCAGTCTAGGCGAAACGAGGTGGTCACGTGATATGACGTCATCGATGACGTCATCTATGCTTGAAAAATCAATATCTCGTGAAGGGAAGACTCTAAGACAACCAAACTTGGGTAATGTAGTCCAGGTCACCAGACGAGCGAAATGAAGTGGTCACGTGATGTGACGTCATCGATGATGTCATCTATGCTGGAAAAATCAATATCTCGTGAAGGGAAGACTCTAAAACAACCAAACTTTGGTAGTGTAGTATAGGTCACCAGATGAGCGAAATGAGCTGGTCTCGTGATTTTATAACCAGGAGCTCCGCTTTTAGCCAGTGGCTAAATCTATATATTATTGTTATTCAAGGAACTGTATACATACATAAATACATACATACAGTTTTATTTAGCCACGCTGGCCCAAACAATGATAGCTACATAAAGTATGCCAGCACTGATTTCCATTGGGGGCGTGGATTATAAACGTATGTGGCGATAAAAAATACAGAAATATATAAAAACTGCGTCTCAGCGCAGCTCTACAGCAGTAGAGGTGTCGATTACTCTTCGAAACATAGGAAGAGATCGTGCTGCTTTTGCCAAAGCATGGGACCGTTATATTTGAAAATAGCTTTAAGGTAGTTTGTATTCGGCTCACGGCGATTTGGCGTTATATGACCTTATGTGAAATGCGAGATCTTTTACATGCCGAAATCTCTCAAATTTGGCTAATAAATAACCCGTTCAGCAGTTTCGATCACAAATAGCATGCGCTGGTTTTACAGTAACTTATTAAAAATAGCAGGGTTCGATAGAGAATTTATTGAGCTTTCCGTAGGTACCAAACGTTGTGTATTTCGATAATGTTTTGTGGTAGTTTATTGGAATCTCTGCAAAGGGATCCACTAGTGCGGTATCGTGCGGTATCGTGCGGTACAAAGGGATCCGGGCTAAATCTAATAAGAAAACGGCTTTTGAAGACAGTTTGAAAAGACTTGAATGTTGAAGGCTGCTGGTATGATGTCTGCAAAACATTTAGGTAAGAAGCTGTATCAATTGAACATATTAGAGGAGGAAATTCCAATTTTTAGACGGCTTGCGTGTTTTCCCTCACGGACTATAATGCATTCTGGTGCAACGAAGCATGACGACCGTGCTGTACACACAAAATATACCATATTTTTGCCTCGTTTCATTTCTTTGAGGAGGCTAACAAGGATTTGCTTCCTTTATATCATTAAATGTTGCAGAAAACCGTGATATCTTTCTGTTTTCGGGGGTATTGTGAACATTTGAGCCTAACAGCAATTTGCAAGGGCTTCTGGTCTATTAGGCTGGGGTCTAAATCGCCGTGGCTGTGGAAGTGCTAGATCTGTATAAATGTTTCTTAAATTGTACCCCTTACTACAATCACTTGTCTTGATAAATTAATGTTTTAAGTATAGGGCTGATTGGTTGTTTAATATTTTAAACATTAGGATTGATTTATTTCTCTGTCGTCTTAATTCAAGGGACGGCCAGTTTAGTCGCTTAAGAATGTCCGAAGACCTAGTATCACATGTTGCTCCAGTAATTACTCTAGCAGCACGGGATTGAAATTTTTGCATCTTGTCTCTATAGGTTTTACCACAGGTATCCCACAGGGGTGAGCAGTAGTCGAAAAAAGGCAGAACCAATGCCTTGTAAATTGTTTGTAGTGATTCGGTTGGGACAAAGGGTTTTAGGCGACCAATGGCACCTATACCCGAACTAGCCTTTTTATATATATGATCTATTTGTTTGTCCCATTTCAGTTTTTGGTCAATTTCTATTCCCGAGCATTCTTTAGCGACAAGCAATGTACAGCTCGTTAGAATTAAATATGCGATAAATATGGATAAATAGGTAAAATTCTAAGTGTTACAATTAGTTACAATCTAAGAATAGTTAACATTAAATATGCAATAAATATGGATAAATAGGTAAAATTCTAAGTGTTACTATATTTGTTAAAAACTATGCAGCCATGGTAAAAAAATGCTCTCTTAGTACATTCTAATTTTACCGCTGGAGGTCTTTTGCTCTGTCTAGTCTGACGCACGCTGACATCTCTATTAAAGGGCCTAGACGATACACTCTTTGTGCCCCCGCAAACGCAAGAACAATGCGAAAAGAATTCCATCTTAAAGAAATACTGGAAGAGGCCAAAATCACAAGAAGATTGGACCCTGCTGGAGTGGCTTAGGAAAGTAAACCTCAACAAGGATCCTCCGCTGCCATATAAGCACGGTAGCACCAGATTGATTGGCGTCAAGTACTGCTCCATTTACAAGGATGAGTTCTTTCTTCAGCACCTCATGTTAAATTACCATCATCGCACATTACAAGATCTGCATCATCCCATGCATGACCGTCTCCCAGACCAGATACGTCATTTTGCATGTGCAGCACACTTTATGCCAAACCTATGGAACTCCTATGCTGAAGTCGGGTGCTCAGCAACAATGACCTTTGCCCCGTTCCGGTTGAAGACCAACATGGTGTGCGTTTTCCCATCACTGGAGAGCAGATCGGAGTAAGGGATGTTATCCTAAAAGCCATGCGTAACAGAGAGGCGTTTTACGAAGACTTTCACTTTGACGACGCGCAATCCGAAGTACTAGACGAGATCGACTGGAGACGTCCTATCCTGATCAAGGGCAAGCCTGGTACAGGAAAAACACAAATCATCCTCTCCACCATTGAAACGGCCATCAAGAATGGAGACTTCAGCATTCTGGTAGTAGCACCAACGGGATTTCTTGCTAGCCGTTACAGGACGATCTTTGGTCGCGATATCGAATCGGACACTGTACATGGAGCCTTTCACATACCAGTACAGTCGGAGGGAAAGCCAACAGTCAACTGGTCACTTCGCCAATACGATCTTGTGGTGATGGTTGAAGTTTCTATGGTGCCAGAAAGAATCTTTCATCATGTCATGTCCACGCTCCATTCCCTTAACTACAGACCAGTTATGCTTGCAACGGGCGATGAAAGGCAGCGACAGCCAATCGATACCATTGACAAACAAACGGTTAGCGTAAATAACATCATGGGTAATAGCAATTTCAAGCGACTTGCACGATCCTTTACGCTGACTTCACAGCACCGCTGCATCGATCCAGACTTCCAAACAGTGCTGGAGTATTTAAGGCACTGGCGTCCAACGCGCGATATTCTGGTTAAACTGAATGATGGAAGGGTAATTTGTGAAGGCCAAGTTGATATGTGCAAAGTTGTTGACCACATGATAGCTAATCCAACCACAACTCTTCTTGCATATACAAGGAAGTCAGTATCGATGTAAACCACGCAATGTTGTCTTCTTTATTCGTTGAAGAACAGGCTATCGATTCATTTCCTCTCGATGACGGGCAAGGTGCTCAACTGATCTATCCCGGTATGAGGGTTCTGATAACACAGAATCGGAACAAGGCAATTGGTGTTGTCAACGGAGAAGAAGCCACTGTCCGCTATGCAGAGAGTCATGTTATCTTCCTCTCTCTTGCCTCAAATAACTTGACGGTGGCAGTTCATCCAGTTACAAATGAGACCGGCGATGGCCGTTTCACTGCAGTTCTTCCGTTTGTCCCCGGATATGCAACGACCATCGCAAAGGCCCAAGGGCAGACGCTGCCGAGAGTTCTTCTCTGGATGGATTTTTCTCACATTCTTCCAGAATTGCGGCTACGTTGCACTTTCCCGGGTGAAAACCCTGCAAGACATCAACTTTGTTACGCCGCTGTGTGAGGAACATCTCCAGCCAGTTGCCGTCTAGATTGTCTAGCCGTCTGTCGTCCAAATCAATAAGCAAAACGATGCTTTTAGGCGCCACACACTGAAATAATGAAACATCGTTCATTATAACCAAAATGTTCCTTTAGGAACAGCTTTAATGTAATCGATTTGTTTTATCTCAATAAGTACGGACAACTTTATTGTAATAATACGGGCAGTGGCTAGACTTTACTTGGAGTGGGTCTAGATTGGAGAAGTATGGCGACTCCTTCCCTCCACTAGCCTGGGTGAGCACCTTTGGCAAGTGCTAGCACACCCAATGCCACCCTGTATGGGTTACGTTTTTTAAATACTATTCTGCATGATGTAAGCAAAGTATACTTTTTTAAGCCTCTACATTGGCTCGGCTGCCCAAAACAACGCTGCAGTAATTGTCGCCTGAAAATACATGTATTCAAGCTTAATTGATCTGAACAACCATAGGGAACAAATAAACAACAAAACCGTAACTTGGCAACAACGAGCCCAGTGGCGTGGGTGATACCCCGGCCATCGAGCCGATAACTACCGACGACCGGTTAGCGCAGTGGTAGAGCGCCGGGCTTATGTTCGGGAGGTTGGGAGTTCAAACCCTGGCCGGGCCAACACTCAGGGTCTTTTTCTAATAATTGAGGAGAAGGTGCTGCCTTTGCTCTAACATCTGCAAATGGTTAGACCTTCGCGTCTTCTCGGATAAGGACGTTAAACCGTAGGCCCCGTCTCTCACATACACTACACTAACCGGAACCAGAGGGACGTTAAAGAACCACTAGGACCGTCGGAAGTTGCCCAACCTCAGTGTCACAGAACTCACAATACTAACACACACTCATGTTTATAAAGCTGGTTCTTATAGGATGAGTTATCCGTTAATGTAAAGCGCTTTGAGCCGCGAGGATAAAGCGCTATATAAGCACGTTATTATTATTATTATTATAATAGCATACATTGCGGGGACCAACAAGGTGCTTCGCTGTGTTTGTTGTGCAATATTTTTCGAAACACTATTTCCTCACAATAACATTTAGTACATGCACTTGACAAGACATGCTGTATTGAAAAACAACAAGCAATGGACCAATTGATATTGTTGAATTGATATTTTTTGCGGTTTGGTATCCGTGACAAATGTCAAAAGTCACTCAAGTGTGTTCTCGTTTTGGTTGTAAGGCGTTTGCGTGATTTTCTGATGAAAATGATACTTTTAAAACTTACGCATTTTCATATCGATTTGCAACTGCAAAATCTTAGGAAAAGCAGCAGACAACTTGAGGCAGCGTCTTTAATAAAACATTTATTGAAAAACAGGACCACTAACTTGTTCATGCCTTGTTCATGCCGTTACCTTTCAATACTCCAATATAGGTTAAACCAAGTATGAGCAAATGTTCTCATCATGTTTAAACAGTCTACCGGTGAAATTGTTTTTCAGGCATTAATAATATTGATAATTAATGCTTACACCATTTGTCAGCTATCTGCAAATAATGTTCTTGGTTTCCGTCGCTAAAACAATAATACCTCACTCATTTTCATTTCAGATGTCATACAAGCATCCCAAGTACGCGAAAGAAGAGACGGGTGGAGTGGTATTTGGTGCACACATGACGAACAAGCTTGTCGCTTCATATGGAAAGGCGTATGTAGCGGAAGAACCGGAAAAGTCTCGGGCTGTCTTCCGTTTCTGAAGATACAGTCTTCGTTTTCTTCATTGGTTCTTCGTCGCTTGAATCTTCATCAAGTTGGAGAAGGAGGCGTCTCTTGCTTTGTTTTGGCACATCGTCTGCCTCCTTTCCGATGACCGAGCTCTGCAGCAATTTGAGCATAGACTTCAAGGCTAGAAACGCGCAATTGCGAGTGGCTCCGTCGCCCAAAAGTGGCGATATCAGAGTTCGCACACACAGTGTTAGCTAACAGGCCCACATTAGGGTCAGCAACTGGCAGTCTTTTAAAAGCAAAAGGCATGAAGAAAGTCACCTCCCTGTTCGAGGGCCTAGACGATACACTTGAGGCCCTGTTCACAAAGAAACAAAACACGGAAAACCAGGAGGAGAGGCGAGCACCGAATAAGAAGGATGTGACGTCCCTTGTAAGGGCATTGCTCACTGACGACGACGAGCTGGACGAGGAACTCAACAATTGTTTTGAAGTGTCCGCGGCGCTATTTATGACCACAGCCCAGATTAGGATAGCAAGAGCCTTGATTTCTCAGCCTGCTGAATACAGCAGGAAATCAGAAGGAACTTCCACAACACAGAAGAGCTTCGTTGCCAAAAAAGACTTGAAGTCTATGCTCAAATGGCTGCAGAGCTCGGTCATCGGAAAGGAGGCAGACGATGTGCCAAAACAAAGCAAGAGACGCCTCGTTCTCCAACTTGATGAAGATTCAAGCGACGAAGAACCAATGAAGAAAACGAAGACTGTATCTTCAGAAACGGAAGACAGCCCGAGACCCTCGTCCTCAAGACTTCGTGAAATGGTGGCGGAGCAAAGCCGCTACGAAAAGCCTGCAGTCAAGGGAAAAGGCAAATCTAAGAAGCGAAAACTGCGAGCCAGGAGTGAGGATCATTTTTATTAACAAGTCACCTCTTAAGTCAGTTCTGTAAACTTGAACTTTTTAATGATTAGACACATTTGGATGTCTATACGAACTTTAAGCAAATTCAAATGTACCAAAGACATATTGTAGACAAATTTATTTGTAATATGTAAAGTGTACATACACTTAATAAAACAACATTCACTGAAAAACAACAAGCAATAGACCAACGTTAAGTAATTGAGAGAAACATTTTCTCAAAAGAAAAACATATGTAAACCACGTTAATCAAGTTTAAGGCAGGGGTGGTGAGGAAGTGGGTAGTGTATCTACATCGAGAAAAAACGGCGGAATGATTAACCCCCACACATGGACATCTGTCACCTGGACGATTGAAAAGCACCATGAATTCCCATACTTAACAAGTATTACATGCACATGTCTTCTTTATATGTATGGTAACTTTTTTGACACCAAGACATTTTTTTATTGTTTGCGAGCATCTCGATGCGATACATGTTCTCTGAAAATTTGAACGAAATCGGAGCAAAGGAAGTTGTCGAATTTTGTGTCCAAAGTTCGAGTTTTCCCCATGTTCTCTGTATTTTTTTCGCGGTTTTTTTAAATCAATTTTGCCAATTTTGAAATGCTCGTATCTCCGCCGGATTACATCCGATTTGAAATCTGTTTGCAGCTGAGAGGTAGAGCATGAAAAGTTCCAAAAGGGGAAAACGGGGTTTTGCCGCCCCCGATTAGCGTTATCCCTTAAAATAGCCGAGTTATTTAAAAAAAAACGCATTTTTTTGCATATTTTCAATATTTTTACTCATAACTTTGTAACATGAAGTCTGCTTTAAATTCTGATTACACCATCGTGTTCAGCGTCAAAATTTCCATTAAACAAATTGTTTGAATTGAAGTGTTCCGGATTTTTGCGGTTGTCATTCAAAAAGTTTTGTAATTGTCGATATTCGTTTTGACCCCCTAAGGTTTACAAAATGTCCAAAAACATCTCTGCAAATGCACAAATAACACTGTAATATAAGCTCATTGTAACAAGCGGTAAATTTTGAATAAAGTCGCAAAGTTTCAGCTCCATCCAATGAAAGCCAAAGGAGTTATAGTCATTTAAAGTGCCAAAAAATCGCCAAGTGCCAGGAAAATGCATCATGCCCAAAAATCGATTTTTTTTAGATTCATCCGATTTCCTCGTACATAGGCTCATTAGAAAGCTTGCGAAAAATAAAATCAGCGCTGACCACTTTATTTTCCTCGAAAAGATTTACCTGCGAAGATATCGACAAAAAATCGAGGGAAGAAATGCAATTTTTAGAAATTTTAAAATACAACATTTCTTTCACATTTCATTCTTTTCAAAAATTGTTTACAGTATACCTTTCTTATACTCCGGCCAATGTTTAGGCAGCATTTCAAGGAGATCAGAAGCAAAAAATATATTTTCGTCTGAGAAAGCATTTTTTTCTGAATTTTTCCAAAAAAAAATTTTCCATATCTCAGCGAGATTACATCCGATTTGAAATCTGATTGCACCAGCGTGTTCAGAGTACCCGATTCAGTTCGTTGTTTTCTATTTTCTAGCCGATTTAGCGAAATCTGAGCGAGTTATGGCCAAAAAAGTGATTTTCCCCATAAATACACTATATTTTCGCAAAATAAGATTTTTTGGACATAGACAATTTAGAAAAAATAGCAACTTTAAACATGTTCCATTTGTGTACCTATTTTTACACAGGCTTCCCGCTGTAAAGATATGTCAGTTCAGCGGTTTACAATTTCGCGCATGCGTTCTCGGTCTTTCTTCTGACGGCCATTTTGTTTTCATGTCACGCTTTCTATAGCTCTTGGATTTCGGCAATTCTTCGCTTAAATCTTACTAGGTATGGCAAAACAAACTCAGAACATGTTGTTTAGTGTTCATTGTATCTACAGAGGTGATTTTTAAATACTTTTCTCGGTTATGCTTTGATTTTAAAGCGATTTTGTTTTCGATGAAAATGCTAACATAATACTACGATGTTTCAACAGAAATATGCTATTTTTGCACGATTCTTATTGTTGCTTTCTTTTTTATAGACTCGATCACCTGCAACGACACTCGGTAAGTTGTAGTTTAGCGATTTTCATTTAATCAACTCGTAATTGTCTTTATTATTTGTGGAATACGCATTGTTACGTAACTTACACAATAATCAAAGCCACCATGAAGCAAACGTGTGAACAACAACACATAAATTGAATTTTTATATGCATTGACGCAATATCCATCGCGCACACTTAATTTATTGTTTTTCGATTAAAATTATGTTCAATTAATACAACATGATTATTATTACGTAACTTCAGACAAAATGAAAGGCACCACGGAGCCAACTCGTGAACTATAATTAAAGAACAAAAAGTGAAAAAATCGCGTTTTTGTCATTAACACGATTATAGATATTTCTTTTACATTTTTTAATCTGTTAACGGCTAAGCGGTACCTCATGAAAAAAATATATAAAACGATGCAGACTTTATGTTACACGTGAAACTGTGACATACACATCGAGTTTATTTACTTTGGATTTAATTTTAGTTGACATATTCAATTTACAATAGTGTTTTTGCTGACATGCTCTCAATTTGTTTCAGGTTTTAAATATCTTTAAAGAGTGTACCTCTTGCATAATGTAAGTACATTGATGAGTATTGCAGTTTAAAATCGATCAATTCTCTTCCAAGTAAATGACTTTGTGATTTAGAGCTTTATATACAATTCAATCGCTTTTCAAAAAGTATCACTGTTCAACAGTGGTATTATATTCAATAAGAAACATTGTATTCTTTCTTTCAAATGTGAGACCAATAACAGGTCTATTGGAATTACATTTATTTGCAAGTACAGTTACTGTAAATCCTGACCTTCGAACAGCCTTTTCCACATTTTGGTGACTTTTTTATACAATGGTTGATTTGTAACTTTACATCTGGTTTACTGTTGATTATTGCATTAGTTGATATTAGTTTGCAAATTTATGATAACAATGTATTAAATTACAATAAATACATTATAATCATTGACTAAACTATCAATTCTGTTAACATATAAAACATTTTAAACTTTAAACTTCTATATTACAATATGTGATTAACTTTTAGAAATTAGAAGTAGAAAAATAGCAAAAATACAATTAGCATTTGTTCCAAAACGTTCTCAACATGTAGCTATCGTAAACAAACTTTTTCTAAAACCATGAGTGAGCATCCCTCTTCAGTACGGGATGTAAAGGTCCTCTGGTGTCAGCGTCCTGTTTTCAAAGTTAACAACTATCCCCAAATTGAATCGTGGCGTAACAACCGTTTACGTAGAATTGATCATCAGAAAAATCAAAGAGCTACTAAATTTGAACAATTTCGCCAGAATTTTCAATGTACTGATCACGAAGAAGGCATTGATTGGCCAAACAAAGAACAAGATGAAATACTCAGCTGGTGTAAATACACATCCTGGAATTTTTGCTCAATTTGTAAAAGCATTCGACCAAATAAAATGACTAAATCTTTTGGAAGAACATTTAGATTGCAACAAAGTGGAAATGTATGTTCATGTAAAGGGGAGAGATACATTATCCCACGCTATCAAGACATTCCATATCCTTTACGTAGTCTCACTCCGTCCGATATTCTTGTGTTGAGACCTTTAGTTCTCCACCAAGGGGATTACTGTCGACTACCTCATGGTTATCGTAAAAAAAACAATCTCTCAAGATGTTCGTGGTCAGAGAAATCAGTCATCGAAAAGATCACAAGTTTGGAAGACGAAAACTCGAAAATGCGCTGTTTTACAGCGTATCAATACCTGATGACATCTTCTCATTCGAGTTATAAGGATTTTGTTCAATTAAGAGAAACACAACTTTCAAATGGCCAATCTTTCAACATGTACGATTATCGTCTGAACTACGGCATTGAGTGTGCGTTATGGCCATCTCTTTATCCCTTCAGTGCTTGGTGTGAGTCATCAATGCAAAGAGATAACACGAAACGCTCTGCCAAGCAATGTTATTCTCTTAAAATTAAATCAGAGATAATTGACTACAGTCTCTCTTACGACCTTTTGCAATTTCAGTATGATAGATGGTTGTTCAGGACAGTGTCCGGCGCCATAAGCACTGGCATTTCATTGAATTGTTCTCCTAGTCGTTCCTTAGAAGAGAAAGTCTTCTCACCACAGTTCTGGAAGTGGCAGCATTTGTATCTTGTTGATTCTGTTTTGCAATATGGTTACCCTAACATCTTCATAACCCTGAATCCATATGAATGGACATTTCCTTTTCCTGAATTTCTAAATAAGATACGTATAGATACTGGAAAAGGTCCGACTGAATTGGCGTCCTTGGAATCTCTTATGATAGCACATGTATTAGAACAGGTAGTACGTGGATATCTCACAGGATGTAATAGGTCTGGATGGAACAGGCACCTTTTCAGAGATATCAACGACAACACTAAAAGGATCATGAGTAACTACTTCTACAGATTGGAATTTCAGCAGAGAGGTACTTGTCATGTGCATATTTTAATTTGGCTTTCAAGTTTACAAAATATGCCTTTTCAGCATATCAGAGGTGATGTACCTACCAATGACATTGACAATGCTTTCCTTGTCCATGACTTACAAAAGAGTCACAGAAACGACCTACCTCTCCATGATGGGCCTACTCTAGTAACTAATATCAATCAGAAAGAGGAGCTCATTATTTCTCATCCCATGGACGCTCTTTTGAGTAACATAAGAGGATACATAGATACGCTCTTAGGTTCTCTTAAATGTAGAATGGATGTACAAGTTTCTGACAACAAAGCACTTATTTTAAGATACGTGACTAGCTACGTCTCGAAGGCAGAAGATCATGACCTTAGCAGTGTGATGTTTTCTAATGTATTAACACCATATCTTAACGCGTACAGGCATCTGAGGAACATCTGCCCATGTGAACCAGAGATGGTTCTTCAAATGAGCAGCATTAAACTTGCTTGGTCATACAGAGCAACCAAGAAAATAGTTCCACCTAATCCCGATACATATGATGATCACGTGCTAATGAACAAGTATGCATTAAGGAGTCCGGAAGAGGAGGAAATGACAGCACTAGAATGGGCTCGGTTGTACGATTTTCAGAAACCAACACCTAAGAAACACAAAGAACCTGTTCTAGTAGGTGTTCGATATAACTCTCTCTACAAGGACAAATACTTCTTTCAATATCTCGCAATGAATGCAGCGCACCGGAAAAAGGAAGACCTCATTCATGCTAAACACAATGATTTACCGGAAGAATTTCGGTATTTTGCATCAGCTCTTCAGCTAAGACCTGACGTTTGGTCTGATGACGCTGCCATAAAAACCTTTCTGCAGCTCACATGTAACAAAGACGTCTACATAGACAATGTTATCCACTATGTAAACGGATTAAGAGATATGTTGCGTGCAAGTGATAGTACTCACATTCCTAATAACCAAACTACAATTGCACAATCACACACACTGAAAAACGAGCAGCTCGCAGTTTTCAATAAAGTTTTTAGCTTTTTGAAACAAAGACAGCAACACTATGAGACTATTGACTGCCTTTCAGGTGTCCAGCACGATCCTTTCTCGAACATAGAAAACAATCCGAGCGTTTCATGGTTCACACCTGTTTTCTTGAATGGCAAACCCGGTACAGGTAAAACAAAAACCTTGCATGCCTTAATTCAGTGGACGATCGACAATGGGGAAAAAGTTCTAATAGCTGCCCCAACTGGACTACTAGTAAGTTCCTTTAAATCTATATTCCAGAATGATGTTGATGCAGAAACAGTGCACTCTGCATTTCATATCCCAGTAGAAGAACACCATTCCTTAACTGTTAATTCATCTTTGACGAGGTATGATTTCATCGTTGTAGACGAGATAGGAATGGTGCCTGCACATGTGGTGCAGCACATTCTATTCACTATGCAATGCCTAGAAATTAGACCTGTTCTTCTTCTCACTGGCGATCCAGCTCAACAAAATCCTATTCAAACTGTTCAAGGAAAGACTGTAGAAGCGCCAAGTGCTTTTCAGACTGAACAATTCAGAAATAGTACAACTTGTCTAACACTTTACACCCAGCATCGATGTGTTGATGAGCATTTTCGACAACTCATGGATACCATCCGTAACGAAATCCCTTCTTGTCAGCTACTGCAGCAACTTACAGATGGTAGGGTGATCTGTACACAATCCTTTGAAGAGCAAACGTTCCTCGCGTTCTTTTTGAACAACTTAAACACAACGGTACTTTGTGTAAGCAGACGTGCAGTTGAACGAGTTAACAGTCTTTTAATCCAATGTCTTTTTACAAATAAATCACCGTTGGTTGTAGTTGACATTGATTCACAGCAAGAAAGTGTACCACTATATCATGATATGAAGGTGATGGTTACGAGAAACGTCAGTAAACAAAAAAATGTAGTTAATGGACAAATAGGCACCATTTATATGGTAAAGAACAAAACGATCTTCTTGAAGTTGCTTAACGGGAATACTATTTTCGTCCATCCATTGACAGAGATTGTAAGCAACACCAAAAAAACTTTCTATCCCCTCCAGATTGCATATGCAATGACAATATGTAAAGCCCAAGGGCAAACGTTGAAAAAAGCAGCAGTCTTTTTCGATGTAGACACAGTTCCGAAGGGAACGGGGTATACAGCAATATCTAGAGTAAAACGACGAGATGACTTATATTTTGTAACACCTCCGAAACCCATCCATTTCATTCCAGTGACGAAAATGTAATATCAACTAAACGTCGGACAGAAACCTCAAATACACGTATTCACCAACTATTACCGTAGTAATTACCGTCTTTTTATCTAGTATAAAAGTAAACCTAAATTTAAATGACTTGTTAAAATAAGACGTTAACAAATAAGCAGTGAAGAATTCGTGATTTAACGGGCACCTACAGTCTTATTAAACAATGACAAAACGTTGTTTACATAGTGTTAAAATAAAAATAAAATGTTACCTTTTTCAGACAAGATGCACCAACAACGCAGGCGTCGGTTTACACAGCAAACGGGGCAAACACCGCAAAGTGTAGCGCAAGGCACTCCACAACAGATGCCTAATGTGACGCCCCAAGCTGGGTTACCCCAACAGTACCAGCCACCTCAACAGTACCAGATATCCCAACAGTACCAGGTACCCTTACAGTATCAAGGATACCAGCAGCCTGGGCAGTTTTATTCTCCTTACCCGCCTCAGTATTCACCGAGCCCTCTCTATGTACCCAGTCCCAAAAAGAATGATAATCCTCAGAAATGGCAAATGTTTCCCCATCGATGGGTTAAGACATATGGTGCACCGTTTCCACCTGAGGATGATAACGATGTCCTTGACAAACTGCAAACATGGAACTGTGAGTGGTACAAAAGACCACATTACGCGATGTCGGAGATGGCACAAACGATCAGACAGTGCCTCCCAATAATGGAAGACTACTCAGGAAATGTGTTCCACAAAGATTCCGTAAATTACTTCAAGTCAGTTTTGGAACCAGTTTGGGAGACGTTAGGTCGCCTAAATAACAAGGAGGAAGAAGAAAAGCCAACGGAAGAAGACGTATTTCAAGCCCTCGCATTTCTGCTGGAGGATGATGACGTTCTGGAAGCCAACATTGATGCATCCTTGGAAGCAAGCATGGCCATGTTTAATCTAACTGTACAGCTGAAAGCTGCGAGAACGTTGATGAGGAACCCAGACGTGTACGCCAAACAAACACGATCAGATAACGGCCTGCATCTTGACTTTCAAAGAGCACAGGATGTCCCAACAATGCAAAAATGGATAACAGCGTGCGTTTTCCCGCCAAGAACACAGAGGCGAGGAGGAAGAAATCTCACACAACAGCTCACGCCTACTTCCACTAACACAGGACGTCGAACACCCGTAAGACGTACCGAGGAAATACAGCCTATCAGACAGAGAGGGTTCCAGATGCCACAAGCACAAACCGAACAGGACGACTGCGAGGACGACGACAATACTGATGAACTGCCACAACAAAGAAAACGACGACGACAACCTTCATTCAGTGAAGACGACGAAGAAGGCTTCGTAACCAAACCTAAACAAAAAGGAAATCGCCGACGCAACGCAGTGACAGAAGAAGATGAAGAAACAGAACAAGAAACGGAAACTCGTAACACCACAAGGAAACATAAACTGCACACAAAAAAACAACGAACAAAGACAAACGAATCCAGCAACAACGATGACGACGAACGAAATGTCGACCAGCTGCGCACGGATACACAAAACCGGGCAACAAATGTAAAGACAAGACGACCGCGCATCAAAACCCAAGCAAAACGGGGGAGGAAAGTAAAAATAAACTCCAAGAATCTTATGCAAAGGATGAAACGAAAACCAAGTCAGACATCTAATACGAGAATCGTCTTTCAAGATTCACAAGATGTCTGATTGCGCGAGGTTATCTTGCCCAGCAGGAGAGATCCCTTATGTTGAAAGTTAAAAGGACAAAAAGGACAATGTCCTTCAACGATATTGACATTGAATATGGTTACAGATAAATTACGTATTCTAACGTTGAGTTAAAAAAAATACAGGTAAAATATACAAAAAAATTTAATATACAGGTAAAACAACAAAAATAGAGAATATCCACGTAAAAGAAAAGAAGACATATCACAGAGCTTACTTAAAGCAATAACCGTCCAAGTGCATTCAACTTACGTTTATTAATTTCAAGGAAATCAAAGGACAAACATAAAAACTATGTTCTTAAAGCTATTGACACAGAATATAGTGACACATCAATTTAGAATTAAAACGTGGACGGTAAAGACGTATCGGGCATTCGTTTCCAGCAGAGGATTATCACGATGCCCTTGACAAACTGAAAACCTTGAATTGTAAGTCGCACAAGACCACATTTGGCGATGTATGTATGGGCGGAGATGGCACAAACAATCAGACCGTGACTGCAAATAATGGAAGTCCTTTGATTGACACTGAATATAGTGACACAAATGTAGAGTTATACCGTTGACTTTTAAATAAGAAATACAGGAAAAATACCAGAAATACACGTACAAGATAACCCAACAATGCACAAATAGATAACGGCATTCATATATAATCTCTCACGTTGAGTTTAAATAAAAATACAGCATATTTGTACAAACAATTGTATTCCATGTGTTTTCTCGCGCTGTACGTAACAAGTATCGAAAGTTATGACAATCTACACCGGTTTACAATAGCGAATTGTTTAATTTAATCAATTTCTTTCAAAATAGCCTTTAGTTCGTATAGCTCAAAGCGCTTTACAAATGTTTCACATGTCCAATTCCTAATATGCGGAAGGCAGTTTTTACAGTGCAGTTTACAATCATGAGTACTTACATATTACATTGTGTAGCCCAGTGAATTTCTTACATCCCTCATATTTGCTTGAGTGTACTGAAATGCACTGTGTGGCTATTCCAATGTATTTGTCGCGCCAAACTACCCCACCCATTCCATCTCTCAGTTCAGGAGAGATGGTAATGGGTGGGGGAGTTTGGCCGTAGAACGTGGATAAGCTCGTATATACGCTCGCCACAAACCGTTATGTAAATTACGGTAACTTAAGTACACACGTACATCGTTGTACCTATCACTTAGGAGGTATTGGAATTTCAGTCAAACAAAAATGGGTATTCGATTACATCTTGAGTTAGGTGTGGGCGGGATGGGTCCTTCGCACCTTGTTAGCTCTACATACCATGGAACCAAGTGAAAGTCATCCCTGTGGTAACTTTTCTGACACCTCTAGCTTAAAACTCCTAAAGGGGACTGCAAAAGACTAAAGGATCGATAGGCCATGCTTTCACAGTTTGTATTCATACTGAAAATCAAAATCAAGTGAGCTTTTACCCTTTTGTTCTACATGAGATTTCTGTTCCCATTGAGCTCACTTTAGGACACCTGCGTTATCATTTGACAGATGTGCCGCCCCAGCCAAACTCCGAACCTGACAGTGTCTTCGACACGGATCGGCCTGCGTGAATGAGACCTTAAATCCAGAACGTGAACCTTGCGGTTCGCCTCCGCTTCATCGAATAAGTAAAAAAACGATAAGAGTAGTGGTATTTCACCGGCGTATTGCTACTCCCACTTATTCTACACCTGTCATGTCTTTTCACAGAGTCAGACTAGAGTCGAGCTCAACAGGGTCTTCTTTCCCCGCTGATTCTGCCAAGCCCGCTCCCTTGGCTGTCGTTTCGCTAGATAGTAGATAGGGACAGTGGGAATCTCGTTAATCCATTCATGCGCGTCACTAATTAGATGACGAGGCATTTGGCTAGGGTCTGCCAGGAATCCCCGACCCTTAATTTGCGGCGAAGGGCTGACCCTCCCCCGACATTGCAGCTGCACACGCGCAGCTGCGTCGAGTTCTGAGCCAATTGGCAATCCAGCAAGGCTCCAAGCACCTCATTGGAATATTTTCCAGCTCAACTCATGGCTACACTGGCATCCGTAGATAACCGTTCACCTTACAGGTCAATAATACGCGTGTGAATCCAGCTGGAGACTACACCCGAAGAACTCGGGCTTTCGCCCTGGCTGGCACGAGGCAAGGACCCAATCATCGACCGCCAGTCAAGAGATTCCATCCGCACTCAGAGTTGCTCCCTACTGGGATCCCGGCACTTCGACTAATAAGGCTGGTCGGCCACCGTTCAAACCGCTACGCCCCTCCGGCTAAGAGCTGGGACGATTACACTTACGCACGCGATTTGCTCCTGCGCAGCTTACTATCGCTGATTATGCAGGTAGGAACCTTTCCCAAGCCATCACAGACTCCGTAAGCACTATAAGAAGTACCTAATAGGAGCCGCCCACGATCATACGACTAACAACCAGAGGTCAGCCGCAAAGAATCACGCTCCCCAAGGGACTCCCCAAGGGACTCCTCAAGGGACTCCCCAAGGGACTCCCCAAGGGACTCCCCAAGGGACACCCCAAGGTTTACGATCATCGGTCTTAGAGACGCTGGTAGGAGCTTAAAAGCAACCATTGATCTACGCGAGCAGCTATTCGGAAAAAACATTGAAATTGCAACCCAGCCCCATAGCACACAGTGCGGTGTTATATGAGGTAGCCGCACCGGGCGAATTTATTTTTTACGCCCACTTCAAGATGGCGGCCAGCTAGTATAAATATTCATTATGATTCACATATTCTCGTTCTACGAGTGAATTAAAAGGAGCATGTTTGACCTGCGAACTCTCTCGTATCGCATGTGTAAGATGTTGGGTTATGAATAGGTAATTTGCACAGGGTTGAGGGTTCGCACCAACATCAATGATTTTTCCTTTTTTCTCAATAACTTGCCAGAAAAATTTCTAAGTGCCATGAAGTGGGCGTAAATAAAAAAATCGCCCGCACCGGCCATAAAGCCAGAGGCTTCGGTAAGCACTCACTTGCACGGCAAATCCCACCGTTTACTCGCCGCGTTCCTTTAGCTACCGCCCGTTCGGCTCTGAAGATGGTAACTCAGAGCGGCCTGACTTGGTTAGAGAAAGGCAAGACCCGAGGGCCCTTACAAACAGACAGCATTCCCGACTCTCACGTGAGCCTACCACAGGCTTCGGACGCGAAACGCTAAGGCAGCATTGAAGCGGCACTAACCTCAAACCTACCTTAAGAGGTGCCGTTTACCCGCGCTTGGTTGAATTTCTTCACTTTCACATTCAGAGCACTCGGCAGAAATCACATCGCGTCAACACCAATTTCTGCCCATCGCGATGCTTTGTTTTAATTAAACAGTCGGATTCCCCTTGCCACTGCCAGTTCTAAGTTGGTTGCTCATTGCCTGCCGAATTGGCCTCGCGACCATAGCTGGGCCAATCCACCAGCAGCCCCTTCCTGGGGGCCGTTTCTCGAAACGCCCGAAAAGTTTGTTTTGAAATTTTAATAGATTGATCCCCAAGTTTTTCGTTTTCTTTTCTACCCTGATGGTTTAAGTAGTCTAGAACTTCCTATCCGTGAATATGTATACTGTTTACGTCTCAAAAAAGAAATTTCCGATTTCATTGAAACCCTCAAATCGAAGAAAAATCACCCGAAAAGTCTCGGGAGGTCAGTTGCTTCCGAAAACTTTCCATTGTTTTTCACCCGAGTATTTCGGGCGCCCGAAAAGTTCGGTTTAAACTCACGTAATTCTTTAAGTACTATGGAATAGAAATAACTACGAAAAGGGAGTTATAGACTATTAAAATCAGCAGGATAGAAAAGAAAACGAAAATCTTTTTGATAAATCCATAAAAATTGCAAAACAAAGTTCTCGGGCCCGAGAATTCTCGGGCGTTTCGAGAAACGGGCGCCTGGTCCGAGTTCGTCCCACCCGTGAAGGCGGGCCTCACCCAGTCCAAGACAGGTCCACTGGCTTCAAGTCTCAGCCCGACAGACCCAACCCTTAGAGCCAATCCTTATCCCGAAGTTACGGATCTATTTTGCCGACTTCCCTTACCTACATTGTTCTATCAACCTGAGGCTGCTCACCTTGGAGACCTGCTGCGGTTATGAGTACGACCGGACACGAGAATCACTATCTTCCCCGAATTTTCAAGGGCCGTCGAGAGCGCACCGGACACCACAAGAAGTGTGGTACTTTACCGGACATTAAACCCTATCTCCAGGCAAGCTGATTTCAGGGTGAAAGTCCGTTAAAAAGAAAAGAGAACTCTTCCCAGGGCCCCCGCCAGCGTCTTCGGGTTCGTTTGCGTTACCGCATCTGCCACAGAGTGGCAATATCCTTGTTCCGGTTCGGGAATATTAACCCGATTCCCTTTCGATAGATGGCTCAAGATTGAGCGCTTGCAAACGGAATTTCCCTATCTCTCCACTTCGGTCTTCAAAACTCTCATTTGAATATTTGCTACTACCACCAAGATCTGCACTGGAGGCCGTTTCACCCAGGCTCACGCCAAAGGCTGCGTCACGACCCCCACGCCCTCCTACTCGTTGGGGCTTCGCATTTACCCCAACGGCACGGTATAGGTGCGACGCTGGGGCGCCATCCATTTTCAGGGCTAGTTGCTTCGGCAGGTGAGTTATTACACACTCCTTAGCGGTTTCCAACTTCCATAGCCACCGTTCTGCTGTCTAGAGCAACCAACACCTTTTGTAGGGTCTGATGAGCGTCGACTTAGGCACCTTAACCGCGCATTCGGTTCATCCCGCATCGCCAGTTCTGCTTACCAAAAGTGGCCCACTAGAAACTCGCATTCACTGTCCGGCTTCAATTAAGCAAGTCGGACTTCTCACCAATTTAAAGTTTGAGAATAGGTTAAGGTTGTTTTAACCCTAAGACCTCTAATCATTCGCTTTACCTGATAAAGCTGCCATGAGTTCCAGCTATCCTGAGGGAGGGAGGGAACCAGCTACTAGACAGTTGGATTAGTCTTTCGCCCCTATACCCAAATTTGACGATCGATTTGCACGTCAGAATCGCTACGAGCCTCCACCAGAGTTTCCTCTGGCTTCACCCTATTCAGGCATAGTTCACCATCTTTCGGGTCCCAACAGATGCGCTCTTACTCAAACCTTTCTAAGAGTAGAATAGGTCGGTCGATGATGCACCTCCTCCGGAGGAAAGGGTCTCACCTCAGCGACGGAAGTCGCCTTCACTTTCATTACGCCTCGCGGTTTCAATCACCCAAAGACTCGCACGCATGTTAGACTCCTTGGTCCGTGTTTCAAGACGGGTCGGATGAGACCATATGACCGCCAACGTCGTGGGCGCATAGTATGAAGTCACCGCCGTCGCGACCGGCAGCAGTCGCGGCGCACTACATGCAGTCCACCGCATTCGACAACCAACCGGAACGACAGGACCCTAGCCGTAATGGCATGCACCGCAAGCTCCTCGGTCGGGCCCGGGCCATCAAACGGCGGACTATAACAGTTCGCTCCCGAAGGAAAGAACCTACCTTTCCGTCGCCTTTAAAACCCAGTCCCAACCGACGTTGGCGCGCACCAGCGAGAAGTGCGACGGTCGGGAGAGCAAACCGAGCGGCCGCGGTCCATTCAGATCCGCAAAACCACCCGCCTACTCCACCAGCCGGCTGAATCTCGCATGACGCATTGCTAACCCCATTCGTTTCCCTTTTAACGGTTTCACGTACTTTTTAACTCTCTTTTCAAAGTGCTTTTCATCTTTACCTCACGGTACTTGTTCGCTATCGGTCTCGTGCCAATATTTAGCTTTAGATGGAGTTTACCACCCATTTTGGGCTGCATTCCCAAACAACCCGACTCGTCGAAAGCACATCGTGAACTGTCGGAATCGCCACAGACGGGGTTGTCACCCTCTATGACGTGCTGTTCCAAGCAACTTGGACGACTCCGGATCCGCCGAGAAAGTGCTTCTCGGAACTACAATTCGCCGTTGCAAGCAACGTAGATTTCAAATTTGAGCTGTTCCCGCTTTATTCGCCATTACTAGGGGAATCCTTGTTAGTTTCTTATTAATATGCTTAAATTCAGCGGGTAGCCTTGCCTGATCTGAGGTCAAGATGGTACAAGCACCGTTGAAACGGTCCCGCACGTCGCTGCCGAGAGACGCGACGACGAGAAGCGATCGCCATTCAGCAAAGGGCGAAGATACTTTTGGCCTTCCTGAACGCGCGAAGCTGCTCGCGGACGTCGGTCCTGATGCATTTCAAAGGACGCGGCTAGATGAATCTAAAGCCACAACGCTTCAATACCGCAATTTAATCGCAATTGCGCTTTTTTTTTAGGAAATCACAGACCTGTTATTGCCTTCCTGACTTTGGTTGAACACCAACAGTCCCTCTAAGAAGTAAGCCGCGAATCGGGATTCGCGTAACTATTTAGCAGGTTAAGGTCTCGTTCGTTAACGGAATTAACCAGACAAATCACTCCACCAACTAAGAACGGCCATGCACCACCACCCATAGAATCAAGGAAGAGCTCTCAATCTGTCAATCTTTCCTATGTCTGGACCTGGTGAGTTTCCCCGTGTTGAGCCAAACTAAGCCGCAGGCTCCACTCCTGGTGGTGGCCTTCCGTTAATTCTTTAAGTTTCAGCTTTGCAACCATACTTCCCCCGGAACCCAAAAGCTTTGGTTTCCCATAAGGTGCCAAAGAGGTCATCCAATAACGATCCCTAGCCGGCATCGTTTATGGTTAGAACTAGGACGGTATCTGATCGTCTTCGATCCTCTAACTTTCGTTCTTCATTAATGAAAACATTCTTGGCAAATGCTTTCGCAGTAGTTCGTCTTTCGTAAATCCAAGAATTTCACCTCTGACAACGAAATACGAATGCCCCCAACTGTCCCTATTAATCATTACTTCGGTTCCAGAAACCAACAAAATAGAACCAAAGTCCTATTCCATTATTCCATGCTTATGTATTCAAGCGCTGGCCTGCTTTGAACACTCTAATTTTTTCAAAGTAAACGTCGCAAGTCCTGCGCACACTCAGTTAAGAGCACACGCAGTCTTTGCGAAGAAGAACAGCCCGGACAGTAACACACCTTGCGGCGGACCGACCGTGCCGTCCCGAAATCCAACTACGAGCTTTTCAACTGCAACAACTTTAATATACGCTATTGGAGCTAGAATTACCGCGGCTGCTGGCACCAGACTTGCCCTCCAATGGATCCTCGTTAAAGGATTTAAGTTGTACTCATTCCAATTACAAGACTTATGTTTGTTAGACTGTATTGTTATTTCTTGTCACTACCTCCCTGAGTCAGGATTGGGTAATTTGCGCGCCTGCTGCCTTCCTTGGATGTGGTAGCCGTTTCTCAGGCTCCCTCTCCGGAATCGAACCCTAATTCTCCGTCACCCGTTGTAACCATGGTAAGCCAATACCTTACCATCGACAGTTGATAGGGCAGAAATTTGAATAAAACATCGCCGGCGCTAGGCCCTGCGATTCGAACAGTTATTATGAATCACCAAAGAACCGGGCAGAACCCGCATTGGTTTTAAATCTAATAAATACATCCCTTCCAGAAGTCGGGACTTTTCGCATGTATTAGCTCTAGAATTACCACGGTTATCCAAGTAGTAAAGGTACAATCAAATAAACGATAATTGATTTAATGAGCCATTTGCAGTTTCACAGTACGAGTGCTTATACTTAGACATGCATGGCTTAACCTTTGAGACAAGCATATGACTACTGGCAGGATCAACCAGATAGCTACACAACAGGCGAAGAGATCGCACGAGTGAAGGACAAACCTCCACACCGCGCTTTAACTCTAGCACCTTGAACGACGTGTCGTTCGAGAAGCAATAGCTAACAAGCACATGCGCGGCCTCGGAAGCGACTTTAACGATCGCAATCCTCGCAGCGAATTTCTCGTTGCCACGTCTTTAGTAACCTCGGGCTGCAACAAGCGGAAACCAGTCCAGCGATCTGATAATCCCAGACGGCTCCGCTCTGCCGCATACTCTAGGCGAGGCCTTCGCTCAAAGAGCACGCCTCTCACTTTCGTTGCATTACGGTCTCTCCAACGGATAGACGCGCATATAACCACGACGCTTTATTTTAAATCGCGCTTTACGATTTTAGCGTTCGGTCTTACACGACGAATTCTCAGTACTCACAAATGTATTACGCCGACCCAGTAAACTTCCTGCTGACCTCGCCAACTCTTCGTTCTTCTCCCGCGATAGCTTACGTTGTTCTTGTGCCATCTTTTTGGTTTCTTACTTCTGTACTTAAAAAAAATAGACAGTTTACCAGATCGCCCCCTTTTCGCAAAAAAGTCTCAAAATTGGGGACAACTTTCCTCAAAGGGCGGACACTCCAATTTCAGCGCTTTCCTTTTCTTTCTGTCTTTCTTTCTCTGTCTCTCTCCCTCCTCCTCCTTGTTTGTCACTAATAGTAAAGGAACGGCGAACAGCTAACATCAATTCTAACATTACATGCCGATGGCCTCCTTTCTCCTTCGTGTGCAGCTCATATATAAAATTTTAACTACAATGAATGCGTAATACACTGTATGCACAGTTCCTACACCAATGCACTCTTTGGGTGCTAGTGTACAAGCGCACGTAATGGGAAAAGATTGGGATGGGCATGCTGGAAGTTTTGCTAAAAGGGGGTGATCTGGTAGCCATAGCGCACATAAGTTGGCTACCAGAAAGCAGTTGTTGGGAAGCAGTGATAAAGGCAAAGGATGGAATATACGATATGCCATACATGGTGAAATATCGATGGTAGAGACCGTTGTGCGAAGGCAAAATAAAAAGGCAAACTTACACGGATATAACCTGACGAAAGGATGGTGAAGAAAGGATGGTGGAGACGATACACACAGATACACACACACACATACACACTCATACACAAACGCATATAAACTGAGGAAAGGATGGTTGAGACCCTTGTGTGCGAAGATAAAAAAAGCGGCCACGCGCTGGCGTGGCCATGTGTTCAATGCAAACTTACACAGATGCACACATACGGACTGACGAAAGGATGGTGTAGACGATATCCAGATGAAAAAAAAGGAGAAATCGTAGAACAAAGGCTTAAACAACAAGGCTACTCTACAACTTACAATACCCCGTTCTTTATTTAAGTCGTCTGCAAAGGATTTATCTCCAGAAATTTTAAACTTTCGTATACTTTAGTGCCTTGAGGGCTGTTGTCCCTCTTGGCACATTGGGACGCAGGAGACCGGCAAGCCGACCTCTATCCTTGTTCGCCTAAGATTCTCTGGAGGTAATTATCGTTGCGTTCTAGCACGGATTCTGACTTAGAGGCGTTCAGTCATAATCCAACAGATGGTAGCTTCGCACCATTGGCTTTTCAGCCAAGTGCAAATGCCAATTGTCTGAATCTGCGGTTCCTCTCGTACTGAGCAGAATTACTATTGCAACCACAGCACGAAATGAGGACTTTAAGGAATTTTGCTATCGGCGTATTTTTGCGTAAAAGTAGCCTGTACATTTACGCATTTTTACGTGACGCGTAAACTTGCGTTAAAGGTTAAAATAACTTTACGCGACCTTTTCGCAGATATTAAAGAAGCGTAAACCCTTTTACACACAAACTGCGAAAACTGTAAACACCTGAAATATATCTGAAGTATGTTTTTTTATGAATTCTCGCATGCGAGAATCTACGTAGAACACTGATAAAATGGATCATATTTATAGTAAATAATTTTCAGAACAAGAATTGAAAGAATAAAATAAAAAGCACCAATACCAAGACTTGAATCTCTTACTAGCTCTTTTGGAATAAGTTAAAATACTGATAAAGTTTCGGGCGTATATCTCAGGTATTCACGTTTTCATAGTTTGACTGGTAGACGTTTACGCAAGCGTAAAGTTGAGTAAACCCAACAATCTTTACGTAACAAGTAAATGTGCGTTTAGGATGGCGTTCTTTACAGACATTTACGCGAAACATAAATCGTCGTAAAGAAGAAGCCTTTTAAAAGTTACGTTTTTACGATAATAGACAGCTCGAACAACAAATTAACAGCGAATAACAAACTAAACTTTCATGGCATATTTCAGGTATTCACGGTTTTCGTACTCAGTGACTGTAAACGTTTACGCAAGCGTAAAGTTGAGTAAATCCAACAATCTTTACGTAACAAGTAAATGTGCGTTTAGGATGGCGTTCTTTACAGACATTTACGCGAAACATAAATCGTCGTAAAGAAGAAGCCTTTTAAAAGTTACGTTTTTACGAATAGACAGCTCGAACAGCAAATTAACAGCGAATAACAAACGAAACTTTCATGGCATATTTCAGGTATTCACGGTTTTCGTACTCAGTGACTGTAAACGTTTACGCAAGCGTAAAGTTGTGTAAACCCAACAATCTTTACGCAACAAGTAAATGTGCGTTTAGGATCGCGTTCTTTACAGGCATTTACGCAAAACAAATCGCTGAAAAGAAGGAGCCTTTAAAAAGTTGCGATTTTACAAAAAAGGACAAGTCGAACAGCAAACTAACTGCGGATAACAAATATAACACTCTGTTGAATCATTTTCGCGACAGGTTCAAAATCGTCTGATACAGCGCTGTCAGTGCTAAAATGTCCAAAATCAAGGGTCAAAATCAAGAAAATAAACAATGCGAAAAAGCACGGATATACGGACAAATAGCGGACTCTTGATCGCCTACAGCAATGGTGCGAAGGCGAAGGTTTCTACCCTTTTTACAGTATTTACATTGAAAAATTATTCTTAACACATATGATTCACTTGTGTTTGTGTGACAGACGGTTGAGTCACGTCAAGGCTATGCACACACTGTGATAAATAATGGACTGCAAACAGTCTATTCAGCAACGATTGGTAAAAAAAAACTCTTTTTGTGGAGTATAATTGTTTTTAATTTAGAATAGCCCCTTTGACGGCGTAACTCGGGAGTACTAAATGACAGGAGTAAGAATTTCGAAGAGAAGTACTGCTAGGTACTCACTTGAGTGAATTTGATTAAAGCTAAAATAACTCCCAAAAAGAGGAGTAATCTAGCGTTGTTTTAACAAAACACTTTTCGTTTCGTATTTTCAAAAGAAAGTGCCGAATTATACGTTTAGCGTGACTGCGGTGAATGTCGTACAATCGCAAGTTCTTCTGGGTAATTTTCAAGGTGACTGCGTGCTGCTTCAGCGGTATCTCCAGTACGCATGCTCTCTGAGCATCGGCGGGAAAACCGTTATTTTCCAACACGAGTGTTGGTCGTCGTTGTTTGTCGCTTCTTGTGTAGATTGGTACTTATGAAGTATCTTGAGAAAGCAGGAGTTATTCTAGTTATCCTAGGTGTTGCCAGTTAAGGACTGTCAGGTGAATAAAACATTTAATATGATTACCTAACTCAACAGGTCAGAATCTGCTGCAAATGGCTACAAGAGATGAAGTCAAAGAGACAGTAATTGTTGACCATGGAGGGGAGGAAAGATGCCCTTGGTCCAAGGCTTGCTAAGAGGTTTGTTACAAATTTATTTTTTGTGAAAATATCATTGGTGCCTGGAAGACAGGAGACTTGCAAAATTACATGAGAATATTTAAGACAGATTGTGCTAGAACTTTGAGCAATTTGAACAGGAAGGCGTAAAAAAAGTTGCTATTCATCGTTTAGGAAACTTTAAAAAAATTGTTTTCAGGTCTCCATGAATATTTTTTGGTACGACTACCACTGCTTATTCCTTTCATGGGAACCTTCAAAAACAAACTGATGTTAAGGAAAAATCTGAAGTAACTTACAAAGGATTATGAGCAGAAGGGTTGACCGAGATTAGCCTGCCAACCTGGGCTGATGCTTGCTCTGGCATCATGGAAAGATAGCTGGAACAATGCTTTCACTTTAATTTTAAATATAAATCACATTACTTCTACTGTGTTAAAAATTTGCTCTACATTATAAAGTCATTTTTGAGCATTTCAGAACATATACCCCACAATTGGGCCACTCGGAAATTCCTCAAAATTTGAATTCTGTTTTGAATTTCTGTTTTGAACTTTTCAGTCTCACTGGATAAGTTAATATATAGATTTAGCCACTGGCTAAAAGCGGAGCTCCTGGTTATAAAATTTTCTATGTGAATGAAAGGGATTCCCATGTGTACATGGTTTATGTGGATGCTTTAGAGTCTTCCCTTCACGAGATATTATTTTTTCAAGCATAGATGACGTCATCGATGACGTCATATCACGTGACCACTTCATTTCGCTCATCTGGTGGTCTAGACTACACTACCCAAGTTTGGTTGTTATAGAGTCTTCCCTTCTCGAGATGTTAATTTTTCAAGCATAGATGACGTCATCGATGACGTCATATCACGTGACCACCTTATTTCGCTCATCTGGTGGTCTAGACTACACTACCCAAGTTTGGCTGTTTTAGAGTCTTCCCTTCACGAGATATTCATTTTTGAAGCATAGATGACGTCATCGATGACGTCATATCACGTGACCACTTCATTTCGCTCACCTGGTGACCTAGACTACACTACCAAAGTTTGGTTGTCTTAGAGTCTTCCCTTCACGAGATATTGATTTTTCAAGCATAGATGACGTCATCGATGACGTCATATCACGTGATCACTTCATTTCGCTCACCTGGTGACCTAGACTACACTACCAAAGTTTGGTTGTCTTAGAGTCTTCCCTTCACGAGATATTCATTTTTCAATCACTGATGACGTCATCGATGACGTCACATCACGTGTCCGGGTTACAGCACCCCCTTGTGGCATAGACAAAATATCCCAAGTATGGTTGTCTTAGTGTGTTCCCTTGAGGAGATATAATTTTTTCTTTGCATACCACAGGGTTCCCATGTGTACACGGACGACGGACGGACGGACGGACGGCGTACGCTATAGGTTTAATATCAGAAAAATAAAGAAAAAATCATATCTCCCGAAGGGTAGCTTCTATAGAAGCCAAACTTGGACAAACTTTCAAAGACCATAAGAGGAACTCTATACCAAGGTCACATGCCCTTACGTCATCAATGACGTCATCAAAATGATCCATAATGCCCGTGACGTTCAAAAATCAACTCGATAGTATACTATACGTTTTTTCCTTAGGTATGGTGCTCCGCTTGCGCGGGCCTTGGGCCCGCGCAGGAGCTCCGCTAATAACACAAAATATACAGGTCACAGCTGCTTAGTTCAAGAGTATCCCACTCAAGGTCATTTGAGAACTGAAATGTTTCTGTATCCAGGACATCAGGATGCCTCATGTTAATTTCACTGTCAGGCAGTTCAGTGAGGAGATGCGTTCTTGTCAACTCGCCCTAGCATATCTGTGTTCGCCTGTTAGTGCGAAGTCGTGTAATTTCACATCATAGCTAAATTTCTCAACAGGCTTTTGATTTACAAGAATAAAAAAAAAAACGATGAAAATATCCCACTTGCACTACAAAGCTTTATTTTTGCGGTGTAATAATTTTTTTTCGCATCAGAAACAAATCTCCGTTATTTTCATTATTGCACATCTATGTAGTTATGGGACGTATTGGTTCTCGTAACTCGTTCCCAGACCGCTATTCCCCGTCCCCGGGTCCCCGTTTTAGTAACACGCACTGGGGAAAGAGTATGGTAAAATGCATGTACCGGTATGTGCGTCACAACCAATGTCTGTATATTGTTTTATCCCAGATAAAAAATATTGGTGTTTGTTTCATGCTTGTTATGTTTCGAAGCTCATTATGCTCCTATTGCTTTCTTCTCCAGAAAGTTAACCATCGACTTTGAGTGGCTGAAAACGTTATGGACAAAGGCGCACCGAAAGAGCAAAGTTCCCAAGCGAAATGCATCTGTACGCCATAAGTGACAAGAGCGCTCTGTACTCCGACGCGGAAACACTCATAATTTTGTTGAAATAATTCGCCTGGCAAACCGACGTTCTCCGCGAAGATGAAAATGTTCCTCTTCTCGCTTAAATTTAGGACAATAATATTGAAACGATGATTGTTGTATTTCTTAATAATATATATAAGGGCAAGATTGGAGGGTAAATTCTAATAAAAGAACAGTACTCAAAATCATTGTGCTTGTATTTGTGCTGCAGTGCAGCTTGCCCTCATGACTAGGTTCACAATGCTCATTTTTTATACCACGCCTCACCATACCAGGGACATTTCTTCTTAATCGCGAGGTGAAAGGCTTTCTCTATTCTTGGGTGAAACAAATTACAGGCCTGCAGGAGCGCAACATGCTGCCCGTCTGTGTGAACAAACGAAGAACAAATAGAAAGCATATTCCAAATGAAGTTAACGCTGTCTAAACGCGAAATTTCGCCGTATAACAGAAAAATCTATAAACGCATTTTCGAACCAATACGCACATGTCCCAAGCGTAAAGACTCTTTGCTAGAATTTACATTCTCCGTAAAGCTGCGTTAAGAACGACTTTACGCTTCATTATGGTAAGCGTAAAGTTGCGAATTTTTGTGTCATTACGCAGGCTATACGCAAAACGTTATCGCTGCGTAAAGTATATATTTACGCAAAAGAAAAGGTTGCGTAAACGTCTTTAAATGCTTCCTTTACGTCACCTTTTCGCTTCCAAATCGCATCCGTAAAGTAAGGATTTCGTGCTGTGAACAACACTTAATCAGTAGGGTAAAACTAACCTGTCTCACGACGGTCTAAACCCAGCTCACGTTCCCTATTAGTGGGTAAACAATCCAACACTTGGCGAATTCTGCTTCGCAATGATAGGAAGAGCCGACATCGAAGGATCAAAAAGCAACGTCGCTATGAACGCTTGGCTGCCACAAGCCAGTTATTTTACCATACAAAAGTCTCTCCTGCCGATAGGGATTCAAATTCTGTACAATTTATTTCCTTTTAAGTAATTTAAAAATTTTACATATTTTTTTTTTTTCATGTAAATATATAACAACTTTTCTGCCCCCAGTGGATTTTCATAAAAGTGCATTTTTCATGAGAGGGCATGAAGTTATATAAAATGCCAAAGCGGTTAAGTTTTGCAACGAGTATTTACTGAGATATGAATTTTCAAAATTTGCATTTCTCATATGTTTACTGTATTTTTGCAGTCGTTTTCTGAAGTCTTCCAGATTACCGCGAAATGTCATTTTTTCAAGAAACTGCATAAAGTAATATATAGATTTAGCCACTGGCTAAAAGCGGAGCTCCCGGTTACATGTTTCCGTGAGAATAAAACATGGTTGTCATGGGTACATTGTTTGTCACTGTGGACTGGCTGTGTGGAAGACTATGACCTACCCAATGGAATGATTCTAACAAAGCACAAACATACCATAAAGAGAAAAGCCAATATATTCATAAAAGATAGAAAATACCCACCATGGAATGAGCAGAGAAATTCAGAAAAGTTGGTTGTCAATTTTGGTATTTGTATTTATCCTGCTTTGTATGTATTGGAAATTCCAATGGTAAGGGAAGGAATGGTAAGGGAAGGGCCATCCCAATTCGTGAGCTTTTCAGGGGAGGGACCATTTCCATTACATTAATGGTCCTTTTAAGAGCTACCACTTTATGAGTTACGGAATTGTTCTCGGAGGGCTTGGAACATAACATTACACAAAGGTGAGTGAAGAGTTGTACCTTTCCTAGTCGATCCCATGCACATTACATGGATGTTTCCCTATAAGACGCATGAGAGGGCATTTTTTTTAATTGTGTGCTCCCAGAAATATCCATACCCCTCCCTCTCGAAAGGTTGGTAAAAATACAGTACTTGTACGGAAAAGATCAGGTAAATTGATCCCCTTCCGTCCAGAATTTCCATGGGGAGGGGTATGGATATATTGTGGAACCACACTTTGCTGAAATTCCCAAAGAAAAAAACTACCTACCCTATGTTCAAAACCCATCATGTATGATGTATGGTTAATTTGGTTAACACAATGATGTAACAAAAGATTTTATCAAGCCGGAGATTTATATTGTGCAAATGAGGAGTCTTCAGTTCATGGAAATCTAGAGCAAGTAATCTATTGTTTTAATGTTCACAAACCAGATGATATAACAATCATGGATACATTTTCTTTTCAAAAACACAAGACAGAGTCATGAGCAGGCTATACTAATTTTTATGTATAATATCATCTTAGTACCTCAGCTATAATTGAATTGCAGCAGCATTTCATTCTCACTAGCTGGCATAGGCTAATTGTAGACAAAGTTGGTTGATGCATTTACATCGCCTTAAATAATAAAAGCACTGCAAATGCATTAAACTGATTCTTGACAAGTATTTAGAAATCATAATACATAGACATAGATAGTCATTATTGTGACAGTACACCATGGGATGCATGTGCCGTTATTACAATAAAGTATTAAAAAAGTGTAATAAATGTAAAAAAGAAAAGAAAGAGGAGACAAGGCGATGCCATTACATAATTGTATTCTAATTCATGGATGGCAGGGGGGAGGAGGGGGTGAGGTAGCCCTTGCCCTTCCACTGTTTTCTGTAAAGTTTTCCCTCTTATCTCTCATTGCCATACATAGTCTCTTATGAACTTCAAAGTCTGTTCTGCAGTCCATGTAAAACTATTTATATAATTTTTGGCCTGTCCAAGAGCCATTTCTGGCTGCTGCTTTGTCGCTGAAATTGAAAGAGAAAAGCAATAAGTATGATGAAGCTTAAAGACAAATCTTCTATTTTCCAGTCTTAAATAATACCATGCATGGCTAATTGGATACTATACATGTACATTTTAGTGATGAATTCATGAAATCAAGAATGAATGAAATGATTTCTAATTGTTTAGTCTATGATTGACTAATTCCATCTCATTCAGTTTCGAGAGTGGTTTTCCTAGACCCGTGAAGACATATAATATTCAAAGTGTAGTTGTCAAGACAGCACATTAGAGAACAAAGAAATTAGAGTGCATTAGTGCTAAGTATGCTATTTCACGGATTTATCAAAACCAGTTTACTGTATTTGGCACATCAGATATTAATATTAAGGAATGTTAAAGAGTGGAGGCCAAGAGGTGTCCACGGAGAAGAAGAACTGGGATGCTTGACATGGTAAAGGATGCAAATTGCATCACCACCGAAGAGACAGGAAATTCCAGAGGGGTGGGGGCAGGTCAATTACCTGATTTCTTCCATACAAGTACTGTATTTTCCTTTGGAAATATCAGATGGGTAGGGAGATCACTTTTTCAACACCTGCTCTGTGTGTGTGTGGAGGGGAGGGGGGGGGGGGGGGGGGGGGGGTATTTTCTGGAAGCACACATTGAAAAAAGATTTGAAGCATTTCAATCTGTCATTTCAAGGGTAAAACAGTACTTGATGATTTGGTTGTTTTACATTTTTTCCAAAGGTTATTTGTTTGACATCTTTTTGCCAAAAAATATTTACATGACCAGAACCTAAATTCTAGATGCAATCACAAAAATCTTGGCAGTAATGTATGCTCAGTATAGATTGAGTTATGTAATAATAAATAATAATTTACACGGTATCTAACTATTAATATAATCTAACTCACATATTATGTACAATTTAAAATATATATACAATAAAATATAGGGATAATGGTAGATACAAAGATAATGAATAATATAAAATACATAAATTATTACTGTGCGACTACGTCAACTGGGCCATTTTGTAGCAAGTTAGCCAATCAGAAGGCGAGTACAGAACAAAGGATCTTGACTTTCTTGAGATCTCAGACGTCGAAATATTCGCTTTTCTCTTAAAATTGTGAAAATTATGAGCAGAAATAACTTCAAAACACTTAATTACTCATTGTCAGATGTATTGCAAGTAATAATGGTTTGAATCTCTAAATGACAAACTTTTTACGGGATGGCCCGGTTGATGTAGCCGCACAGTAAAAAGTTATATTTAATATATTGACAATTCTGATAGCTCAAAATTGTATTCTTTAAGATGTCCTAGGGCTTAATTTTAAGCAGGAGCTGAAAAACTCTACTTAAAATTATACTTATGAGTTTGATAGGAATACAAGAAAATATTTGAGAGGTAATCTGGGATTCCTCCATTTTGGGTTTTGTACATCATCAATGCTAGCTGTTTGTCCCTCCTGGTCTCAAGATTGTCCCACTCCAGCTCATTAAGTAAATCCCTTGACTGTTTATCATAATTTGAGAAGGTCAAAACCCTGGCTGCCCTGTTTTGGAGTATCTGGAGGGTGTTTGCCATCCCTTTGCCACATGTCCCCCATACAGCACTACAGTAATGAAAATATGGCTGTATGAGGGAGTTAAAGTCCTGAATGGATGCAAATACAATGTTGTTGTTTCTGCATTCACTAAATTAACATGCTACCTATGCCAAAATGAAATTTTTTGATCCCAGTTGGGAAATTCACACATTCCCACTTGGATCTCAGATTTAAGCTTCGATCCAACCTGAGTTTTCATTTAGGTCAGATATAAACACCTTGGATATCTTAAATAGTCCAGACTGGTATTATCTTCCCTTCAGGGTCATACTACCTCCCAAACAGTTGGGATAACACAGGGGCGGAAGAGCACCCTAAAAAGTGGGGGTGCCCAACAGGCAAAAAATGAAGTGTGGATGTAATTTCTATTTTCCATGTTTTCACCTCACATATATTTATATGAAAATATGTCACAATGTAATCTTAACCCCTACTGAGCCTAATATCACAACAGAAACAAAAACAACAAACAAAAAGGTTCTTCTGTTCCTTTTCTTTTTTATGTGTAAATACAAAAAATATATAGTTTCAAAAAGCTCAGCCCGCACTGAACCTGGGTCCACAGCTATTTAGGATTACAGTTTAGTGTTTATATTACCTGGGTACTAGTTTTATGTTACAGATGTACTGTACCAGTGTTATTATGATGCACAAAAATAAGTGTTCAATAATAAAACTCAATTAGGGAAACCTTTGTTTTTTGGGCATAGAAACATTAATATGGAACAGAATAAAGTGTTTTGCCAAAAGCAAGGTGAATACAGTGGTGACCCACCCCTTTATTGCACCAACGCCCCCCTCCCCCCTCGATAAATAATGACCAGTCCCTAAACAGCAGCCCGCACTGCCCCCGGGTCCACAGCTATTTAGGATTACAGTTTAGTGTTTATATTACCTGGGTACTAGTTTTATGTTACAGATGTACTGTACCAGTGTTATTATGATGCACAAAAAATAAGTGTTCAATAATAAAACTCAATTAGGGAAACCTTTGTTTTTTGGGCATAGAAACATTAATATGGAACAGAATAAAGTGTTTTGCCAAAAGCAAGGTGAATACAGTGGTGACCCACCCCTTTATTGCACCAACGCCCCCCTCCCCCCTCGATAAATAATGACCAGTCCCTAAACAGCAGCCCGCACTGCCCCGGGTCCACAGCTATTTAGGATTACAGTTTAGTGTTTATATTACCTGGGTACTAGTTTTATGTTACAGATGTACTGTACCAGTGTTATTATGATGCACAAAAAATAAGTGTTCAATAATAAAACTCAATTAGGGAAACCTTTGTTTTTTGGGCATAGAAACATTAATATGGAACAGAATAAAGTGTTTTGCCAAAAGCAAGGTGAATACAGTGGTGACCCACCCCTTTATTGCACCAACGCCCCCCTCCCCCTCGATAAATAATGACCGGTCCCTAAACAGCAGGGGCCGGTTCCTAGAAGGCCAGTTAAGAGTTATCAGTGGATAAACACTTATCCAACGGATAAATCCAGAACAAATCCTATAGAACAGATAACTTTTATCCGTTTATAGTTCATCAATAAGTACACTGTCACTCTGACAGTCTACAATCCAACATGGGTGCAAATAACAATAGGATTACCGTAGTTTTGTAATTAAGTTTTTGTTTTCTTGAGTTATAGATCAATTTCGAGTAACAAGTAGCACGAGCCAAACTCGAGCCCGAGTCAAATACGAGTCACGAGCCAACTGCGAGTCACGTTTAAAAATCAGTCAGGGCATACATTCAAGGCAGCAGATTGAGATATCGTCCACTGTGTCATCTTGGTAAGGCAATTTTTATTAATTAAAGAATGTTTGTTTTATATGTAAGTTAAAAGAAAGTACAGCTTTCAAAAAGTCAAAGGTAGACTAGGAGCCCCCTAAAAAGTAATTCCAATGACATCACATCACATCCGTACATAACAAGTCTAAAGGCCTGATTCAGCTGCGACGTGCAACGTAAAATCACGCTGCTGAAGTGACCGGTGACTGCAACGGACATGGGTCAGGGACGTTTGTCAAAGATTTCGATCGACATCGTGTGCGAATCGCGGAGGAATTTGAACATGCTCAAAACACCTGCGCCGGTGGCGCGACATCGTTCAGCCGTTGCAAGTGAAATCGCTGGCCGTTCACATGCTGCGATGCAGTAGCCTCCTCGCAGGCTCTCTTCTGGTGTCAGAGCACGCCGCCGGAAATTGCAGTTTGCGCACGCACGTTCGTATGGGATTTCCGCACACCCTCGTTTTTGTGGGTTTCCTGTGGACTCTGAATGTAGAAAGCTTTCCAAAAGCCTCAACCCAAAACAGCCCTCAAAACACGCGCGCGCATGACACAGGAAACCCGTTTTGCCACAGGAAGCCCACCGCGTGCAGAACCGCCCGCGCGCGTCTAAATCAGTACACATTTAGAAAGCGAATTAACTTTATTTGGGAAACAAACAACAGAACTTGTTAGCAAAGCGAAGAGAGCCTGTAGGCAGGCTAGCGATGCAGAGACTCGCAGCACAAATCAAAGGTCCGGTGGTCCGATTGCAGTGCCAGTGCTTCACCACGTGTTCCTGGCTGAGAATTATTTTTAAAGTTCTCAGGACGTCGCATCCCACGACCACTATCTTGATCTAATTTTTCGATTTTAAATTAAATATAACAGTGACTCAAGGATGGCTTGTGACTCGTAATTGACTCGAGCTCGAACTGCTTCATGATTGAGAAATAGATTTCCTTGCGATTTTGACAAAAATAACGGTGACTCGAGGTTGGCTCGTGACTCGTATTTGACTCGGGCTCGAGTTTGGCTCGTGAAATTAACATACTCATCAATTTCAGTTTTCTATTTCTTAGACATGTCAACTTGTGAAATGCAGAGAAGAGAGGCCTGTGGTAGCAGGAAAACAAAAACAAATGACATAATTTTCCCATCCTTACCGTGTTTTCTAGGAGGGGAAATCCAGAATGTCAAATTTTATGCACTAGTCATTTGCTTCCACCGACCCCCCACCCCCGCGACATGCGGGGATTTTGTCAGGCAATACTGGGGGAAATATCAGTGGTTTGTCTTGTATTCTTGCCCCGATCCCCAGGGAGTTTACTTCAAATTTGCTATGGCTCAGATAACCGGCCGGGGGAATGGCGGGGGAAACATACAAAACACCTGTCTTTTTCATTTCGGCAAAGACACTCTACTGGTTTTGACAGTATTAGGGAAGTTTCTTGTATCCATCTTGTGGAGGGTGGAATTTGTCCCTTGGGTGTCGGAGGGGGGCCTAGGGGTTTGCGGTGATGTGGTATTGGCTGTGTTTTTGCGTGGTTTTACGGTTATGCGGTATTTTCAAAGTCTACGGTGTGCGAAAATTGGTGAAATAGTCTGCGATCGATCACACGGTAATTTGTGTACAAAAATGCGGTATTGCCGTGTTTGCGAGTCCTACGGTACGGTATTTAGCGTCCCGAGACTCTCGAATTGCAGTAAAACACAAGTTACACACTTGCGGATGGTTGTAGGGCTCAAGACTATCTTCCGCTCACGTTTTGCTTGAATAGAAGGTCTGATTGCCATTGGATACCACGGAATCGTTAGCGGAAACGGCATTTGATTGACTTTGCGTGTGATTTCGGCACCATTTAAGATATAAAAGAAAAACGTTTTTGCGGTGAGCGGTATTCCCGAAAAATCTCTGCGCAAAGGTGGTATTTTCGAAATTTTTGTGCGGTTTTGAGAACCCCCCCTAGGCCCCCCTCGTGTAGGAAATGTTTCCCCGGGGTGTAGGGAATTTGCCAAGGCGTTCTCCCCTGGTAGGCGGTGGAATTATTTCAAATTTGACAACATCTGTTTTATATTCCCCTGCTATGTCGCGGGGGTTGGGGGTCGGTGGAAACAAATGACTAGTGCATTAGGCGAGGAAAACACGCATAACCCGCAGTTGTGAGAGGAAGTTGGCAGGTGCCAAAAATACTAGCTTGCCTTGAAGTCTTGGTTTTCTCTTCTACTTTTCATTTTTGTGACATTCCTTCGCTTTCCAAAACATGTCACGACTCGGTCGTTCGGTCTTGGACTATTAATTAAATAAAGGTTTCTGTTCTGTTCTAAGTTAAATCCTAAGTTACTCCTTTCCGATCCTGCCGATTCGCGAGTCGTCTCGGATTCAAACTATCAAAATGCAATGTTCGATATACACAATGAACAGCGACGTTTACCTTTATTCCTGTGTGTAGAAACAACTTTAGTGTATCCTGCCTGAACTCCCATCTCCCTATAAAGAAATCACAAAGTGAGTTTAAACAACTCGCAATGGCCGCCATTAAACTTAAGTCCCCTCACACTTTTATTTCTCCTACTTATCAAACCGTATCGACTAACACTTAACTACCGTTATGTGGAAATCAAAACAAAGTTTTATTCAATTAACCAAGTAATCTAGCAAAGCAGTATTTGGGTAGTTCATGACTTTCATGTGGTCCAGGCTTGCTTCGTTCTAAAACAACAAAGACGGCGACAGTCGACAACAATATTACAAAGTGAATAAAAACCCACCTTTTACGGTTCCTCCATGTAATTTTAGTCCCCCAAAAGCCACTGTTCTATTATAAACGCCTCGTGTCCGCTAGACCACGACTGTAGTGTTTCATGTTTGTCACCCGTTTGTCAAAGTTGGCTGCTCGCCGAATCTCGCCTCTCGGCTTTCTTGTTGTCAACGAGAAGAACTCTTTTGACTTCTACATACACTTGTTGCTCCGAAATTTGCGTAGTACGATTCTGTTGGTTCTCACAGCCGCTCCCAAGTGTAGTTTCGTCTTGCGGCATTGGCCACGAATCGAAGTAACTCATATTATAAATCTTCTCGGTTTCTTTCTTGGTTTCCTGTAGTGTGACGTCAGTATCGAGGGAGCAGCGCCCCCCTGACTACCTACCCCTCCCCCAGTCGCGTCGCTCGGCTCCATGTTGTGACGTCACCGGCGAGTGATCGCGAACGCGCGACCATCACCAAAAGCATCGACCACCCACCCCTCCCCAGTCATGCGGGTGTCACTCACTTGGCGGCGCCATGTTGTGACGTCATGCCAATCTGTGACGTCAGTCCTCACGACACGCACGGGAAAATGGCGGGAAATCTCGACGTCGAAAATTCACTCGCATCCCTTTTGCGACCTGTGATGCTTTGGGTACCCTGTGGGAATTCATACATGCGCTATTATTTGCGATCGTTTGGACGCTTTTTCCTTAGGTATGGTGCTCCCGCTCTGCGGCCTTCGGCCGCAAAGGAGCTCCGCTAATATGAAACTGCGAAGAGGTTAAGTTTTGTAACAAGTATTTAGGGAGATACGAATTTTCAAAGTTTGCATTTCTCATATGTTTACAGTATTTTTGCCGTCGTTTTCTGAAGTCTTCCAGATTACCGCGAAATGTCGTTTTTTTTCAAGGAACGGCATGAAGTTATATGAAATTGCGAAGAGGTTAAGTTTTGTAACAAGTATTTAGGGAGTTATGAATTTTCAAAGTTTGCATTTCTCATATGTTTACTGTATTTTTGCCGTCGTTTTCTGAAGTCTTCCAGATTACCGTGAAATGCTATTTTTTCGAGAAACTGCATAAAGTTATATGAAACTGCAAAGAGGTAAAGTTTTGCAACAAGTAGTTATGAATTTTTAAAGTTTGTATTTCTCACATGTTTACTGTGTTTTTTTTTTTTGGGGGGGGGGGGGGGGGGTAGTTTTCTGAAGTTTCCTGATTACCGCGAAGTGTGATACGCATATAATTTGGCACACTATTTACAAGTTACTATTTGGCAAACTGTATTATCGACTAAAAATAAAGTTCACGAAAAAAGCGCCAAATTTCATGTATTGCAATATGACAACTAACTAAAATTTGTATTAGTAACTTAACTCTATGTACATGTAGTAAAATCTAAATGAACACCTAAGTTTCATCACTGAAAGAAAATGTAATTTGCCATTCTAAATGGTTCATATTTCACAAAAAAATAGGGAAATGTTAGATATACCAATCTCTCGACAACATGGTATAGTAACTTAAATCTATGTACATATAGTGCAAATCTAAATGAACACTTAAACAGTCCTAATTATACTGTGTCTCAAATTTCAGAACATTAGTTCTAAAGCAAATGTAACTTTTAATTAAAAATAGTTAGTAATTATTTGGAAAACGGTGAAATCTGATGTATCCAAATGTCCTCGTATAATAAATTATGAAGTTATTTTGTTCTACATGTTGTAAAATTTTAGATTATCATAGGAACACATCTGATTATTGTCTGTTTCAAGTTGCAGGTCTAAGTTGTAAGAGGAACTTGAATTTCAATTTCCAAATACTTCATTAAAAAAAAGAATGATTAAATTTGAGGTAGCCTTATACCTCAAAATCCAAAAATATGAAGTTAGCTCTGTGTTTAGGTTATGTATTTTGAAATTATATTAAGGGAGACTTGCTTATGCTGTGTTTCAAGTTTCAGCACTGAATTGTAAAAGGAAATGTAATTTTCCATTGTAAATTGTTCATATTTCACACAAAAATAAAGAAATCTTAGATAAACTTATCTCCCGACAACATGGAATAGTAACTTAACCCTATGTACATGTAGTAAAAATGTCAATGGAAACTTAAACAGTCCTAATTATACTGTGTCTCAAATTTCAAAACTTTAGTTCTAAAGGAAATGTAAGTTTCAGTTAAAAATAGTTAGTAACTATTTGGAAAACGATGAAATCTGATGTATCCAAATGTCCTCGTATAATAATTATGAAGTTCTTTTGTTCTACATGTTGTATAATTTTAGATTATTGGAACACATCTGATTGTTGCCTTTTTCAAGTTGCAGGTATCAGTTGTAAGAGGAAATTGAATTTCAAATTCCAAATTTTTCATTTTTAACAGAAAAAGTATGAAATATGAGATAAACTTATCTCTCCAAGCCATAAAATATGCACTGAAGTCTATGTTTATGTTGGTTGATTTGACATTATTAATCATAGACACGTGTTTGTGCTGTGATTCAAGTTTCATTGTTCAATTGTAAAAGGAAATGTAAGTTTCGATGATAAATGCTTAATATGTCACACAAGAAAATGAAAATGTTAGGTAAACCAATATCCTCATAACATGAAATGCTAACGTAACTCTATGTACATGTATTTTTATTGCAAATGAGCACTAAAACAGTCCTCATTGTACTCTATTTTACATTAGAGACCTCCATTTCTAAGGGCCAATGGAACTTTTCATTGAAAAATACCTAGTATTTGTTTGAACAATTGCATAATCTAGGATGTAACTAAGTGGTCTTGTAGAATAAAGTATAACTTTGGTTTATGTACATGTTGTATAAATTGTGATTATCATTGAAACATACCTGATTGTTGTCTGTTTCAAGTTGCAGACCCCAGTTGTAAAAGGAAATAAAATTTTCAAAAGGTTTCATTTTTAACACAAACAGTATTAAATATAAGGTAACCTTATCTCTCCACACCATAAACTATGAAGTGAACTCTATGTTTATGTTGTCTAATTTGGACATTATTATTCATACACCCTTGTTTGTACTGTGTTTGAAGTTTCATTGATGAATTGTGTAAGGAAATGTAATTTTCAAGTATAAATAATTCACACACAAAAAAGGAAAATGTTAGGTCAACGACTCTCCCAACAACATCAATTATGTCGATGTCGACGTCAGTGTGGTTCACGTTAGTGTAATGCATGTGACAGATGGGACCTATTGTTTAACGTCGTTATCCGAGAAGACGCGAAGGTCTAAGTATTTCCAGATATTGAAGCAAAGGCAGCAATTATTATAAAATTATTAGAAATTACAAAAAGAAAAAAAGTGTTGCCCCGGCCCGGGTTTGAACTCCCAAGCTCTCGCATATAAGGCCGACGCTCTACCACTGCGCTAACCGGTCGTTTCCTAGCAACGATCCCAAATGACGTATGCGTGCCTAGGCCCTCTCGACTTTCCCTTTTCGAGCGTCCATGTTGGAAGGTAAGCGACTGAAATAATTCTTTCGTAAAATCTGTTATATCCTCCTAAATAATTAAACATGCTACAAAATAATGACGAGATTACTTAGTTAATGTGTTATTCTATGTCGTTATAGCTTTTCGCAGCGTAAATACAGTTTCTTTTGCCTACTTTCAACTACGAAGTTTTGCGATGTCTTCGACGTTCTACGTATCGTAATGCACTAGTCATTTGTTTCCACCGACCCCCAACCCCCGCGACATAGCAGGGGAATATGAAACAGATGTTGTCAAATTTGAAATAATTCCACCGCCTACCAGGGGAGAACGCCTTGGCAAATTCCCTACACCCTGGGGAAACATTTCCTACACGAGGGGGGCCTAGGGGGTTCTCAAAACCGCACAAAAATTTCGAAAATACCGCCTTTCCGCACAGATTTTTCGGGAATACCGCTCACCGCAAAAACGTTTTTCTTTTATATCTTAAATGGCGCCGAAATCACACGCGAAGTCAATCAAATGCCGTTCCGCTAACGATTCCGTGGTATCCAATGGCAATCAGACCTTCTATTCAAGCAAAACGTGAGCGGAAGATTGTCTTGAGCCCTACAACCATCCGCCAGTGTGTAACTTGTGTTTTACTGCAATTCGAGAGTCTCGGGACGCTAAATACCGTTAACCGTAGGACTCGCAAACACGGCAATACCACATTTTTGTACACAAATTACCGTGTGATCGATCGCAGACTATTTCACCAATTTTCGCACACCGTAGACTTTGAAAATACCGCATAACCGTAACTTTTAAGCTTTTTATCCGCAAAACCGCGCAAAAAACACAGCCAATACCGCATCACCGCAAACCCCTAGGCCCCCCTCCGACACCCAAGGGACAAGGGACAACTTCCCTAATACTGTCAAAACCAGTAGAGTGTCTTTGCCGAAATGAAAAAGACAGGTGTTTTGTATGTTTCCCCCACCATTCCCCCGGCGGTTATCTGAGCCATAGCAAATTTGAAGTAAACTGCCTGGGGATCGGGGCAAGAATACAAGACAAACCACTGATATTTCCCCCAGTATTGCCTGACAAAATCCCCGCATGTCGCGGGGGTGGGGGGTCGGTGGAAGCAAATGACTAGTGCATAAAGTAGAAGAGTCGTGTTGGGTAGGTGTTTCTAAATTCGTGAAATAGGGATTATTAATCTCAATCAAAAGACTTCTGTGTCATATTTTCAATTATCAAGTATCTCGTTGCAATTGATCTACGGCTATTCCTAAATGGGGAGCTAATTATTGCGGAGCTCTTACTGTTTGCGTGTAATAGCGGAGTACCATTTCTTTGTGAATATTTCTGTGTCATATTTTACATTATCAAGTATTTCATTGCAATTGACCTGCATCTAGTCCTAAATGGAGAGCTAATTCTTGTGGAGCTGTTACTGTTCGCGTGCAATAGCGGAGCACCATTTATTTATGCAAATTTCTCTGTCATATTTTACATTATGCAGTATTTTGTTGCAATTGACGTACAGCCAGTCCTAAATGAAGAGCTAGTTATTGCGGAGCTGTTACTGTTTGCGTGCAATAGCGGAGCACCATTTCTTTATGCAGACTTCTGTGCCATATTTTATATTATGAAGTAGTTCGTTGCAATTGATGGACGGCTATTCCTAAATAAAGAGTTGACTATTGCGGAGCTGTTGCTTTTCGCGTGCAATAGCGGAGCATCATTTCTTTATGCAGATATCTGTGTAATATTTTCCATTATCAAGTATTTCATTGCAATTGACCTACATCTAGTCCTAAATGAAGAGCTAGTGATTGCTGAGCTGTTACTGTTTGCGTGCAATAGCGGAGCACCATTTCTTTATGCAGACTTATGTGCCATATTTTATATTATGAAGTATTTCGTTGCAATTTATGGACGGCTATTCCTAAATAAACAGCTGACTATTGCGGAGCTGTGCCTGTTCCCGTGCAATAGCGGAGCACAATTTCTTTATGCAGTTGTAACTAGTATTACTTGGTGAATTTCTAATACACTGTATCTCAATACAAGTTACGTTTTATTCTCAATACTGTATTTCATATTGTCTGCTTATATTTTTTTTCCTAAATACATTTTATAATGTTTTGTTGAAACAGCCGTGACATTGCCCCTTTAAGAGATCATACTTTCATTCTTTTGCCAACACAATCGATAATGTCATATGAAAATAAACATGATACATTGTACTGGTATTAAATTCCACTATTAGTGCTATGAAAGTAAACGGTATTCCTACATCTTTACATGCACTAGGCATAGCAGACAATGACTAATGTAACGAAATGGTTGCCCACACAATTGAGAGCCTTTGTATGAAACATCCACGTCACTAATCCACAGACAATAAACAATTAAAAAATACAGGTACAATATCATCCAAAATGAACGGGTATTCCAAAATGATGTGGCGCAAATTGATTATAACATTTGATTTCAGGTTTGATACCTTGAGACAACTTCAGAATACCGAAGGATAGTTGCCAACAGTAAGTATTCCGTTCTTTTTGTCCATTGACAAACATCTTTACGTCTTGAACGAAAAATTGCTGATATAGTTGTTGTATCATTCCAAACGTGAACTGTGCTCTGTGGCAAACAGTTTGTTTGGCAAATGCTGATTTTTTTCTAAACCAGAAAAACTCACTATTTAACCCAATATCATTAAGAGAAACTATTCAAATGTAAAAAAATGGACTGTCGTTTTTCTGTACCTTTTAAATGAAATGAAGTACTTGTTAACAAAGAAAAAGTTATCTTAGATTGGTATTGCTGCTTCTTAAGATCATGCCACGACAACGAATGAATGAAAACAACGTTGTCGATTACTGGGCTGCACGACCAGTTTATGTGATTAGTGTGGATGGCAATCTACGTAATAGAATGCAGTCTTACAACTTACCATCGTTCTTCTGAAAATGAGAACTCTTTAAGACTTTTCAGTATCAGTTATAATTCCTTATTAAGGGACAACATTACAACGCCCTCGTATACCAGAACTGTTAATGATCTTACATTTTGGCTGAAGTATTTTTCATGGTGTTACTGTCCCCATTGTCACTTGCTACATAGAGTGACTCTTACTTCCAACTTCAAGAAGTTCTATGAACCATCTTTGCCAAAAGTATGTCCTTGCCAAGACGGAGAATATACTATTCCAAGGGCATGCAATGTTCCTAACTTCTTGAAAGCACTTCCTCTGGAAAATGTGTATCTTCTCAGGCCATTTGTTGTTCATCTTGGAGACTATGAACGTAGACAACACGGTTACCGTGTCCATACAGCCCCTTTTCGAATCTCTCTTTCTAAAAACTCTGTTCAGGAAAATCTGACAGCACTTCCCTCATCTCCTATGAAGGATACCCTCATTAGAATTTACAACAGTCTCGTTCAATTGGAGGGCAGTGGTTATGCAGAAATGCTATTGCTAAGAGAAAAAATGCTTGGTAACGACTGCCGTTTTTCTTTAACGACAATGGCCAGAACTGCTTTCTTAGAATGTGCATTATGGCCACATTTATATCCTTTTAAAGAATGGTGCGACACGAGCTTCAATGGAGACGAAAACAAACAAAGCTCCAAATCAGCTTTCGCATTCAAATTGTTAAGCGAAATTTCTGATTACGGTCTCTCGTATGAACTCTTGCATTTCATTATGACCGCTGGGTATTCAAAACAGTGACTGGAGCTATTAACTCGGCACAACACTTGCATGTATCGCCCTATGTTTCGATTGAACAGAAAACTTTCTCTGAAGGATTCTGGAAATTTCAACACCGCTTTTTGTTAGATGCAGTGCGTCAATTTGGACCACCCTCTCTCTTCCTGACTATCTCACCCTATGAATGGTCCTTTCCGTTTCCAACGTGGTTAGATTCGCTACGTAACGAGGTTAGTTATACCCCAACATCTCTTCCTGCAGGTGAAACGTACAGCATAGCTCGTGCTTTAGAGCAAATTGTGCGAGGGTATTTGACGGGATCTAATGACCAACGTTGGACATCGCACGTTATTTCGTACTCGCGTTTGAAGAATTACAAGAATGTCTTGACCTATTTTTATAGGTTTGAATTTCAAGATCGGGGAACAGTTCATCTGCATCTTTTAGTTTGGTTACGGGACATATCCAAAGTAGATTACAAACGCATTCGTGCAGATATACCAGAAGGTAACATGGAATCAGCCCATCGCATTTACTCTTTGCAGAAATCTGACAAACCTTCCCCTTTTCTTAGAATACGTAATGAGGCAACATCTAGCAACTGTGAAGACCAATCTATAACAGTATCGCATAACGCCGAAGCGTTCGCAGTTAATCTAAGGGCCTACATTGATATTTTAACACCGACACTAAGGTGCTCCATGGATGTCCAAGCAACGGATGGACATGGCATGATACTGCGCTATACAGCTTCATATGTCTCTAAATGGTCCGATTCTTTTGACAGCGATGGATTGTTCGATAAGCAATTGAAAGCTGAAGCTGCAGCTCAGAGATTTCTTAGGAACATGAAGCCAAGCGAGCCAGAAATGGTTTTGACGTTATCAAACATGAAGGTGGCATAGACACCAGGAAGAACAAAGCGATATACTGCACCGTTACCATCTACACTGCATAGATGTAAAACCTATCCAAAGTATCTCGCGAGACCTGCTGTTGACGAGAATGTTTCTTTTATCGAGTGGCTGAGACTTTACAGCCACACCCCAACTACCCCTACTCGGTATAAAACGAACCACACATTTTGTAGGAGTTAAGTACCGTTCCTTTCTCAATGATGCCTTCTTCTTCCAATATCTCCTTCTCAATTTGCCACACCGTTCCCATACCCAAATAAAACATCCAGATGAGGAACAATTGCCGGCACACCTCGTACACTTTGCTGCAGCACAATTGCATATTCCTCAGCTCTTTGACAACGATTTCTATGCCTTTAGAGAAATGCTTATTGCAGAAGGTCACAAGAATTATTACATATCTAATGTAATATCGTATCTTAGAGCTTTGACGCATGCTCTCCGTTTATCCCGACTTCGGGTTATCCCGACATCATCTTTCACCATTCCATCTACTGAGAACGCCGCACTTTCTCTGAAAGGTAACCAACTAATGGCGTTTACTAAGTTTCAACACATGAGTTCGGACAGAAACGCTGCTCTTTACGGTGAAGATCGCGTCTCAGATGACTGGGAGAAGTATCTGTTACTTCTCGGTGAACCAGGATGCGGAAAAACATTTACTGTCAATGTTTGCATTCAGTGGTCGTTAGAGAAAGATAAACACATTCTCATTGCTGCCCCAACTGAATTTCTTGCTTGCAAGTTTTCTGAAACTTTTGGTAGCAATGTAACAACAGATACACTCCATTCAGCTTTCCTGTATCCAGTTAATTCAAGGGATCATGCTTCCGTTAACTGGAATCTCTCCCATTTGATGTTATTGTAATAGATGAGATCTCCATGATCAGCATTCCCTTGTTTCATCACATCCATCGTACTGTTAACGAGCTTCCAACAAGGCCACTTTTCATTATTGCTGGCGATATTGCCCAGCAACGTCCTATTGCAAACGTTGACAACAAGATTCAACATGTTCCAAGTATGCTTGAAGAGAACAATTTATACAGAACATCTCACAAATTTACCTTAACGGAACAATTCCGTTCTGTCGATTCTGAGCTAACTCACATTCGTCACTGGCAACCAACTCCAAAAATGCTAACATGGGTAAATGAGGGAAGAGTTCTGTGTCCTCTTGAACTAAACGATGACGTTCTGTATGAATACATGATACGGTACCCTGAATCAACTTGCCTAACTGTATCAAGAAGGGCGTGCAACTACGTGAACAATCTATTTTGCAAACGCTTTTTTCACAATGAGATACCAAAACTAACAATACAGTTCGATAATGAACTACCGTGTCAACTCTTTATCTCGGAATGCGAGTTATGGTGACTCAAAACAGACACAAGTCTATCGGAGTTGTAAACGGTCAGTCAGGAGTGATTGTCAACGTCGAACAAGGAACTGTCTTCATTCGGTTACCCAATTCAAAAGTGGTACCAGTATACCAAGTAACGTATCTTGTTGGAGAGACAATGAAGACAATATACCCTATCGTTCCCAGATATGCAATAACAATCTGCAAAGCCCAAGGACAAACTCTAAAACACGCTATTATTTGGCTCGATTCCAATAACCTTTCTAGAAGCACGTCATACGTTGCCCTTTCACGCGATATAAATTTCTAAATGATATGTCCTTTGTGACACCAATTCTTAGAACACATTTCGTAGATGAACAATAAATTCTCTTAATGTCAATTCTGTGTTTTCATCTTTTTACAGATGAACAGCAACTCTCCCATGAAGGCAAGCGACGCCGTCGCATGCCTGAACCAGTTCCCCAAGTACTTTCTAAGACCATATGGGTTGCCTGAGGAACACACTAGTGTCATTTTCAGTCGTAGACTAAATCAGAACAACTGTAAATGGTTTAGACGACCGCATTTTGGTTTAAGTGAGATGGGTGGCACTATTCACGACAACGTGGAGTACCTTAAAGATTCAGAGTTCATCCACCAACCACTTCTACAACCGTTAACAGATAAACTGAAGCCATTCCTAGATGCGTGCAACAATGTGAACTCCACCAATAAGGAGACAACGCCAACGAACAAGGATATTGACATTATACATGAGACTCTAACCAACAATGCGCTGGCAACAGAATCATTTGTCCAGTTTTACGAAACTGGACACGCAATGATGGTGGCAGGGATACAATTTATGGTTGCCCAATACAATTTTAAGAACCTTAAATCCTACGCTGCTCAATGTGATACCTCACAAAACTTGGATAAGGAATTCAAGATGAACCCAAACGACAAAAACCTAAAGCGCTACTTGAAAACCATTACCTTAGCAGGGGAAACAACAGCACCAAGACAAAGAGGAGAAACCTCTCTGCAATCCCTTCTAGTACAGTCTACAACGTTATCGCAAGATAATGATGATGACACCGTACCACAACACCAGGTAAAAGAAAAAAAAAACAGAGGAAAAAGAAGCGGAGCAAGACCAACGACAAACCCGATGCAGAAACAGATGGCGCTTCAAAACCAAAACGACGTCGCAACCTTCTGAAAGAGATGGCAGAGATTGCTGGTGATGACACAGAATCAGAATGAAGTGACAAAAAAAGACACTACTCTTGATAATACCGTACGTATACCACTATTTAAAATGTTAATTACTAATTGAGTTATTTTCAGAACGCTTACAAATCAATTCCTCCATGAATAGTTAATGAAGGAATATCACATAAGTATTTCTTGATCATAACGAGCCAGAGCTCTCCGGAAATCCGAATTTCTGCAATATTGGTTCTTAAGAGGAGGTGTCATAATCCCCTTTCATCGACTCATAGGAGGCGATAACAAGATTTGCGTTTACGATATGTATTTGGGGGTCTGTTTTATGTATAGGGTTGGACTTCGGAAATAAAATGACAAGTGCGCTAAATAAGGCCCGCCATTCTAGTGCACGTTCTCGTCTTTGTTGCCTGTATTTATAATGGGTTTCGATGTTTGATGTGGAGTGTGTATGCATTGGGTCTGAAATGCTAGAAAATTGCCGCAAGCAGTTTTGTGGTCAAGTCTCGTGAGGTTAAAGTTGATGAACTGATCCTGCCCGCCAGCGGGACAAGAGGAGCTTTGAAAACGACAAGCCGGCCTTTGTTGCATCGACGTTTGGGATAATTGCTGCCTTCTTGAGGCAATGTAATACTGCATTCTGCAAGAACGACTTTATATCTGTGCTGATAAAAAGGCTAGAAGGGTTCGATATTCGAGAACGATGACCTTCAGCGAAGACAAGATGGAGGCCATTAGCAAGACAAGATGGCGGTCGCCAACAACAACAAGGCCGAAGGCAGCGACTGATACACCGAAAATAGGTTCGAAGACGCGGGAGATGACAAAATCAAGCTGTAAAACTGTACAAGTCTCACCTAGAAGTAATGGTCCAGGTATACAGCCGAATCAGACGTCAGGCCATATCTTAGCTGGTTTAGTATCCAGGTGGAAGTTATTGCACGATCGCGTACGGGATACTGAACTCGACAAATTTTTTTTATGCGTTCGGGATCCAATCGAATTGACGGCCTTTTTCTGTATCTTAGCTGGTTTATCCAGGTAGAAGCTCTCGCATGCTTGCGTGCCTGAATGCTTCGGGATACTGAACTCGAGAAATTATTTTTTATGCGTTCGGGATCCAATCGTTTTGATGGCCTTTTTCTGTATCTTAGCTGGTTTATCCAGGTAGAAGCTCTCGCATGCTTGCGTGCCTGAATGCTTCGAGATACTGAACTTGACAAATTATGTTTTATGCGTTCGGGATCCAATCGAATTGACGGCCTTTTTCTGTATCTTAGCTGGTTTATCCAGGTAGAAGCTCTCGCATGCTTGCGTGCCTGAATGCTTCGGGATACTGAACTCGAGAAATTCTTTTTCATGCGTTCGGGATCCAATCGAATTGACGGCCTTTTTCTGTATCTTAGCTGGTTTATCCAGGTAGAAGCTCTCGCATGCTTGCGTGCCTGAATGCTTCGGGATACTGAACTCGAGAAATTATTTTTCATGCGTTCGGGATCCAATCGAGTTGACGGCCTTTTTCTGTATCTTAGCTGGTTTATCCAGGTAGAAGCTCTCGCATGCTTGCGTGCCTGAATGCTTCGGGATACTGAACTCGAGAAATTATTTTTCATGCGTTCGGGATCCAATCGAGTTGACGGCCTTTTTCTGTATCTTAGCTGGTTTATCCAGGTAGAAGCTCTCGCATGCTTGCGTGCCTGAATGCTTCGGGATACTGAACTCGAGAAATTCTTTTTCATACGTTCGGGATCCAATCGAATTGACGGCCTTTTTCTGTATCTTGGCTGGTTTATCCAGGTAGAAGCTCTCGCATGCTTGCGTGCCTGAATGCTTCGGGATACTGAACTCGAGAAATTATTTTTCATGCGTTCGGGATCCAATCGAATTGACGGCCTTTTTCTGTATCTTAGCTGGTTTATCCAGGTGGAAGCTCTCGCATGCTTGCGTGCCTGAATGCTTCGGGATACTGAACTCGAGAAATTATTTTTCATGCGTTCGGGATCCAATCGAATTGACGGCCTTTTCCTGTATCTTAGCTGGTTTATCCAGGTAGAAGCTCTCGCATGCTTGCGTGCCTGAATGCTTCGGATACTGAACTCGAGAAATTCTTTTTCATGCGTTCGGGATCCAATCG